>CAOKZL010000888.1:0-479895 GCA_948472985.1 Iguana delicatissima | reverse complement strand
AAGTTGTGTTGGTTTCACATCAGTCAATTCCTAAGAAGTTCCTCAATTTGTCCAGACTGAAGTTTCACTTAGACACCTTTATTCTGCATCCATCCCTAAAATGCACGTAGATAGAGAGGCTGCATGCTTCTCTTCCACACCCTACTAAACGGCTTGTCTAAATAAAAAAAAAAATCATCTGAGATGCTTGTTGCTAAGGGTAACTTGGCAGAAGTCAGCGCTTCCAATGCTTCGCTACAAGAAAAAAAAAATTGGCAAGCTCCACTTTGCTGTCCCTTTCCCAACTTTGAGGGCTGATGGGCAGCACCTGCACTTCCCGTCTCACCCATTTACTGGACTGTGGAATGGTCGGGACTAAGCCCATGTGTCATCTTTACAGCCTCATCTCCACGTCATCTATCCATCTGTTTTTTAGAAAAAATGGCCATCGCCTAATCCTCCCTCCACCTCCCCTGCGCCTGGAAGCACTGAAGAATCTCAGCCTTCCCAAAAAGCCCCCGGGATGTGCTGAACAACAGAAAGAAGGTGTCTTATTATAACCACAGTCCGGGCACTGTGGTCCATCTTGGGAAAAGGGCGAGCCATTCCCAACTTGAGCAATCACCGGCTGGGATCTGGAGATCTTCCTCCAGCCATGCTATCTAAAAGCACCTTCTACCTGGAGATGCCAGGGGGAGGAACCCTGGCATCCTCCTCATGCCAAGCATGTGCTCTCGACCACGGAGCTTGGGCCACTCAGGAAGCACGCTGGGTGCCTCGATGCCCCCGAAAAGCCTGTCCGGAGGGGTGACCTCTGCTTGATCGAGGTGCTCACCCCCGCTGCCCACCAGCGCAACTGGCACCGTCCGGACGGCATCCCCGAGCACATGTGGCCAGCCCCTCATCGACTCGCTCTGCCCATTGCCTAACTGTGCCTTTCCTTTCTCTCCCCCACCTCCTAGACCAAGCAAGGTGAGGACAGCAGGAGCAGGTCCGCCCGGGGAACGGGGTGGAACGGGGCCAGAGAACCGCTCCGTCAACTTACATCGTCCCACTTGGCGAAGGCGGTGCCCTTCTTGAGACTGGCGGAGACGCGGACCGGCTGCAGCTGGAGAGCGTGGACCCCTGGCTGTGCCCCAGCCATGGCCGGCAGCACATGGAGGCTTCCCTCCGGAGAGAAGGAAGGGCGAGAAGGGCCGCCGGCGAGGAGAAGCCGGAGGAGGCGGCACGCGGCAGGCAGGAAAGGCAGGAGCCGATCAGCGTCCCTCCGCCCGGCGAGAAGGAAGAGCGGGCGAAGCAGCCGCCCAGCCGCGCCGGGCCAGATCACTCGCGGCGCTGCTGCAACGCGCGGCCGGCGGGCAAGGGCAGGGCAGGGCAGGGCAGGGCAGCGCAAGGCGGACGCGTGCCTTCACCGCAAGGCGCCCACCATCCCGCGGCACATCCTATATAGAGAGCGCGCGAGGGAGACACGCAGGCGTGCGCGCGCGCTCTCCCCCCTCGCTCTCTCTCCTGCACGCACGCCTCTCTCATACACACACGCGCGCACGGAGACACGCACGGAGGCGCTCTTCCAGCGGCTCATGCAAATCATACCGCGGCCGCCCTCTTCTTCCTTTCCCGGCTGGCTCGTCCCAAGCAATTTTTCCCCCTCGGAGGGCGCTGGCACGGGAGGTAGGAGAGGAGCGCCGCCCGCTGGCCAAAAAGGGCAGGCTCTCCAGAGCCAGCCCGGCACCTCCCTCCCTCTTCCCTTCCGAAAACTTTTTTCCCGGCGGTAGCCGGCACTCTGATTTCACTGGAAAAAGAAGGGGAAGTGAAGGAGTCTTGTGACGCTTTCAAGCCAGAAACAAAATGTAAAACTGAAAATAATAAAAACAGGAAATAGACTAAACATTATCGCAATATTAAAATGCTAAGATGAACTGATCAGTGTCAACGGTATCACAAGAACCCTCCCCCCACTACAGAAGACTTGGGCCATTTTCGCATGAGACTGTGCTAGCGCTGTTATTCTACGGCCCCTCCGGAAACTGCAAACCCCAGGATTCCATACGATGTTGAAAATGGAATAATAGCGCTAGAACAGTTTAGTGCGGAAATGGCCTTAGTATGAGTGTTTCCTGAAAGAAGGCACGGGATGGGAGCCGTGGGCCAAGCTAACCAAGGGCCACAAATATACATTCCAAGTACTTTCTAAAAGGAAGTCACTTGTTGCTCTCTTACAATCAAAAATAAAGAACCGTATGTGACAAAAATTTACTGTAGCATGAACTTGCCTGGACTATTTAGCCTGCTTCACTAGATGCACAGAAGTGTTGCTAAGAATTTCAGCAAAAACATTAACCTTGATGAGAAGCAAGTAACAATAATTTTTAACTATTATTGTTATTATTACTATTACTATTATTACTACTACTACTGCTATTAGAAGAAAAATGCCAGTTGCATCAGAGGAAGTGGGCAATTTAAAGACTAATATGTTTTATTCAGCATAAGCACACACAGACAGCTCTGACAAATGGCCTGTCTTGGCTCTGTGTGTCAGGCTGAGGTGGGGACCTACAAGTCCACTGACCTGTATTGGTTCTGTCCCATTCCTGCACACTCTGGCCTCTACTTGTTTCTCATTCTGTGCAACTCTATTTAAAGATGACTGGTTAAGTTTGTTGCTCCTGACCCTTTTGGCTTTTTTTTTTTCTGGTCATTGCCCTGGATCTTGACCTCTTTCAACTCAACCATTGCCTGTTTTGGACCACACAGCAATTTCCAGTGCTTGTAGAGGCGTAACAAAATTGGCACAGGAAAAATTGTGTGTTTTCTTTAAACCATAAGACAGGAATAGGCCAGGATCCCGATGTGAGATCCTTAACATTCCATTTAGCTTTAAAACAAAAAGGATATCCTATTCACAGATCTTTAATTAACATCCAGTTTGTCTCTTGAGCGCAGAAACTCCACAGAAAGCTGAAAACATTAAGTTAATTTTCTCACCGTTTGTTTTAAAATTATTAGACTTAAGGGGGATTCAAGCCTATTTTTTTCTACAGATTTTCTGGGGGAGGGGAAACAAGCTATTCCTACAGAATATCAACTATGAAACAATGTTCTATGCTACTAGTGAACCACATATTCTTTGTATGCAGGCTTTTAGTTATGCAATAAACATTTCTTTGCTGTGGTTTGGCTATTACTACTATAGACATTCCACGCTGGTCTTTAACTCTGCAACTATGTTAGAGCAAAATGAGGGCCAAGGATTAGTTCAATATCCTGCTTTTTCTCTCTTCTCTCCAGTTGCCCAGGTCTACCAAGCAGTGTGAAAAATACAGCACTCCACCACACACCCCTGCTCCTCAGTGGCAGCCACATCCTCCCACTATTTTCCTTCATCAGCAATGGGCAACACATACTGCTCCAGAAATCATTGGACAGCAACTCCCATGATCCCTCACCACAAGGTATGCCGGCTAGGGCTAATGGGAGTTGCACACCATCAGTCCAACAACACATGGAAAGCCACAAGCATTCCTCACCTGCGCTACATCTTCAGTTCTGCTTATTTCCTTGTCCCATTCTCCACAACCAGTGCCTATTTCTGAACAAATTACATGAGAGCTCTGCCCGTACTATGCCTAAATACCCTAAAGGCACCAGATGCTGTCTGATTTTAGAAGCTAAGCAGGGTCAATCCTGGTTAATACTTGGATGGGAATGCACCAATGGATACCAGGTGCTATAGGGTATATTTCAGAGGAACTGGCAAAACCACCCCGTGAGTATTCCTTGCCTAAGAAAATCTTGTGATATTCATGGGGCCACCATGTCAATAGGAGACTTGAAGGTACATACACACACATATACTACTATCTGTGAATTCCAAAGTCACAGATGCTTTCTCCCCTAGGAGAAAAATTGCTTGTCTTGTGTTCTATTACAGTGATAATGATGAGTTTGAGAGCCACCATGGTGTTGCGATTTGAGCACTGGACTATGATTCTGGAGACCAGAGTTCAAATCTCCACACAGCATGGAAACCCACTGGATTACCTGGGGCAAGTCACACTCTCTCACTAAGATGAGGGCAATGGCAAATCCCTTCTGAAAAGACTTGAAGGCACACAACAACAATAAGAAAAACAGTGATAATGAGTTTGGAATATGGTCTTTACTAGGAGCTATCTGAGCAAGAAATGCAGTTTTCCAATTTCACACTGCTTCAGCTTAGCCCCACATGCAGACAGAATTTCTTTTCTTGAACTTTTGATTTTCCTACCTTCTGTTCTAAAATTGTGGCCTGTGTCTATGCTAAGAAGCAGTCTGTGCTTGGTGGGTGCACTGAAAATGCATGATTTCTTCTCTTTCTGCTGTAGATCTTCTTTTCTATCTTAACCATAACATCAGAACAGTGTGTCGGCAAAACTTCATACAGGTATATTATAGATCTTTTCACAGCCTCCAAATGGTAGAAATGGTTGTTGCCAGTTGCCAGGGCTGAAAGTTTTTGCAAAGCAGCAGCATATGCTTTAACCAAAATGAAAATTCAGTTTTAGACAAAATTTCATCCATTCTCTTCAAGCTTATTAACAACATACCACAACACATTTTATACCCACATATGAAGGGGAAACATGCTTCTACAACACATATTTTTTTCTTTATGTAATCAATAGCTGTAACATTAATATAAACAGATAGTACCGATGTTACAGTCTGTACCTGTTGTTACAACCATTTTTGTTATTCTTAATCCAATATGCCTCTTCTACCCTCTCAAAGCCAAGCTAAATTATTTTTGAAAGAACTTGCTGTACCAAAGATGTTTTGGGGAGAAAACTAGACACAAATTCAGTTTGAAGTCAGCCTTTGTATTACTTATGAGATTAGTAACAAAACATGATATAAGACAATTCCAATCACAGCAAAATGGTAAAATAATTGACAAGAAACTGGAGATGTTAAGAAATGACTTAAGGCAGTACGTGCTATGTCATCTGGCAATCCTGATAGGGTCATTTTGCTTTCACAGGCCTGTATATTTGTTTTCAGTCAACTTAGAGCTAGCACTGTCTCTGTAAGTATTAACAGGGTTGCTAATGGAAATAGCAGCTATTCCAGACAGAGTCACTATCTGTAAGTTCCTTTTCATATCCCCATATGATCCTTTCATTGGGAAACATCAAAGAAAGAAAGATGCGTACAGCCATTTCATTCCAGGATCAGATTCTTGATTATTTATCACTAGCAAAATTCCTATCAAAAAGTGGAAGGAAACAAAGGAAGGCTTCTTTATCTAGTGTAGCAATACATCTGTAGGTTGTATCTGTAGTGTAGTAATACATCCGTAGGTTGTATCTATAAGAGGTGCTATGCCACACATCCCATCCAAGATTGTCCAAGCATTCGATTTAATCCTGTTGCAATTCAAGTGTATTAAATTTTGCCCACACAACAAGGAGGTGCTCTCAAAATGTTGCAGGAACTCCATGAGAAGCATTTAGCCATAAGTTCATCCCAAGGTACTGGAGTAACATTTAAAGATCCACAACTGCTTTAGTTTCCAGTATGAACAGGGTTCAGTTCCCCACTTGGCCATGGACACCCACCTTGGGTGTGTCACATATTCTCAGCCCCCAGAAAACGAATGATAGGTCTGCCTTAGGGTCACCATAAGTCAGAAATGACCTGAAGGCACAGAATAACAAAAACAATAAAGAAAGACTTCTGTTCTGCTCTAAGCTGCAAATGGATTTGTAAGTGACTTCCATACACTCAGGGGTATTGTACTATTTTCTTACATTTATCCCATTATGTTCTGTCCACTCTAGTGTGGTGGGGGGAAGGTCCAATTCACCTGAAAAAGGATGCATTACAGTACAGTGGAACTTAAAAAAAAGCAGTTGTTTATTCAGCATTAAAATGGTTAGACAATTAAAGGGGGCTCATTTCAAAGGTTATAGTGAGTGTGCGTTCAGCTGTGATAGGCAGCGATCTATTAGCTAGGTAAGCCTATGTGGTGCCATCTTTCTTGCAGTTATAATGGTATATTTTCATTGTTTGTATTGTATTTGTAACTTGTAACCTTGCTAAACTGTATAAAAACCCCACGCCACTTGAAAAAGACGAAAGGTAGCTGCTATGGGTACCTGAGCCTATGAATATAGCGCACTACTTTTGTGTTTTGTTTGAAAGTCAGAATTTCTGTTCTTAAATAAATAAATAAATAAGGACCAAATAAACATTGGGAAAATACAGGGTGATTTCAAATGTGTGACAGAATTGTGTAAGATGTGAGTGGATGAAAAATCTGGAGTGAGGGTATGTTCTATCAGAGTTTGTAGTTATACTGGAGTCTGGCCTTTTCACATTGCCATCAGACTTTTTCTTTTCTTTTTCAAAATATCTGTATTGAAAACATTTTTTTTAACATCTTTGAACTATACTCCGAGGAAGGCAATGGCAACCCCCCCCCAACTATTCCTTGCTTCAGAAAACCTATGAAAGTCATAGAGTCATCTTACATCAACAGGCAACTTAGAGACACATACCGTTACCAACATTAATGTAGTGGTGGGATGATTTGAATGTGGAACTGCACAAACATTTTTACAGAAGTGCATATGTCACATCCAGTCACACATTTAAAGCCACGAGAACTCATAAAAGAGAACAAGCCTACCACTTCTGGCTGGCCTGGTGACTGAGTGGTGATGAGTCCTGGGCACCAGGATGTATCAACCTGGCCCTCGAGAAAATTGGATACCAAATCTACCCCTTTGGCTTTTCCACAGCGAACTGGCTGCCTGTGCAATGGCTTTTCAACTGACGTTCATTCCCTGGCTACCTTCCAGCCCTGAACTGAATGCCCAGCTGCTGAAATCAGCTTCACCACCCCATCCTCCAGCGGTTCCTGAGGGGGAAAGACAAACAAACCCACAAATGGCTGCATGACTACCTCAAAGTACACTGGAGAGAGAAAGAGCCAGTGTGGTCTAATGTTGGATCACAGCTCTGGAGGCCAGTCTTCAAATCCCTGTTCAGCCATGGAAACCCACTGAGTGACCTTGCACAGGACACGGGGCCTTTCCTCACTACGCTGTTATTCCACTTTCACCTCCTATGGAATCCTGGGGTTTGCAGTTTAGGGAGGGGCCTTTAGAATTCTCGTCCAGAGACCTCTTTGGCCTCAGAAAACTACAAATCCCAGAATTCCATGGGAGGTTGAAAGTAGAATGATAGCACCGTAACAGTGTAGTGCAGCGAGGCCATACTCTTTCAGCCTTGTGATAAATTCTCCTTAGGAGCTGTCATAAGTCAGAAATGACTTCAAGGCACACAACAGCAGCAGCAGCAGCAGCAGCATTACTGGGCTGTCATATTCTCTCCAATTTTAAAAATTTAATTTATAGACAGAAAGAGACTTAAAGTGGCTTACCACATACATTGAAAAAAGGCATAACTGAACACCAACCTAATAGAAAAAAAATTAAATGAACTATTAAAATGACACTAATTTAAAATTATTAAAATGGCACTAATTTAAAACAGTTTAAAAACATAAAAAGGAGGATAAATGGACAGCAGGCTTATTAAAAGATCCTCATGTGGCACCAGCCAATAGCCAAAATCCTGTAGAAATATTTTTTTGAAAAGTATTTGGTCAAAGGTGGAGGGAGACCAGCTCACTGAAAGCAGTTCCGCTGCCTGGGAGCAGCCACTGTGAAATCCCTCTCAGGCCATTTCCGCACTAGACCGTTATAGTGCTATTATTCCACTTTCAACATCCCGTGGAATCCCATGGAATGTTATAGTGCTATTATTCCACTTTCAACATCCCATACGGCCCCTCTCTAAACTGCAAACCCCAGGATTCCATGAGATGTTGAAAGTGGAATAATAGCACTATAACAGTCTAGTGCGGAAATGGCCTCAGATGTGTATGTAAGGATGGTCACTCTTCCACACTTCTCTAATTCCCATCCAAGCTCCAGCCTCAACGCCTTTTCTCCAACCATGCTCATGCTTGCCTTTCCACAAGTTCCAAAATTTTAAAAATGGACAATAAAACTGTTTGGGTCAGGATTTAAAAACAAAAGTGTGCCTGTCAGGAAATGCAGCCAAAAAAAAAAAAATTATGCTTACTTTAGAACTTCTAGAATTTTTTTTTCTTTGTGAAAATATTGCTTCCTAAAATTTAATATTCCTCTTTTCCACATCTTTAAAATCATTGAATATATTCAGATCTGATATTACAAAGCTTAGTGTTAAGCCTCTAAACCTGTATTTAGGTCTGGGTCCTTCTAGAAACATTTATTTAGAGATGTTTCTCCTTGTTTTTGTTTCCCACCCTGGAAGCATTCTTAGAACCTAGCCTTATATTTGCTTTAAATTAATATTGTCTTTTATAGCCACACATTTTGTTTTGGTAAATGCAAACTAAAAATCAGAAGGAGGAAATGTATCTATTCCATTGTTTAATTCAACATAAAGGTTAGTTTGTACAAATCAAAATTGGATTGGATTACTCTCAGTATTGAATATAAATATGGTCCTTTGCACCTTCAGTACTTTCTGTTTGATATGGCTCCCAGCCTAAGCAATGACCAGATTAGCAGACATCTACATATATCTTCCTAGTCTTATATTTAAAAGTTATAACTGCAATCTTAGCTGTGCCCAGCAAGTATAGATGAAGGTAACCTGGTAAGACATAAAAAAATGTGCTTCCAACCATCATGTTAAGATTTGCAGCTTTAGCTTTATAGCATGGCACATAAATTGATTTTATTTCCATCTGCTTAATGAGTTTCTAAAGTGAGCATTAAAATATCTTAGCTAGAAGCAGTGCTCTTTACTGAGCAAGCACTGAATTTCACCTATTAAGAAGGGGAGCATTCATCAGCAGACCCTATTGACAAATACATGTCCTTGCACATGGCAGTAACTTGTTTTAGATTTCGCTTAGATTCAAAACTTAGCTTTGCTCCACAGAGTTCACAGTTTACACTGGACTGAGTTCTTTCTTAACCTGCTTCTATTTTGAATAGTACATTATTTCCGTGGGCCTCAGACAGTTAATCATGAAATATTTTCCCAGTCCTCCCCCTTCCCAGAATAAGGCCAGAAGCATTGCTTCATCCAGAGTTATTAGACTTATTATAGATATATTTCTCTTTAAACTTTAATTAAACTGCCTGTTTTCTTCTTTGGAAAACTGAAGTTTCAGGTTACTAGTTCTGTGTCAAATGCTTCTATGTACAATAGTAGAGGGAGACATTTTTGACATTAACACTTAATCCAAATCAATCTGGTTTATCTACTGTATTTTATATAGTGATAAAAGCACTAAACCCTTCTCATAACATACAGCTAGACTCAAGATTTCTCAGCCAAACACCTCCTGAGCCACTGGAAGTTGCTATCCTTTTCACAATACGTAGTTTGATATGTTGCTTAAAAGTAAACGCTTCAGTTGAGCCAATCAGGAGTGGGGAACATGTGGCCTTACAGATATTGCTGGCCTCCATCTCTCATTAGGTCTGACTGTTGGATAGGTTGACCATGGTTGATGGAAGCTGAAGTCCAGCATATGGTGGGCCATATGTTCCTCATTCCAAGTTAAAGCAAGTGTTGAAGAAGTGATGTAGCTTTATCAAAAATGTGTTTGTGTGGTGGTTTGTTTTTTGCTTTCATTTCTTATTTACAAAAACTTAAAATGTCAAAACAACATTGGCATCATCAGGAGAGTTAGCCCATTCTGTTGCCATTGCCCTCCCCTCTCTTGTACTTGATTCCCAAGGCAGCTGCAGAATGAGAGGAAAGAACAGAAAGAGACATAACTTGAGAGGAAAGTAAGGAAGCAATGTTAAGTGTTACCTCTCTGATCCATTTTATTTCTAGCTCTAAACTCCATCTTTGGTTCTGCAAGCGGGAGAAAATGCTTTGAGACACTGCTCTTAACAGGGAAATTCATAGGGATGTGTATGTGTTTGTAAGCTTCAAGACACAAAAAAGGCAAAACTGCTCTTAATTGTTCATCCCATCTTTAGAAATAATTCAACATCATGTGGCAAATGCTAATGTTGACAGTATATACTAAGCGTACAAAAGATGTATTCTTTTGCTATCCAAAGTAATAATGCATCTGGATTTCTGATTCATGAAGTCAGATTTAGCTGAAATGTGTTTTTTGCAATGTTCAGCACGAAGTGCTCAAATGTCATGGTTTAAGCAATGTGAGTGGCAGTATCATTCCATTTCAGATACTTCTCCAAACTTGAAAGCACACTTAAAGCATGGGTAGAGGGGACTCATCACCATGGTCATACTCTCACTTTATATTATTATGGCTCTTGTGGTGATGTTCATTCTGCGTATTTCAAGGTGAATTTGGAAAAATCTCAGTTCTTTTTTCTACAAAGGCAATGAAGGCAGAAGCTTGTACAGCTGTTGTAGCACCTATTGCCTGGGCTACATAACATGGCTGCTCTCAAGTGATGTTTTCTCCTCACCCAGAACAAGAATACTTTGCTAATTAATGGCTAGGAAAAAAAAGTTAATAAATAAATAAATAATATAATAAATATAAATATAAAGCTGAATAAATAAATATAAAGCTGAACCGGTGCTCTTAAAGAAGTGCACTGTTTAACCACCAGCTCATAGCAATGCTTTGCAATGGCTCTCTTATTTCTTAGAAATCCTTCACTCAACCACATTCTCCTTCCTCGGTGATGGCATTCACGTCTCCCAGGTTTTATTTTTCAGTCCTTATCCTTAAGTTTCCCATAGTGGTCCAATATCGAAATACGATTGTGCACTCTGGGTTTGATGCCTCTTTCAGGTTTAATGAGGCCTCCTCTATTAGCATATTACAATTTGTTAAGGAAGTGCACATTTTCAATCTCTCCAAATAGGACATGAAAGCAAAAAAAGCTAATTAAGAGCAGCTCCAGGCTATGTCTTATAGATTCCAAACAAGTTAGGGACATATGCACATGCGCAGAATCCTTGACCTATTTAGGAATCTTGGAATCATAATTTAGAAACATCAGAAGCTGACTTATACTGAGGCAGAGTGTTGTTTCACCTACTCCGCTACTGTCAATGTTGACTGACAGCTGCTCTCCAAGGCTACAGGTAGGAGTCTTTTCAGCCTTAGGCCATTTCTGCACAACACTCTTATAGCGCGATTATTCCACTTTCAACATCCTAGGGAATCCTGGCGTTTACAGTTTCAGGAGGGGCCAGCCAGCCCCTCCCAAAACTGCAAACCCCAAGATTCCATAGGATGTTGAAAGTGGAATAATCGCGCTATAAGAGTGTTGTGCAGAAATGGCCATAATTGGGGATCTTAGTGGTGCTACGGACTCAGTGTAGGACTTTCTGCTCTGAAATGGTTCAGTGCATTTTGCCATCATACCTCTGTACACAGATTTCTGCTTGTATGGAGTTTCCACAGTTCTCCATTGGCAGTAGTGAGTTCCACCTTCAGCATGTGCACACACATGAACAAGCATGGACATACACAGACTTCTAGAGAGATTTTTTGCTGTCCTAGTCTCACAGATGTAGCCCACTGCAGTAGTACATCCACACTAATCAGCTTTTTCTATGAATTACACTGGAATCATTTGTGGATTGCATAGTACTGTTTCACACCTACAACTGGACACAGACATTGGGAGGACAGCTAACATGGTTGCATGAGACCTTTCCAGTCAACAGTCTCACTCCCCAGCTTATCACTTAGAATCTCTTCATTTATTTATTAACACATTCATATGCCTCCCAGTATTCAAGGATTTTAGAGAAGCATGCCATAAAATTACTCTGAACAGTTGAAAACAATAAAAATAATTTAAAGGTTAAAAATATATTAAAGCAATTGACATGCAAAATGGGACATTTTAGAAGAAGTTAACCGATCAAAAAAACACTCATGTGTTCCACTCATCATTTGAATGAAATCAGTCATGATCCCAAAACGTTTAGTAATCAGCCATATTTTTACTTGGTGCTGGAATAAAAGCAGTATTGGACAGCAGGGGCAGATGTTCCACATAATGGAGGTACTAAAGCAAAGAAGGCCCTCTTCTATGTTCTTTCAAAGAGTATTACTCCAAATGATGTGACACAAAGAAGGGTCCTTCCAGTAGATCCCAAACTCAGGCATATAGACAGAGAGATGCTCCCTTGATTATCAGAGCTCCAAGCCATTTTGAGTTTGGAATGTGATTAGCACCTTTGTGCACGTAACACACAAAGGGGTTTTCAGTGGTGCAACATTCCACGGGTGAGTGATGGTATAATGCTAGAAGGGTTAGTATAATTTTCAGGAGAGTGTATTGGAGATGTCTGATGCCACTTTAATATTCACAGTGGCCTTGATGTCTCCTGCAAACCACAGCTGTGATGCTCCCATTTCTTTCTGTACTGCTCTCAATTACCCTTTCTTGGGTCCCTCCCCAATTTGCAAATTTTCTTCAGGGAAATGCAGTCCCATTTTAAACACCTGTGTTATGTGTGTTCTAATTCTCTGAGCAGTGAGAGGTTCCAGAATTCCACCTTAGGTTTTAGTTTTCCTTTGACAGAACATGGAAGATATACAGCATTTTAAGATATGCTTTAATTTATAAATATACAAGCAGAGAAGAGAGGAGGTATCAGCAAACAGCCTGGCTACAAATTATGTTTCAGAATCCCAGAAAGAGAAGCTTAAGCTCCTCTGCCTCAATTTTTCATTTCCTCCAACCAGACTCTCAGTTCTTTTTTCCTCTGTGTCTTGTTATCTCCAAACTGTTGTTTCTCTACTTTCTCTTCCTGCAGAGCACCTAAGACCTGACCTCTGCAGGTGAACTATTAATTTGGAAAACAACCATGGTCATCAAACATTAACATTATTTTGTCAAGGTTCTGAACTTCTGTTCACAGTGATAATGCTGGCCAGTTTCCAAAACCAGTATACCCTTGATCATACTAGCATTGCTCTACTCATAGCAAATATCTGAACGTAGTCTTTTCAATGACTGAATAATCTTTTTGTTAGAGAACATTTGAAGTCTGTTGTTGTGAGCCTTCAAGACATTTCTGGCTTATAATGACCCTAAGATGGTCTTATCATGGGGTTTTCATGGCAAGATTTGTTTAGATGGCATTCACTTTTTTTACAGAAAAATTCAGGTGTAGCTTGTTGACCATAAAACAAATCCAGAATGAAAAATGCACTCTGGTGATATATTTATTAGGCAGACCAGAAGTTGAAAATACCCATTATGCTAGATTTTGAAGCCTGCTGGCTTCTTCATCAGGCAAAGATGGGGGGTGGGGGTGGGGTGGGGGTGGGGAAGCCATGCAGGGAAAGAAAAGTGACTTTTTTGGAGTCAGATATCTGCATTATGTTTGGTTGGGATGTTATAGAGAAAAGATCTATCCCGACAGAAAGTCTCTCCCTTAGAAGTCTGATCAGTGCTTCTCTTTTGTCTGTATGTATGGCCTGTAGGAACAGATTCTGCACCTGCCAGTGAAGAAATGGAATTTTCTTGACTGCTTTCATTGCCTTTGTCAATGTTATTTCTCTGCCTCTTTTGCTGGGGTTGGGGGGATCTGCATAGATCTTCTCTCAATAACATCCCAAACAGACAAGAGGCAGACTTCTGCCCCCAACAAGATCACTTTGCTTCTGCTACATGATTTATTTACCATCTTTGCCTTATGAAGAAGTTAGTGGGCTTTGAAAGCTAGTGCAATATTTTTGTGTGTGTGACTTCTGGTATTATCAGTGATTATTCTGAACTTAAGCTAAGATGAAGACAATGAAGCAGCACTCATTCTTTCTGTTGTTGTAGACTTTCTTTTGGTGAGAAGCAATGACAAGTAAGGAAAATGGCATACAGACCCTTACTGGAGTGGAGTGTCAGGTCAAGGGACAGTGATTCTCCAAAGACTTCATGTTTGTTTAATGAAAGGCCCATCAGACTAAGTCATCTGCCAATCACGGCTTCTGGTTGTGAGTCCTCCATGGAAGGAGTGCTTTTCTCTGCTGTGATGGCTGGTATATCAACCCTCTTTGTCAGCTTGATGGGGTTACACGTGCAAAAATTTTGCATGCTGCAGCTCCTCAAACACACCATTACACACAGTGTGAAAAGCAGAAAGGCAGTGGTGTGCTTGATAACTGGAGGACTGGGTGTATGGGAAGCCTCAGATACAGAAATCCTTTTCGAGCTCAGATGGGAAACCCATCAGATGCTGCTGAACTACAGCTCTTTTCATGCCTCATCTTTGGCTACATTGGCTAGGGTCGATGGATGTCAAGCAACATCTGGATGCAAATTCACCACTGTGTTTTCTAGAGTTATTCACTTTTAGTTTGAAAGACAGTTCACTGGGCCCAGAACCCATGGTTGGGAGGAAGGTCATGGCTCAGGGTTTTCCTCCATTTGGGAAGGTGCAGTTCTGAACATCACGGAGCATTCTGGCTTCACAGCTGTCCCAGGTTCTCCAGGCACAAAAACACTTGGGAGTGTCTCTGTTCTTTTTCTTGTTTGGGCAAGGGCCTAAGGCTGAAGCTTCATTTCTCTTAAGACAGGAAAGAGCAGTTACGTCTGGCACGTTAGGGTGAGGTTGCAAATGCCTGTAACTAGATCCTGTCCTCAGAACTGATGTGTCCTTTCCAATTCCATTATTCCCTTGAAACTTGTGGTGGCTGGCAGCTCCCATGTCATTTGGACAGTGAATCTGCTCTTGGTTTTAGTGTAAATTTTAAAGAAGCTGTCCAAGGTGCTGAGCTTATTCAGAGTTCAACTCTATGTATAGATCCCTAAAACTTCAGACTACATACCTGGATGGGCTTACCACACCACTGACATGGAAGGCACCAGTCACCACAGCTTGAAATCATTCTCCTTCTTTTCCCCAGGAAGAAATGTTTCATATTTGGATGGTCTGGGAATAATGCACAAAGCACCCACCAGCATCTGTGGTTCTGTCATATACACATTCGGAGGGATTTCATTGTTGTTGTTTTGAGAGCTATTCGCTGGCATGCATTTGCTTCAAAGTGTTTTTTCCCCTCTGTTGAAGATATTTATCCTCCTGGGCAGCCTCGTGAAAGCTAACTTCTTACCACTTTTTTCTTTGAGAGCCCAAGTGAAAGGTGAGGTCTGAAGCACGCACAGTGCCAATCACCAAGGCTCAGCACCAGCCCTTTGAGTACAGCTACCATATGTTTACCTGCTGCTCGCCTGTCAAAGAGAGCTTGAAGTCTGATATTTCTAGTTCAGTGGGGATTTAAGGAGGCCAAAAATATTTTCTGCATTGTTAGAAGAGGAGTGTCGAATTTATGAAGGCTGCTTTAGGCATTACCTCAGATTTTGAAGCTTGCTAAATTGGTGAGCAGCATTCAGATGCCCCAGGCATTCTAACAGATGTGTTACCACCAAAATTAGTCTCAATGTCTCATTAAAATCAAAGAACTATAAACCATAGCTATTAATCATCATACCTTTTGCAATGTGGCCTAAAGCACCTCTGTCATGCGCCACACAAATAGCTGAAGCAATTTCAGAGCAAGGAAGTTGATAACACCCTTTGTAGGTATCTAAGGTCTGACTCTGCCTGTCTCAGTACCAGCTTCTCCACCAAATCCAGCACAGACATGAAGGAGATTTTTAAAAAGCAGTGTACTGTGTTTTAGAGCAGAAATGAGCACGGAACGTAAAGCTTTATTAGCTCAGTAGAGCTATAAGATCTTCCAGAGAGGCTCTTCTCTCTGTTTCATCACCCTCTCAGGCTCATTTGGTGGGAACAAAGGAGAAGGCCTTCTTTGGTAGCTGTTCCCAGACTTTAGAACTCCCTCCCTAGAAAGGTCAGGATGCCCCATCTTTGCTCTCCTTCTGTCAAAGGTCAAAACATTTTTGTGCTGTTAGGTTTTTACAAATTGACTAGTTTTAGGCTTTTAATACTATGCGGTTCTATTTTTAAGTTTTGTATAGGCTTTATTGTATTTTAATATTTTTACTGTGTAATGTTTTAACCCCATAAATTGTTTGTTTTTTAAATCTTATATTTATATTTTTTTATTGTTTTATACTATTTTTCATTTGTATTATTTAAATGTTGTTAGCTGCCTTCTAGTGGGAGAAAGACGGGATATAAATAATAGAAGAAGAAGAACAAGACAAAGAGGAAGAAGAGGAGAAGGAGGAGGAGGAAGGTGCGAGCTGGGATTTGGATGAAAAAGAATTGGAAACATAAGAAGACTCATGTTGGATCAGATCAGAGGCCTATCTAGCTCAACGGTCTGTTCAGATAGTGGCGAAGGAGAGGTTCAGTAGTGTGATATGAATGTAACAATGCCAGCACAGGCAACTACTACTGAGAGGGGTCAAGCGGTTGAGCTGATTTGAGGTCTGCTGTAGTGGGGTATCTTCTAGAGCTGTTTTACAAGATGACTCTTTCCTCCTTTTCCACCCTGTCAGGAGTGTTTTGGGGTTGCCTTTTCTGCATGCAAGATTCCTTCCAGCTGGGTTTACCACATCTCAAAGCTTATTCCTAGTCTACAGTTTTCACAAGTCATCTCCAGGCAGGAAACAAGGGTGCAAATTCTTCACTTCGTGTGAGTTCAGCTCCAGATAAGTTCAGCTGGAAGAGCAATAGCTTGCTATAATTTGCAAGCCTTAATTAATTTGTTGATGCAACTTGCAAAGACTCCTGGGAGGGTGTCTCCATATTTCCTTAGCTCCCTCTCTCTCCCCCTGTCTTTGTGGCACTAGGGCTAACCCTCTGGTCTGCTCTCCCCAGTTACCCTCTGGCTAGAAGTAAGTTGGCTAGAATACATATTCATATTCTGTATCCCATTTGGGAAAATATGGTATGTGAACTTGAATGACAAGTTATGAGCAACTATGAATGGTACTTAATAAATGATGCCTAATAGCATCACCAGGAGCCATCCCTAGGTTTCACAATTTGGCTGGAAATCCCAGGGCCTGAGACGATCCTAAATTGGCAACTCTACTTCCAGCTTCAAGATTCTCATATATGTTCTTATTTGAATTTGCTAGAATTTAAAAGAAACGTAACCAAAAGAGTTGTCTGTAATTTTTCCTTTACTTTTTAATCTTCTCTGCTTTATGGGGCTTCCCAAGAGTCATGTATTGTAGTCATAAAACGTTTCCATTTAATTTTGACTTTGACAAAAGATAAGAACTAAATTATATAGGTTGGAGTGGGCATGCTCCAGAGCCCAGATGGCTACACCAGTTGATTTTCAGCTCCTCTGGAGCTCCAAAGAGGCTGAGCCATAATGACCACAGTTTGGCATCACCTCATTACTGGTTGCCTTTTGGGCTGTTGTGAGTGTTTTGCTGTTTCAAGGTGGGGAACACTCTGAAACAGTGGATTTAATTAATTTAAACTCTTGCTAAAAAATGGGGGTTCAGGGTTGACAAATCCGGACAACTTGCTGGGGCCTGGGAGGCCAATGGACTGAACTGGAGACCCACACATATGCCAGAATGCATGTGAAATGTCAAGCTGCAAATATGTATGATGCCACGCATGGCCCAAGGGCTGTGTATACTGAAGGGTACACCTACTTTCCCCCTACCCCTGCAATTTTACCCTTGCAATAACTCAGTAAATTAATCTGAGACTGAGGTTGTTTCCAGACAGGCAGCTCTTAGTGTTACCAATCAAAAGAATTTAGAGAATTGGTGGGAAAATATAAGAGGTTTCAAATGGAAAACATCATTTGGGTGTGTATACAGTTCTGTGAATGATTAAGAAGCACCCAGAATGACTGACTTAAGATTGCCCAGCAAGCTTTACAGCTGAACAGGGACCAAATTTAGTCCAGCATTAAGTGCTATGAGAGCTTAGAACATAACTTTCAGAATAACATATTTTGTAATATGTGTCATGATTAGCATCTATTAAAAGTAACTTGTTCTGTTGCAGGTTAAAGTAACTTGTTGTGCTATATTGCATTGCTCATTCTTTTTCTCTTACTATTTACTTTCTAGTTTGTTTGTTTGGTCGGAAAAACACCTAAAAAGATAACAGAAGAGATTAAAATGTGAAAAAGAATCACCTCAAAATGATCTTGAAAGAACGCTTAGCTCCCACATCCTCCAAAAATACTAGCAAGAAAAAATGACAACTAACCAGTACTTTTAACACCAAAGAGTAATGACATACCTAGCCCTAAACTTATTTTAGAAAGGAACACTATCATGCCCCTTTTCCCACATCTCAAAGCAATACATTGCAATTAACACTGTTAACTGAGAGCAAGAGTGGCATCATGTCAGGCTGCTGGGCTAGGACTCTGGAGACCAGGTTTTGAGTCTTCACTCGGCCATGGAAGCCCAGTGGGTGACCTTGAGCTAATCATGTTCTCTCATCCTCAGGGGAAGGCAAAGGCAATCCCCTCTGAACAAAACTGGCAAAGAAAACCTGTGATAGCATCACCTCAGATTTGCCATTAAGTCAGAAATGAACTGAAGGCACACAACAACATTAATTGTATCTTGTTGTGTCCAAGTCCTGGCTAATACATCTCACTGGCTCTCATAAGAATTAGTTGCATTTTAAATTCCTGATAACTTTGCATCAAAGCCCAAGGTATACTTTCCAATATAGCTTGGGCAAGACTGTAAATAAGTGTAGATGTTGTGCAGAGAGACTATTTAACCATTCATTCTCCTCTGTTCTTTTCTTAGTTAAAAATCATTCCCTAGCTCTTTCTTCATCTGCTGCTAGGGGGAAGTGGTTTTTGGAGGTAGAAAATGAATGGTGGGAAGTTAAGCAGATTCTCTCTGTCTGCTCCTCTTCTGCCCAGCTCCTGCCTCTCCAGGGTTGCTTTAAACTAAGGGCTTCTTCAGCTTTTCAGATGTTTCTGGACTGCTCACCATGGTCTTATGCTAGCTAGGGCTGGTGGGATATGCAGTCCAACAATACCTTGAAGGCCACATAATACCCAGTCAGAGATTTTTTTAAAAGAAATTCACAAAACCCATCTGACAGCTTGGGTCAAAAGATAAGAAGCATTTATCTACTTTAACAATCTGAGTAGAGCTTGGAAAAGTTACTTTTTCTGGTCCCCAGCTTCCAAAATCTGCCAGTGCCTATGTTGTTTAAATGATTTTGGGACCTGTCATTGGCAAAAAAAGTAATTTTTCCAAGCTCTGGATCTGAAGCCAAGCCTGTACATCTCTACCTTCCCTCTCCATTATGTACAATGGTGCTGTAAAGTGGACACGTTTGACATTTTAAAAATGGAATGGAATAATATTTTGCTCATTTAAAATAAAAGGAATGAGGGCTGACAGAATGTAGCGCTCATGTCTCAGTATACAGCAACCATTCCAAATCTGTTAGTAGTAGGGAGACAAGTCAGTTGTCTTCCAGTGTATTATTGTTCATATCTAAGGCTACAGATAGATTTATAGCCTTTCACACGATACAGTTGTAGTACTGTGATTCCACGCTAACTGCCATGGTTGCCTCCTATGGAATCCTGGGGTGTGTAGTTTGGTTAGAGGCACCAGTGATGCTCTCAGAATTCTTAATCCTCATCCCTAAACTCCAAATCCCGGAACTCCGTAGGATTTTACCATGAAAGTGAAAGAGGATTTGGAGTACTATAATTATATACTGTAATATGAAAGGACCCTAAGAGGCAAACAGTATGTGTATGCAAATTGAAGAGAGGGTGCATTCCACCATTTTCCAGGATACAACGTAGAAGTGCATCATTCTGATATTATTGCGGCTTTCCTAAAATGTACTCATTCTCAGCAGGAGCCAGCAGTTTTTAAAAAAATGACAAAACATTATATACAGGAAAACATAAAGGACTCAAGTCAAAGATCCGATCAAAGAACCGCCAAAATGGAAGATTGGTTTCTTTGAGTTTGTACTTTTATTATTATGCAGAATGGATTATACAATATGCTTAAATTGCCTCAATGCTTGTGAACAAAAATGAATTTTTAAAAGCTTCAAAATATCTTTCCTGGGCACAAGATAATCAGAAGAAAAAGTGAGCAGTTTAATAATATAATGAAATCTGTATTCAGCCCTGAACTAAAAACACACAAAAGTCCATGTCATGCCTGACATTTTATATTGACAATGGAGTCACTAAGAACAATGATGAGGGTCAATGTGGAATTCTTATCAGGTAAGTGCCAATTTATTCCTAGGCAGCTTTCAAGACTTCAAGTAAGGAGGGATGAGACAGAGTATGTAAGATTCTCTCAGGCTCAGCATTTCATCTTCCAAAAAGGGAGCTGGATGCAACAGGTTCTGTTTAAAGTAGAAGGTTTTAAGGCAAGGGGCAACCCTTGGGGCTTAGAGGCCTCACTACCCTTCCAAGAGAGTTTAGAAGGCTGTGCCCCCAATGTGCAGTTCTGTGACAAAAGGAATCAAAAGACTTTTTGCCCGAAATGCCCTCTGGGGGGCATGAGGAAAAATTTTGCCCCTCCTCTTTTTTGGCCATTACAGAGCCAGTGTGGTGTAGTGATCTGAGCATTGGGCTACAACACTGGAGACCAGGGTTCAAGTCCCCACTTGGCCACTGAACCCCATTTGGGAGGGTCATACAGTCCCAGCCTACAGAAAAGCCCATGAGATGTTTGCCTTAAGGTCACCATATGTCAGAAACAACTTGAAGGCACACAACCACAACAAGGCTGAAAAGAGTTCTTTTGCACAACAGGAAATGATGTGGAAGTTGACTTCTAGGCCATTTCCTATCAGTAAAAGTGTCTCTCCTAGCCTGAAATGGCCCGGGAGGGGGACATAAGAAAATTACCTCCATGTTCCTTAGAGGGCATTTGAAGCAAACCTTTTTTTCAAAACCATTTTTTCCAAAAACATTTTTTTTAACACAGAGGAGGGGGGAGTAAAATGGCCCTGGTGGGTACATGCAGGCCATAGGCTATAACTTCCCCACCCTTGCTTTAAGATAATTGTAGAATAAATATGGCCAAAGTCTCCTATATCAATGACAGTAGTGGATTCCAATTCATGTGGAAATCAATGCAAGTAGAACTATATGCTCATAGTTTTTAATATTACAGACATTCCTGCCTGTTGATATGGCCAGTTGACTAACCAATAAACGATGATGATGATGATGATGATGATGATGATGACGACATTCCTGCCAGTGCTAGGGTTGGGAACTACATGAAGGGTGTGAATTTCAGATGGACTATGTACTCCTGCCTTTTTCACATGTTACTTTTTACCAGCAGTGGCAGAGCTTGGAGTGTGGAAAGAGGGGCAGAAGGGGTGGGGCTATGGCATAAGGCACGTGCTCACTGTGCATGGGGGCGTGGCCAGGGCACATGGGCGTGGCCAGGGCACACGGAGGCATAGCTACGGGCTGGGATGCCCCAAAAATATTGCCACCCGGGGCGAACTGCTTTCCCACCCACCCCCATCCCTACACGACTGTTTACCAGACTCCTGAATGTCCAGGTAGGACTTATATACTCTCCAAAATTTCATAGATGAAAACCAGGACACATGAGGCCAAGCAAAATCAAAGTGTGGTCAAGAGGTCAAAAATTAATTACTAAGGAAGAACGCACAAGCTATGAAAGGCTGCAGCTCTTTGCTTTTACCTGAGCCTACTGAGAAGGGCAAGATGTTGGTCTACCTCCCCTCCCCCGCCCCATAGAGTTAATTGAGTGCAATCTACTTTTCCACACTGAACTCTGTTTGCAGCAACTAAAGCAAGCTAAGGACAAAGGAAGGAGGGGAGAGAAACTGGGATACGTTAAAGGAGCTGAAAAATGGGGATGTCCCTGCCCAATTGGGACAGCTGGAAGATAAGAGTTTACTGTCATATACGAATTCTGCCATATCCCTTACTGCAGAGCTTGGAAACTGACGTTTAAGAAGGATGAATGACATATTGGAACCACTCAAAACCAACCAGTGTTAGGAAGATGCTCTGCAACCCAACATCACATCCTACCACTGCTGAGTTATGGATGGCTTCAGCAAAGTCAATGTTTATCTGTGAGTTTGTGAGCTTGTCTGCATTAGGCAGATGAAGACCTCATATGATTGGCTGAGTGAGGCGAGAAGACCTCATATGATTGGCTGTGAAGATTCTATGGAATCCTGGGGTTGGCAGTTTGGGGTTGGGCTTTTAGAATCAGAGCTCTTGGGCCTCAGGCCGGTTGCTATGGAGATGAGGCCTTCCGTCAATAAGGATGCCAGAAAACATTTGGGAGGCATATGTGAGAAAAAGTGACATACACAACATAGTTACAAGGTCTTCTTGCCTCACACAGTAGATTGTATGGGTTCCATATGTGAGGAATCTTAAAGTTGAAATTCGAAACAAAAAATGCTTCCAGAAAAACGTAAAGCCATTGCAGAAATGCAACACAAAGGAAAAAAAAATCAAAAGCCGGTACATCAACATCACCAGGGAACACAGATTGGATTAGGGACTGTGGGGAAAAGTTACAGGTACTGGAATAAGTCGGTTGCTATGGAGATGATGCCTAGCAGCAAGAAGGAGGACAGTGTATTGCTGCAGGAACCCAAACTGTGTATGTAAATAACTCGGAATACAGATTGCTTTGGAAAATATGGGGAAAAGTTACAGATACTGGAAAATACAGTTAGGTAAGTTCTTAAGAGGAAAATAAAATCCCAGGCAATGCTGTGTAAATATGCTAGTTTTCCTCAAAAGTCATTTTCCAAATCCTGCTTCACAGCGACATATTAATTCTTCCCTTCCATCCCACCATCATCTGTGTAACATCCAGCCTAAAGAAGAATTCTATGAAATACAGAAATACAGAAGACTTTGTAACCAACGGCTTGTCTTATCACGTACTATCCTGCTGCTCTTTTAATTTTCTTTATATGTATGGAAGCCAGAATAACCTTAAACTTCTGTATTCTGAATCATCCTTGTTTGTTCATTTCCATGGCTTTTCTCCCTGCCCACTGTTCTCAATATCACCTTGCCCTCTATCCTTTACTCCAGATGATAAATCTTTGGTCACATTATGATTATGATCATCTTTATTTTTATCCCACTTTTCTCCCCAACAGGACTCAAAGTGGCTTACAGCCATTAAAAGAAATATACTCTATACCAGCCTTCCTAGTAGTTTGATAGCCTCCAGGTATGTTTCCTATTGCCATCACTCATCCCAAGGCAATGCCAGCTAGGGAATTCTGAGAGGCATAGTCTGAAAAAAACTTGTTTTCCAGCCTCCAAATAATCATTGAAAAGGAGAAGATGGGGACATTTGGCGCTCAGAAGCGGATTGTAGCAGTGGAAAGAAGATTACTGTACAAAATAGTGATAGAATTGGAGATATTTGCAGAAAATTAGAATTGTACATTGCCTAGAACAAAATAAATGAGTCATATGGGTCAGACTGAAACAAGAAATAGAAAAATTCCTGAATGATATTACTTTAGTGTGAGGCTGTGCTAGACAGCAATTTAACAAACAGCTAAACAGGACGAAGCAAACGACATTGCAGGCCCAACTATCTGGTACTCAAATAAGAAATTAGCATTCTGGTCGGAAAGAATAGTTCCGTCTATCTTCTACTACTACTACTACTACTACTACTACTACTACTACTACTACTACTATTATTATTATTATTATTGAAACATGCATGAAACTAGTGGGGTGAAGATAGTGTAGAGATGCTTGCTTGAGACTGAAAATTAGGATCACTGTAGATAATGGCTGTATGAAGAGAAGATGCTCTCTGGAAGGTATGTCCACAGAGAGAAGGCTGGTCTCAGTTGGCAAATACTGGAAGCACATTAGGATAAGAGGGAACTCTGTTACTCTCTCTTCCAGGAAAGAAGGAAGTAGCATTATTCTTCTCTAGCAAAGCTCACATTAATGTGGGATTGCCAGGCCTGCTTCTGTCTCCTCCTTTAATGGGAAGTAATAAAATATGGTGCTCATTTAGGTGAAGCATTCCAAATGAGGAATGTAAGAGCCATGTCCTTTTTTTCCCCCTAGCGACTTTTCTTCATGCAGAGAGAGAGGGTGGGAAGGGGGACTAATGTACAAAGGCAGTATTTTAAATTATGTAATTGAGAAGTGCCTTTACTTGAACATGCAGGAAAAAAGTGATGGAATCCCCCTCAGAAACTGAGTATGCTTGAGTGTAATGTTTGCTTTGCTCAGAGGGTTCATCTAAGCAAAAGACCTTACATTCATTTCTCTTATTTTGCTATCCACCCTAAGTGGATAAACAGGACAAAATCAGTAAGCATGGCAAAATGGCTAGGAACCCCAAGTCTAGGCAGAAAATGAGCAAAGCATTCTTACTCATCACTATGTGTTAGCACCACCGTTGCTCTTACTAGGGATGCAGATCTTTTCACTTTTTCATCCTTGCAAGCAAGGACAAATAATTACAGCACTTTTTCCCCCCACTGAGATCATGAAAATTTCTCAGCAGCAAATTCCCTGTATTCACGTGTTCCAAAGAGTTGTGGAAGAATTATTCTGCAGAGAAAAATATATTTTTTCCACACCAAATATGCTTTCTGTACAGCAAACAGGATCTTTGTACAATAAGCACATGTTTTCTCTGCAAAAAGCTCTTCTGTCATATTTTAGGAATTTGAATACCAGGAGAAAACTGCACAAAATTCTCAGTGGTCTATTATTTTTCCTGATGGGGTTTCTCAACAGTTGAGAAACCTTTTTCAACCTAGGAATAAGTAAATATGATATAGCCGTTCCGTATAGACTCTTGACTTTTTTTTTTTCTGTATTCTGACTACTTTTTTATTTCTTAAAATTGTTCACCTTGGTATAATCAAGCTTGATCCTTATCATCTCAGTGCTTTTGACTACTTTCTTACTACTTCAACTCCTTTTGCTTCTTTCCTCACATCTATCCTAGATGTGAGGCAGTGAGGATTTGAATACCTGTAGGAAACCTCCATTCCAAGAAAAGAAGTTCTGTTATGAGAGATGGTTTCATACTGCTAGAGGCTAGAGGCCAGTGGAAGTCCTAAGTGCTATTTCAGAGGGCTGGCAGAAGGAAGAAATAATCTCGATCTATGTTCAACGCACCAGCAATTCTGATTCCTTCTAAATTACTTCTGAGAGATCAGTCCTTGTATAGCCCTATACTATGTTAGAAAAGGGATGCATATTACAATTCTGATTCAGGGGAGAACCGCAGACTTCATTAGGCTGTGCAAAGGAACACGAGGCATTTCTGAAATGCCAGAGGCAGTTTAGCACTGCAAGCATGTATCATTTCTTTTATTAGTTCTCTGTGTCTTTCATACACAGTACTATACAGCCTAGAGTGGGCATCATAAGAGAAGTGCAAACAGTCATAAGGATAAACTTACCACTTTGCAATTATTTTCCAGCACAACTTCACAGGGCTGCCCACAAGGCAATTTTGGCTGAGAGAGATGGCAAAAAGAGAGTAACAGTAAAATATTGGAGGGAAGAAATGTGTGTCCCAAATGGACCTCCCAGCACTCTCTAAGCTAGCTTGCTGCCTTTAGGTACAGTCAGGAATAATTTTGCATTGCCAACATTAAAATAATTTTTTTTCGATACTCTTCTGTATTATGGAAGAGAGGAAGCACCACCATGTTGTACTTCACCTGGGCTGGCTCAGTTGACATTACAGAAAAATGGTTTCATGAACATAAATCAGGAGAACATTGGTATGTACACATTCATGAGTAGAGCTAGATAACAGAACTACAAGAAAGACACTAGGAGCATGCTAGCAGTGGAACAAAGGTACCATTGGAATAACATGTGGGACACTGGGATGGACAATGAAGCCATTCAACATAAAGGACAGGCCAAGAAGAGATCTGGACGTATGGGGTGATTCACAGTGTATCTGGATGGATTTATGATTCACCATTAAAAGGAGAAGGGAGGGAGAGGAATGAAGAAATCTAGCAGTATCTTTAAGACTTATTTTCACTTTAGCATGAACTTTCATGGATATCATGCCACTTCTTCAGATGTAATGAAGAGAAGTGAACTGATTTCCATGAAAGTTCATGCTAAAATATAAATCCGTTTGGTCTTAAAAGTTGTTACTGGAGTTCTTCCCCCCCCTTTCTCCTTTTTATGCTTCAACAGACTAATATGGCTACTTTGTTGACTCTCCATTGTTTAACAATAGCAGTAACAACATGACTCCTCAAAGACACATTAATTAATTTAATTTGTAGGCCACGTTTCTTCCAGAGAAACCCAAGGGACCCAAGGTGGCATACAGAAATGGTCAGTTAAGAAAACTTCTACAAACAAAAATAGAAAACAGTTAGAATCACCAGATAAAACATTACTGTGATAATGGGGCTTCCCATTATCTAGGCTTATCAAAGGGAGATACTTCCCTCTTCAGGTAAACCAAGGGTTAATGAGGTGTTGGGATTACATCAAGGGTCACAGGGTGAGAGTTGACCAACCAAAAGGAAAGGGTCAGCATCACAGGTCACAAGGTGAGAACTGACCAACCAAAAGGAAAAGAGGTGGGCATCTTGGAGATGCTTCCAGATCCTTCCAAGGAGGAAAATATAAAACTTCTGAGAGGCCATGTGGCCAGAGAGAGAGAGAGAAAGAGAGGAGAGCTGGGTCAGTCGAGCTGGCAGGCATGCCGTGTCTCCTGGACCCCCTCTCTTCTCCTTTAGACCATCTACGCCTATAACCTAATTGTGAGTAACTAGAAATAAGTAGTTAGTCGCGTTAGGGGTGTTGTTATTTTGGGAATTGGCTGATCTTAAGAATGTATCTGTGCTGTTATATCTGTTTTGTAAATTCTTGTAACTAAGCATACCTGGGAGGGGGAGCCTCTCAAGTGCGATATTGATTTGTTTATTTGCATGCCTTGATTAAACACCTTCTATAAACCTCCGTTTCTCTCCATTCCATGCCAGGGTTGGCACACGCTACATAGGACCACTCACTCAGGGGAGGGGGAGGGGGAAGATCCTTACGCTTAGAGATTGGGCAGAGTCCCTTCTGTTCTGTCCAAGTGATTCATAATTCAGGGAGGTGGTGGCAGCATATCCTATAGAGCTGGGGAGATTGTCAGTCTTTCCAAGCGTGGGAGTCAGCTTTGGGAGGCTGGCAAGAACCCCAGTAAAACGCTGGGAGGGAATTTCCAGTCTTGCATGGTGGTAGTCAACTTAAGAGACTGGAAAGAAACCTACAGTGCCACAATTACAAAATCATTTAAAACATGCAAAAGTTTAAAAAGATACACAACAACGTTTCAATAAGAAACTCTCCTGTTTATACATTAAAAACCTGCTTAAACAAAAAGATCTTTGCCTGCTGGCAAAAGGAGAGCAGGGAGGGGGCCAGCTCAGGCTCTTGTGGAAGGGAGTTTCAGAGGGTGGATGCAGCCACTGTATCCTCACCCAGCAAGCCTGTGATGGTAGTGGGACCAAGAGAAAATTTTCCCCTGCACATCTTAAAAACTCTGACAGATTAGTATGGGGACCATCCATGTGGCCATATTGCTGAAATGAAGAAAGCTCAGAATGACCAGGATAAGATTTTTGTGCAGAAAGACAGTGACTTCTCTTCAGTTCAGGTCTTTAAAAGTTTACATATGCCTTTTGAGCCTAGCTCCAGTTAGCAGGATTCTAATAAAAAATAAAGTTGGTTTCCAAAGTCTGAAATCAGTCTATCCCTGGCCAGTGGCAGAGCTTAGAGTGTGTGGAGGGCAGGGGGTGGTGGTGAGAGGGGGCAGGGCTATGGCATGAGCGGCGTGCATTTAACATATAAAAAACCATAGGCAAAGACTGGTGGGATACATAGCTGACATTCTTTATTAAAAAGATCAGATTCAAAGCACACGAGAGATTAGTGACAGAGGCCATTTCCACACTACACTGTTATAGTGCTATTATTCCGCTTCCAACATCTTGTGGAATCCTGGGGTTTGTAGTTTACTGGGGCCAAAGAGCTCTCTGGCTGAGAATTTTAAAGGCCCTTCCCTAAACTGCAAACCCCAGGAGTCCATAAAATGCTGAAAGTGGAATAATAGCACTATAACAGTGTACAGCAGAAGTGGCCAGAATGTATCATGCCTTGGCCAGGAGAAGACAAGAGAGAGTCTTTTGTTGTTCTGCTGGTGACTGAAGGCATGGAGGAAGAAGCCTTCCTAAATTTTAAGTATTTAGTCCAGTCTTCACCAGTCAGGTTCTCCAGATGACTTTGTCTGCCATGATCCCTCACAATTGTCTGGGCTGGATGGAGCTGGATGGAGTCATACACTAAAATATCTGGATGGCATCAGGCTATATAAGACTATTGTGTGCTCTTGAGTAATAAGGCCCACTCTAATAGCATATAAACTGGTGAAGCTGCTTTATAATAAGCCTGTTCTGCCACATCATCTGCCATCTTTTCAAGTGGGAATGCCAGTGCAATATTATGTTATGTAAACTGTAAAAACAGTTTCTGTTTTTGTGTTACAGCGTTAGATGACAAGTATGGTTAGGGGTATGTATGAAGATTGTCTGGCAGCTGTAGAATGTTGGGTGAATTTCTGTATGGAAAGGGAATGGTGGAAAGAATGAGACTGGGAGGTGCTATTGGAATAACATGGTTGAGAGTAACAATCAGAGACTGAGATATGAATTAATGCTGGAATAAAGGTTCTGAGGGGAAAGGGAATGAGTCTGTGAGGGAACACTGTGCAATTTAGTTAGACAAAGTTCATTAGCATTGTATTCATTATAAAGGAAAAATGCAATTGCAGGTATTAGCATGCTGAACAATATACATTTTACATCCTAAGCTGTATTGAATACTATTATATTTGTTATTCAAAATGACCACACCTACTGTGTTGTTACTATACCCATTGTTAAAAAAAGGTAGACCCTAGTAACCCAAAGCAGGGGGGGAATTGTTGGACTGCAACTCCCCTTAGCCCTAGCCAGTGATGAAAAATGCTGGAAATGGCAGTCCAGCAACATCTGAAAAGCTGTGTGATTCCCACCCTTGGCCTAAAGGAAAAGCCTTATCTACTCATTTAGTGAATGGCAGTAGCAGCTGCTGGCTTTCATGCCAGAGCGTGGAGAATCCAGGTTTTAAATTCAGAGTTTAAGGGAGGTCTGCAAGGTGCTGAACTCTGTTTCCCATAGGCTCAGCACCTTGGACAGCTCCTTTCAAGTTTGGCCTAAGATTTGGATTTGGATCCAGCACTCCAAATGGAAGCCACCAGTTGCTACTACTGAAAGTGCCTCTAGTGGGGATCTTGCTGGTAGCATTACCCTCTGGAAAAATGTGAGAGGGCATTTGGGTTTGGCAGAGTGTGGGATGAGAGCCAAGGTGGTATAGTAATTTGAGAGTTAGATTATGATTCTGGAGACAAGGGTTCAAATCCCTTCTTGGTCATGGAAATCCACTGGGTGACCTTGGGCAAGTCACACTGTCTCAATCTCAGAGGAAGGAAAAGGCAAAATTTCTTTGAATAAATCTTTCCAAGAAAACTTTGTGATAGGTTTACTTTAGGGTTGCCATCAGCTGGAAACAACCTGAAGGCACACAAGAAGAAGAATGTGGGAAAAGAGTGTGTTTAACGTTCAGATCTTAGAGAGGACCACCATGATTGGAGGAGAGCAGTAAAGTCATCATGGTGAGATTGCTGCATCAACCACTGATCCTAAGATCGTCTGGAGGCAAATCAAGTGCTCAATTACTGACCTAATCTTCCCACATTAACATATTAATTTGAATGTGACTTTGGAAACGGATTGTGTTAGGGTCCGGCTAAGCTTTCTTCTCCAGCTTTCTTTCCGCAGCCAAAGAATCCTGACAGCTCTTCTATATGGATTCAGCTAGCACTTTAATTAAACTCTTTGCAAATGAGCATTTTTTTCCCCTAATAATTCCTTCCTTGAAGGAATAAAAGATCACACCAATAACAGCAATGGAGAGACGGGCAGGATATTAATCCTGAGGGACATCAGAGCAAATTGGTGTTGTGTCACACTGAGGTCATGTCTGGAGGCACATTGGAGCATGTCTGGCTTTACAGAATTCCACCAATGAATTGGGAGCATGAAAGAGCTGAGAAACATTGCTCATGCATCAAAAGAACAGCAAAAGGTAGGAGAACTTGACAGTTTTATATAGAGTAGCCATGGCACACTCATATACTGGTGACTGCTCTGTGATTTCTTATGCTGCAGCTCATAAGTTTCTCAAGCATTATGAACAGCCTGGAGGCCACTGACACAAGAACTTGGTCAAAAGTTTTGCCTTCTAAATATTATACATTTGGAGTAGGAACCTGGTGCTGTTGGATTCCAGCCCCTGAAGTTCTACTTGATGAGCTAATAACCTGGGATGATGGGGTTTTTAATCACATAGTATTTGGGAGCACTAGATTTACTCCACCTTGCTCTAAACGAAATAATTTTGATCAGTTTAGGCCAAGGTAGGGGATATACAGCATGGTGTAGTGGTCTGAGTGTTGAAGTACAACCCTGGATACCAGGATTCAATTCCCCACTTGACCATGAAAACCTACTGGCTGACTTCACATACTCTCAGCCCCAGAAAACCCCATGAGACGTTCATCTTATGGTTGCTATAAATTGGAAAAAAACCTGAAGACACACAATAGTAAGAAGACTTGTGGTCCCCCCAGATGTTCTTTGATTACAATTCCCAATATTTCAATTATTTTAGATTAATTTACATATAATGAAGACTGCTTTCTGACTAAGACTGGAATCCTATGCAGAGCGGTAATCCACGATACTTAAACCCAGGTGAGTCCTACTTATGTTGGTGAGGCCTAATACTCTGCATGGTTAGAACCGGGCCGCATATTATTCAAAAACCTGTAGATAGGTTGCTATTCTCTATAAGGGGTGCTGAAGAAGTTTGTGTTTTAGACATGAACAGGAATCAGGTAGCCCTCCAGATGTTGCTGGATGTCTACTCCCATCATCTCTAGCCAGCACAGCCAATGTAAACAAATCTAGGATTTACAGTCTCACAACATCTGGATGACTATGTGATTGCCACCTTGATTTGTTTCAGCAATGAGAGTGTGATCTTGGATCAGATAACATGTCACTTCATTTATCATTTCAGCATATAGGAAGTAATGTTGGAGTGTTCTGTGTGTTTGTGTGGTGGGGAAGAAAGAGAGAGAGACAGAGAAAAGAGAAAGACATTGGAGCTGATTTTCTAAAATAGTGAACAAAGGTGTTCCTTTAATAATGGGGCACAGCACATCAATGAGGTAGGCAAGAAAATGGCATGTGAAATCTGGGTGGCAGAACAGCCGACAGGAATTTGTAAGGAACTGGATAGTCCTGTTTAGGTAGGTCAAACAAACATGTGAGTCTGGGACAGGTTGCCCAGAAGACTTATGGGGCTTGCAGCAGATACATGTTAGGGGTTTGGCTGTTGCTCTCTACAAAGAAACATCAGTGTGCACATTTAGTGAGTGCTAGGAAAAAGCCAGGGCAGGAGCCCACCTAAACTGAGACAGGGGACACTTTGTGATATGGAGACCTATGGCAGAATGCCTCCATTTTCATCTCCACCTCCCAGGCAACTCTCGTGCAGGAGTCAGGGCCCTTAAAACCCAATGGTACTACATTTTTCTGTCTTATGGCATGTGGAGAGAAGTTCTGGAGGTGAATACATAAAACTATAACTCTTGCCTGTATCTAAGGAGCAAGGAAAATCAGCCACCATCAAAACCAAGGAAAGGTTAATTCACTGGGAAGAAGCAATGTGGGACAAAACTGGAGACAGGAAGCATACTGTCTGCTGGTGGTGGTGGCGGTGAGCATTTTCATTTGTTTTTCTGCTTCGCATGACACGCATCTAAGGAAGGGGAAGCAGAAGACATAATTTCCTGCTTCCTTCTTCAGGTTTCTGTACAAAGATTTGCATGTCCATTCCACAACTAGGAGGGCAATGAGGGACCAAAGCAACACAACAAAATGTTGACAAGCAGGGTTATTGCTCTTGCAACCCTCAAGAAAGCTTCACCATCAAAATGTTGGTAGCTACCCCCTAACCTGTGTAATCATGACAAATGGCTAAAACAGATCTGTTACTGGCACTTCTCTGTGCATGGAAATAGGCTGTTGTGAAAAACAATTTAGCAATAATTATGATTAGGCTTCAAACAAACTGCCTATCTTAACCACGTTGGGGTAGGTCAGAAGGGACAGCTGCTGGAAGCAAAAGACAGGATCTTCCTCGCCCCCAAGCTGCCTCTAGTTCTTTGTATTGGACTGGCAGATGACTTTAATTCCAACCCTGGATACAGGACCGTGCTCACTCACACCTTAGAGGTGGCTTTGGAGGTGCAGGTCAGACCGTGTGCAACAGGACAATGGATTGACAAATACTCTAAAGGTACAAGAATCCATTTGATCTTGGAAGCTAAGCAGGGTCAGCCCTGGTTAATACCTACTTGGACAGGAGATCAACAAATACTAGGTGCCTTAGGCTATACTTCAGAGGAAGGAACTGGCAAAACTGCCTCTGAGTACTGTTTGCTTAGGAAAACCCTATGAAATTAATGGGGTCGTCATAAATTCTAGGTAACTTGAAGGCACATAAACACACACACAGTGGTGTACATGGTGTGCTGCTGCCACACACCTCCTTGCCTTCTGCCTAATTCTGGGCCTGGCCTTTGAAAGTTTGCCAGATCTTCTAGCAAATACAGATTTTCTTCCTTTTTCTGTTGGCTGAAAGAAGGAGGAAGTAATTCTTCAGTCCTCCTTTGGAATAAAGCCCCAAAGGGGGTTCTAGCTGCTAGGGAAGAATGCAAAGGACTGGACTGCAACCATATCCACTTCCCCACACTCCCTGCTGTGCAGCTGGCATTATTTTCACTATTTTATCTGTCAATTTCAGGGGCAGGCAATAGCAGGGTGAACTCGCAACAGCAACACCGGCCATTTCCACACTGCACTCTTATAGTGCTATTATTCCACTTTCAACATCCTATGGAATCCAGAGGTTTGCAGTTCCGAAATAGGACGTTGAAAGTGGAATAATAGCACTATAACAGGCTAGTGCGGAAATGGCCTGAAACCCGGTGCCTTCACGAAATTGGACTGGACACAGAGAACATCTCGGAGGACAAGAAGAGGAGCTGACGTTTAAATAGACAGATTACGGTAACCGCTTGCCTCTCATCAGCCCCGGTTTCGCTTCCAGTCGCTCCTAGAGAGCAGCGATGCTCCGCCCCCAAACTGCTTCTCCAGGCACAGTCCAAGGAGTTACAGAGTTAATGCCTCCCCGCTTCGACGTCCGGTCGCCGATTGCAGCTGTTAGAATCCACGCAGGTGCGAGGAAAGAGTGGGAAGGGAAGAAACAGTGAAAAACACGCACGCCTACACTCTGAGTCAGCGGGCTTAGACTCTCTCTTACTACACTTGGGCCATTTCCGCACTTGACTATTATAGCGCTATTATTCCACTTTCAACACCTTATGGAATCCTGGGGTTTGCAGTTTCCCAGGATTCCATAGGATGTTGGAAGTGGAATAATACGTTATAACAGTCTAGTGCGGAAATAGCTTTGGTTTAGAAGTAGCTGGGTAAATCGGCTTTTTAACCCCACGTTTTTTAAAAATTTATTTTAACTAAAATAAATTATACACAAACAGAACAACAAACAATATAATACGACATGACACAATCATATAAGTAACATACAAATACGATTCCAATACCTACTTCCACAAATGAGAGAACACAACTAAAAAATGCTAACTAGCTAACATATACAAGCCTACCTAATTTATTAAAAGGAAAAAGGGAAAGAAAAAAGAAAATTTAAAAGAAACTCGTCTCCCCACTTGATTCATATTTTCTGTTCAAGAGGACAGACCGAGCTAAGCAGCTTGAGGAAGATGATGCAGAACAGGACACAGCTGCTTTTTTACAGGCGTGAGAGAAAGACATTCAAGGGGCATAAGCATCTCTTTTTTAGAGGTACGGCTGGGGAAACTTCGGCCGTTTCCGCACTAGACTATTATAGTGCTATTATTCCTCTTTCAGCATCTTATGGGATACTAGGGTTTGCAGTTCAGGCAGGGGGCTTTAGAATTCTCAGCCAGAGAGCTCTTGGGCCTCAGTAAACTACGAACGCCAGAATTCCACAGGATGTTGAAAGTGGAACAATAGCACTATAACAGTCTAGTGCGGAAATGGCCTTCTTGTTAACTGCTGCAAGTCGACATCAATTTATGATGACCATATGAGTGAGAGCTCTCCATGTCACCCTGTCACCAACTGACCTGCTCAGGTCTCGCAGACTCAGAACCCTGGCTTCCTTGATTGGGTCTATTCATATGTAATATGGTTTTCCTCTTTTTCTCCTGCATTCTAGCTCACCACACATTATGGGCTTTTCTTGTGAGTCATGTCTTCTCATAATATGACCAAAGTGTGACAGTCTCAGTTTAGTTATCTTGGCTTCTAGGGAGAATTCAGACTTGATTTGCTCCAGAATTCATTTATTTGTCTTTTTAGAGTCCGCAGTTTCAGTAGAACTCTTCTCTAGCACCACATTCAAATAAGTTGATTTTCTTCCTATCAGCTTTCTTCGCTGTTCAGCTTTCGCAAACATTCAAAGAACCTGGAAATAGAAGGGCATGGACAACCCCAACTTTAGTGTTTAATGATACACCTTAACACTTCAGGGTCTTGTCTAGTTCCTTCATAGCTGCCCTCTAAATCCTAGTCTTCTGATTTCTTGACAGTAGTTTCCATTCTGGTTAACGCCTGAGCCAAGGTATGGAAAATCTTGAATTATTTCAGTGTCTTCATCATCTAATTTAAAGTTATGTAAATAATCTGTTGGCATTATTTTGGTTTTCTTAACATTCAACCATAAACCTACCTTTGCACTTTCTTCCTTTTCTTCAGTAATTGTCCCAAATGTGCTATTTTTTTGCAAGTAGTACGGTGTAATCTGCGTATCTTACATTGTTGATGTTTCTTCCTTCAGTTTTCACACCTCCTTCCTCCCAGTCTGTTTCATGTATGATGCGTTAAGTATACAGGTTAAACAATCAAGATGGTAAAATTCAGCTTTGCCTGACCCCCATCCCAGGCCAACTGGAAACCATTTGGTTTGTCTGTATTCTGTCCTGACAGTAGCCTCTTGTCCCAAGTACAGGTGATGCATCAGGGTAATGAAATGGTTTGGGGAAACTATGTTTGGTGAATTTAAGGCTAAGGCAAACTTTCTTTTTTTTAAAATCATTTTATTAAATTTCAAAACAAAAACATACATCTTGTTGTTATTTCACTTGCAATATCATTTGAATCTTCCAAACTAATTCAGATTTCATCTTCAATGATTTTACATCGTTTTCTCCCCTGTACTGCTTTACCATCTATTATATCGGTACATTGCATTTCATTTTCCATATCAAGCATCATGATATCAATACATCAATACATCTCTTCACCGTTAACTTTTACATAATACCATGAATTAATGATTTCTTATAAAGACCTCCCCGCCCGCCTCGACAATTTGCCATTCCTTCTGAATTTCATCATCTGATTTCCCTTTCAGTCTCTGTGATACTATATCAGCATTTTTGTTTTCCATAAAAGTCCCCTACCATTGTTCAACTGTAGGTATTATCTGCATTTTCCATACCTTTGCATATTCAATACATGCAATCATTATCATATACAATATTATTCTCCAATGTTTCTTTATAATCGTACTTTCAACTAAATCTGTCATGTTCAGTGAATACATTTCAGGAATCATAGGAATTTGCACCTTCAATATTTCACATATCTTTTTGTGTATCTCAGACCAATATTTCTTTGCCTTTGGACATGTCCACCACATGTGATATATCGTGCCAACTTCTTTTGAGCATTTCCAACAGAGCCCAGTACCTGTTTTGTAAATCTTTTGTAATTTATCCGGCATCAGATACCATCTATAAAATATCTTGTAGTAGTTCTCTTTTAAATTCTGGGCCACAGTAAATTTATTTGTCTTTTTCCAGCTCTGCTCCCAATTATCCAACTGAATTGTATGACCTATATTCTGTGCCCAAAAAATCATGACTGCTTTAACTGTTTCCTCGTACCTCTCCTGTTGCAATGTCTCCTGAGTTATTCGAGCTGAAAGATGTGGAGGATTATCAAACAGACTTTTAATCACTCCAGTTTTTTTCCTTTATTTCTATTCCATATGTCTTCAAGTCTATCTGAAACCTCTCCGATAATTGCCTATACGGGAACCAATTTAGAACTATTCCTTCTTGTTCCAACGTGTCTCTTGATTTAAGCTGTAAGTCGTTCTCCTCAGACCTATCAGATCATCATATCGAAGCCATTTATCAGTTGAGGCCCATCTTCCAAAGAAAGCTTCTTGCGGGGAGACCCAGGAGGGTAGTTGCCTCATATGTTTAGACTTAAATTCCTCCCAAATTTTCAAAAGTGATTTCCTAATATAATGATTTGTAAAGTCTTTATCTACTTTTGCTTTGTCGTAGAACATATAGGCATGCCACCCCATCCTCAGGTCCTCACCCTCCAATGTCAACATTTTAACATCTTGTAGGTCCATCCAGTCTTTAATCCATATAAGAGACGCAGCCTTATAATACAACTGAAAGTCCGGTAGTCCCAAGCCGCCTCGATTTTTCTGATCTGTTAAATTGCTCCATTTAATCCTAGATTTTTTACCTTGCCATATAAACTCGCTTAGTTCTTTCTTCCATTGAAAGGCTAAGGCAAACTTTCAAAAAGCACATGAGGTTTCTGCAGGTGAAGGCTCACACTGTATCTGTCCATAACCCAATAAGCCCAGAGAGAGGAGCTGCTTCTTCCTAAAGCCCAGATTGGAGTACAGAAAAGTTCAGGGAGACCCTATTCCAGTGGTGCTTGGGGCCGAAATACCAGAAGATTTTAGTTCAATGTTCTTGCTGCCAGTTACTGAATCTTAGGAGGTTTTACCAAGCAGGGGACCCATCAAATGATACATTATTAAACGATCATATTGTCAGAACACCATATGGAGGGAATGCCATGTGGGGGAGTCCTGAGATTAGGCCCCCAAACCTGAGGTGCTCTACACCTGGCTAAAATCTTGGTGGGCCCTTCCTTGTGTCCTCCTCTTACACTGGGCCCTTTCACTCCGCCACAACTATTCTACTTTAGCAGTTATGGCTGCGTCCTATGGCATCCTGGGGTATGTAGTTTGGTCAGAGGCACCAGAGAAACTCCCAGGCTGAGGATTCCAAATTCTCTCAACTGACAATTCCAGGATTCCAAAGCATGGAAACAAGGCTGTTAAAGTGAAATCTTAGTGCTATATCTGTATAGTGTGAAAGCACCCGCTGTGTTCAACGAGGCTTTCTCTTAGCACTTGGTGATCAGCAGAGCAGGGGCACCTCATCCTAGTGACTAGTCCAATACACGCATAGAACTGCAGCTTTATGGAGCAGTCCTATCCATGTTTCTTGAGAAGTAAATCCTGGTTCTTTTAGTAGTATTTAATCAGTGGTAAAGGTGCAGAGGAATGCAGCTTTATCCATACCCAGTTCTCTGGAGAGAAAAAAACTTCCTGAAAGTCTTTTGAGAAGACATATATAGGCTAGCAGAGTTACTGCAGCTATTTCCTGCTCCCCGTTTCATTTTTTTGTTGCTAAGTCTTGTTTGATTGTTTTTGCCATTCCAACTAACTACTCAATTACAATCTTACTCAATCTGTGTTTTTGAAAGTCACGACTATTTTGTAAGTCAGGACTATTGCTTTAACTTCTGCTGGTTAAATAGCATCCAAGTGGACTTGGTGAACACTGAATGTCTCTTATTCTTGGCAACTGTACCGATATCTTGAATAAACAAAACTGATCAAACTCAATACCCTCCAGTGTATTGCCTATTATTGCAATCCCACGCATACCAATTTGGGAGTCACTTCCTTCTTCCGAATCTCTTTAAGGTTCCAGGTACACACAAGGTAGTAAAGTCAGGATTTGCCCTACAGAAGCCCTGGGACTTTCTGGTTAAGAAGAACTATGACATCATCTGTCACTACTTGCACCCATTCTCTTGGTCTTTTTAAATTAAGTTTCATTTCCTAAGTACCTGGATTTTCCTGGTATCAATGTACAGTTATCAGTGATCACTGTTTGAGCCAAGTTTTTTTTTTCTTCAGATGGCAAGGTCTTGAATGCGCAAGACCCGTAAGGTTTATAAAGGATCAGCTCCTAGTGGAATTAATACTGCTAGTAATTGCTTTCCCATAGAGAGAGATCAACAGTTACTTGAATTGTTGGACTTTTCTTCGTGTTGTTGTAGGAAGTGTCTTGGTAGTGTGGTGGCAAATTTTACTACTCCACCTCCGGTTAAACATGCATAAGGCAGTGAACTCTCAGCATTTTGTTTGATTTGTTGCTTTCTTCCCATATATACCAGAAAGTATTTCCTTTAGCAAATATGCAAGGGCATGTTCACGATTCTCCATTTAATCGCCACAGATTATAAGGAAGGGTCTGACCCGGTAATCAAAACCATTAGTTGTATCTGTAGTAGCAGGAGTGGAAATATTTATTTCAAAGGACGGGTGAAAAGTAGCCCTTTTAAGCTTAAAGTGTGGGTTGATTTAAATATATTTTTCTGTTGCTTAATTTCAGCCCTGCTACACCACTTATTATTCCTCGTGTATTACAGTAATTCCCGAAAAAAGAATTTAGCTGTGTTGATCGTAAGACCATGTCCAATATCAATATATTAGGACAATAAGTTAATTAAGCCACAAATGAGCAGAGCGGGGCAGGCAACATATCTCAACTAGCTAGCTTATCGAAAAACACGCACGTTTTGGAGAAGTCGGGAGACTACACTTTTATTATTTTATTTTGAGTTACTAGAGTAACGAAAACGGTGCCTTTACGCACCTTTCCTGGAACGAATGCCTAAATATTTCCGTCGTTGTTTCTGTTCCCGGACACGGTGGGAGTCGTCCTCACAGAACCGGAAGAGAGGGCTGTTCCGGGGTGTTAGCGGAACTCTAGACTTTTTGAACTCTATGGAGAGCGTGGCTTTGGCGGGGTTTTGATTTCACCCAAAATGGCGGCAGCGGCTCTTCTTCAAAGGGTGGCGGGCGGGAAAGGGACAGGTTCGCTCTACTGGGAGCGGGGGAGGCGGGAGACGGCTCCGCTGCTGGCGCTGCTTGGGGCCGCTTTGGCCGCATGGGCGTCTTTGGCTTCGGCTTGCCCGGGGCCCGAGGCGGCGGCGGCGGCGGCGAGCCGAGTGCGGGAGCTGAGCAGTGCCAACTGGAGCCTCCTGCTGCAGGGCCAGTGGATGGTGGAATTGTGAGTAAGCCGAGCCGGGAGCGCCCTGGCCAGAAACTTCCGTCCAGGTCGTGGCGGTGGCGCGGGGTCTCACACCACAGAGGAGGAGGAGGAGGAGGAGGGCGGCGGCGGCGGCGGCACCGCCACCACACCCGCCAAAGCTTCGGGGCAGCTTGATAGCAAAACCGAGTTTCCCCCACGAACTAGAGCTCTCCCCATATCATGGGAGTGAGTGCAGCTCTCGTTCGGGTTTAATGCGTGCTCACGCGCGTGCACATCACAAGGGGATGTGGGTTAGATGTCCTGCCAATTTGGACTTGATTGTGCCTTCATTCTAATACTGTGACACAGCCTTCTGTTGTATCGCTAGGCCTTGTTGGCTTTTTGTTGTGAAAACACTACTTTGACTTTTCAGCTTGGAGAGGCGCAGCATGTCAAACCCTTACAGGATCTTTCCGCACTAGACTGTTCCAGTGCTATCATTCCACTTTCAACCTCCTTTGGAATCCTGGGGTTTGTAGTTTAGGGAGGGGCGTTTAGAATTCTCAGCCAGAGAGCTCTTGGGCCTCAGGAAACTACAAACCCCAGAATTCCACAGGGTGTTGAAAGTGGAGTAACAGCACTATCACAGTGTAGTGTGGAAACAGCCATAGTCTCTAATGAACCTCTACAGGACTTTCTGAAGTGGACAAGGCATTTTGCATGCATGTGGGAGCAGGAGTCTCTGAGGAAGAAGGTGTCTATAAAAAAGAACTTCCTGGGATTTCTGGCAGTGATAAATTTCAGCCTAACCTCAGGATGCACCTGGTTTAAAATTCATCTCAGGTGCTAATCCAGTAATAAGTAGTCTCTTATTACCACTTTCTTCCTCTGATCTTTTCAGCTACCTGTATAAATGGTAACTCCTGTGCAATGGATAAAACAGGCTTGAGCAAATAAGTTTGAGCAAATGTCCATATTGTGAGAAGTTCCCCTTGATTCAAGCAACCCAGACACAGGAGATTTGCTGAAAACAGAGCAATAGACAGGTTTTCAGATACCCTAGCTGGACCATTTTGTAAATGAATTTTCCATAGGTTGCTTGTTCATTAGGATTTTTTTTTCATGTGTGTGTGTGGTTCAGGTATTTGGCTGAATGGAAGAGGGCTAAAATTGTGCAGAGCAGGGATAAACAAATTCTATGTCAACTGCCATCAGCCCTACCCAGCATATACAAAGATGAGGCCATAGAAGTAGTCACTCCATCACTGGGAAAATAGTAAGGGATGATGGGTGTTGAAGTCCAGCAACATCTGGACAGCCACAGATGCCTGTCTCTGGTGTTGAGGAGACAATGCTATTTGTACTGACCTGTACAAGAGACCTCATCCTCTGTGTCGCTGACCTTTCTTTGTTGAGAGGTTGGGTCTGAAAGAATGTTATATACTCATTTAGATAAAAGAGGTAGAATGTCTTATCTAGAAAAAAGGACTAGAGAGGCAAAGAGAAAAGCTTGATAGTTTGCCCTGGTTTCTTTTTCTACTACAGTCTCTTGGAATGGCTTTTGCTAGGTGATAATTGATATGGGTGCAAAACATGATGGAGCTGCCTTCTCTGCACAGGTAGTCTTTCTGTCTGTCTTCTCTGCCTCACTGCAGCCTGATGCAGTGGGTTTTGTCAAGATCACAGGCTCCAGTGGCCATGTTCTTAGTAGGATGGATCTGAGTTTGTATGAGAATTATGCTGATGCCTTGTTGGAGGATTATGTATATCTGTTTTTAGTTCTGATACAAACAAACTTTGATTCCAGCCTAATAAATATCACCTCAGAGGAAATCTTGTTGTATTACAAAAACATTGTGGGAAACTGCATGCAAGAACTGGGTGTGTGGACGCTTTTCTGGCTAAGAGAGAGAGACCTGTTTGCTCAAATACATGCCTAGAGGAGAAATTGTCTGTAAGTGTAGAAAGCATGCAGCTTTTTCAGTGATCTTCTGAATTAAATGTAGTATTAAGACTTTATGTTTTTGAGAGCAATATTTTGAGAGCAGCTATTTGGAATTGCAGGCTTAATTGTAGGTTGCTGCAAAATGCATCGTTAATACTGTGTTTATATTTCTAGATAGTCCCTAGATAGTATGTGCAACACAAAAGTAAATTCAGGAGTAAACTAGAACTCTTTTTTTACTATGTATGCAAAGTAAAGACGAGATTTGACAGATGTATTCCTAGTTGTAAGATGTCATGTTTCCTTAATTTTTTTTTATTTAATTCAGAACAGAATAATTGGTCTTCAGGAGCCCAGAGTTTTCTATTTAAATGAAATACTGTTCTATTTAAATGTTGTCATTATTAGTCTTTATCTAGCAGCTTAATTTCCTGCTCTTGCTGTGTTGAAGGTACTCTTACTATCTGGATAGGTAGCTGGACATGTTTATAAGAAAAAAGACACAAAACTGGATGTCAGAATGAGAACATATAATTTAAAAGATTTTTTAAAATAAAGTTATGATCATGTTACTGGTTGTGGAAGAGCACAGCCTTGTTTGCTAAAGCCTTTTTAAAGGCCTTTGCCAGAGTTTTGCAGCTGTACCTAGAAGAAAAGTGAAAATAAGGAGAATATCCTAATGACTTGGAGCTGCTAATAACCTGTAAATTAACAAAACGTTTATTGTGATAACTAGCAAATGTTCATTTCTCATACAACAAAAATACACCTGAAAATTCTATCAACTCCTTACAGTTGTGTGAGAATGCCTGTTAAGTTCTGAAGCTGCAGTCCTGTGTGCAGTTACTTCAGAGTAAGCCCCATTGAACTCATTGTGGCTTTCTTCTCAGACATGTATTTCTTTTGTGAGTGAAAAACTGGGCAGTGACCCATATCTCAACAGCCCATGCCCTTGAATAACAATGACATGCCTGCCAAAGTGGAACTCCTTCCTAATCAGAATTACTGTTGTTGATACATAATAGTAACTGTGGTTGAAGGTCAATCTATGCAAGACTAGAACATTTCACCTCCTCTCCAGATGCTCATACACACACTCAAGCATTTGTTCTACTGCAGAGTCCCCTGGTGATTGCGTATAGTCATCAATCTTTTTTGTGCTGGGTGTGTAGAACTCAAGATACTGGTGAGAGGGCAAGTGTTCATGCATTCATTCAATGGCTACTGTGGTCGATGTGTCCAGTTACAAATTTGGAAGAAGGCAAGCTGATAGTGGCCAAAAAAAATAGGCAATTTGCAGAAAACTTAATTATGAGAGAGCTGGTATCTGTGGTCCAAACCATGAAGTTATTTATTTGAACCCAGTTTGCTGCACAGAATGCAAAAGAGTACAAGGTAGATGTCAGGTCTGAATCCTAAATATTGTATAGTTGCACCCACAGAGCAGAACAGAATATAGTGTACTCTTTGAATATGTGGGGTTCTGTTCCAGGAACCCCCATGAATAATGAAATTAATGAATGCTCATGCCCCATTTTATGCAGTGGCAATGACATGTATACAAATGCTTCAATACACATGGGTCACTGCCATTTTGGTTATAGGATGCTCAGGTTGGCATATCTGGAGACCATGGGTAAGAGTGCACTGTACCCGTTTCATAGAAGGCATAGTGTTGGTGCTCAGAGAGGAATATCCACATGCAAGACATAAAACAGAAGCAAGAAGCCATTTGGAAAAAAAATAAACCAAAACAAACACACTAGTTATCACGGAAAAGCACAGAACAACCAAAGAAAGAGAGGACAAAACATGCACACAATGGGCAAGAAAACATCCCTTGATCTTCTTTGCCCCTTTTGGCTCTCTGCTCTTGACTGCTCTTTGGTATGTCTATTTTTTTTTCCTTTTCTTAAGTAACCTTCAAAATGAAGTGCTGAGCTGCAGCTACCTGCCATTTTCATTTTCTGGGAATGCCTCTGGGTCCCATTTGGAGCCCTTGTTGGAAGTATTCTTGGAAATAAAGATTGTTCTGAAAGTTAGTGCTTTACAGACTATCAGGCTGCACATTATTATTTTTCGTTTTTTAAACAAAAAATTGAGTTGAGCAGAGAGTCTGGGGGGTTTTAAGGGACACCTGTTGGCACTGTGTTGGGTACTTCAGGAGTACACATGGCTGTCTGTGGCAAAACCACATTACAGAACAGATGCATGGGTGCCAGTGACCTACATCTCTCCAGTAATGGGTAGCTGAAGGAATTCATGTTCTCGTGAATGTTCCATTGTCAAGGCTATTCTTTGCTGCACCTTGCTGGCAGCATATCATGAGTTACTCAATTACATGTTACCAAGGAGAGGAAAATTGATAGCACCCATTTGTCATAAGTTGAGATAAAACTTGAGCGCCAGGATACTTCTCTTTTTTAATCAGTGTAACATAGCTTTCTCTCCTGTCAAAGTTGGGGAGGGGCAGGATAGGGCGGAGCAATGTCTGAAATATGTTTGTGACACTTTGGAACTAGAAGAGGGTCTAGTTGCTAGGCCATTGTGCTATCTAGAGCTACAAAATATTTAGCAGCAGTTGCTGGAGACAGTGAGCTGGAAACATTTCCCATTATTGATTTTAAACATTAGTAATGATTGTGGCCATTTCTGCCCTACACTGTTATAGCGCTGTTATTCCACTTTCAACCTCCTATGGAATCCTGGGGTTTGCAGTTTAGGGAGGGGCCTTTAGAGCTCTTGGGCCTCAGGAAACTACAAACCCCAGAATTCCACGGGATGTTGAAAGTGGAATAATAGCACTGTAACAATGTAGTGCAGAAATGGCCTGTGATTGTATGGGTGGATGTGTGTATTTGGACATTGCTATTGGTTGTTTTCAGCTTGCTTTATTAAATGTATCTCTTCTGTTAAAATAACCAAAGTCCAACAAAAAATTGACAGGTTAAAAACAGCTGCATTATACAGAAGGGAATAAACAGCTTATAAAACGATTAGAATACAACAGTACTTGCATAAAGATTCAATCAGCCAATCTGTTAAAACCCATTAGTATTAGTAGGCATTCAGTCCTTCAAAAATAGTCAGTAAGGGATCCCAGTCAGTACTCAATAGGCAAGAGAGTCACCCTCTTGGCTCCACTATCAAACACACTCTTGCTTTTATATGCATAGGGAAGTGAGGAGGGCCTCTAAGGCCACTCTTAAAGGCCAAGCAGTTTCATGTGGAAGCAAGTTTCTGAGGTAACATGGTCCTAAGCCATTTAAAGTCTTGAAAGTTAACGTTGACACTTTAAATCAAGCCTAGAAATCAATCAGCATTCAATTTAAGTAGTTTAACTTTAGAATTGAGTGCCTTCAGTATTAGCAGCCTAGAAGCAATATTTTGTGCCAGTTGAAATTTCTGAACTGTTTTGAGGACATTGAGAAAAAAAGACATCACAATAATCTTGTCTACATGTAGTATGGCAGGAATAGTGCTGGGATGTTCAAGAATCTACAGATTCTTGGCACATTGTACATTTAGCCAAATGAGGAAGTATATGCTAAGCTCATATCATGTTGTCATTTTCCTTAGCTATGCCCCTTGGTGTCCTGCCTGTCAGCAGATGGAATCAGCATGGGAAACGTTTGCAAGAAATGGCAAAGACCTTGAAGTCAACGTGGGCAAGGTGGATGTCACTCAAGAACCAGGTAGGTTAAGAAATGCCTTTGTAATCTGGAACTAAGTAATCATAATAAAGCTGGCGATATTCTTTAAAATGGTGCCTTGCATTTATGAAACTTCCAAGCCACCCTGACTTGTCACATGATAGAGCAGAGGTGGGAAATTCTGGCCTGACCTTCAAATTTTGTTAGCTGTTCTGGCCCTTGGGACTGCAAGACACTGGGATGAAGTACTGCCCCACAGAAGGGAAAGAAAACAGGAGAGTAAATTATTCCTGGCCTTCAAGCTGTGGCTCAGTTATTTTGCATCCACCCATCTCCATTTATAGAAGGCAAGGGAGAAGCACATCTGGCTATGTAGCAGGTGATTCCTCTAAGTGTTGGGTGAGTCCACTTTACTCCTGCTTTAGCTTTCCATACACAGAAAAAATGTGGGAGAAGCAAAGAGCCATAAAGTAGGGATTCGGCTGGCTTCTTAGATTGCTGCTGCTGTATTTGCTTCTTTATTCTTTTTAAAGAGCAAATGAGGAACAACACTCACATGCTGGCTGAAGGAGTGCATCTCTTGCCAATGCTTTTTCCATGAAAACAGTGACGTTCCCAGTGGCACCCTGCCACTGCATCTAGCTCACATGAGGGCTGTGTGGGGAGGATAAATCTGCTTCCTTGAAAGTCACCCCCACACCTTTCCTAGAGTTTACTTCTACGTTGTGTAGCATAGTTCTGAGGCATCTTTCAATCTGTATAGTAAGGTGGCTGCTATCTTGAGGATATGATAACTTAAGTACTAGCTAGTTTCAGTGTTTGGCTGTATACAAAGGAACACACTGTACAGTAACCCCTCCTTATTCATAAGGGTTAGGGGTACAGAACCCTTGCAAAATTAGAAGAAATGTGTATAACCCCCCCTCCCGATTTCCCTCCCATTCCCCTCTGGAGCTTCCCCCTTCCATTCCTTTGCCTCTGGCCCCAGCATTGGTGGGGGGAAGAAAAAAGACAACCTAAAAGGCTTACCTGTACTCCTCTCTGAGGAGAGGGGAGTTCTGATTACTTCCGGTGGCCACCTTGAGAAAGGAGCAGCTGACCAATCAGCAGCCAATACACAGCAGAATATGCAACCACATGGCAGAGAGGTCATGCCTTCAGCAGTGGGAGGGGGTCTTGGCTCACTGAAAGGAAAAAAAAGCTCCATTTTAAACACAAGCCTCGCAAGCCTGGGGTGAGGAATGTGAGAGTTGGAATGAGGAAAACGGAGATGGAGGAGGCAACCATTTGCCTCATGAATAGTCAGATTTGTGAAGGTCAAACCTGTGAATATTCATAGATGTATTCTGTTTGTCCTACACTCTTATTTGCTGAGGATTGGGGGACCTTTCTGTATAAGCTGCTTATGTGGCCTGAGTTGTATTGATTCTTTCTTTTCGGGTGTAAGATTAACAGTGGTTCTCAACAATTAAAGTGATAATGAAGGATACCAAGTCAGACAAATTATTCATTATAATAAGGAAAAACAATTTATCTTTAAGGTAGGAGCTGACTTGATTCCTGACTTCAAGTGAATTTTTGAGGCTTGAGTCAAAGATCAGTATGAGTTTTGAGGGAAGGAAAACATGTCATTAGTAAAAAGTTTTGGTGTTTCTGTTCATAATTATATGCAATAAGGAGAGGTTTAAAAGGTTTCTGTTAACCAAATAATGTCAGCATACTGATAGCATTTCAGAAGTTGGTTCCTCATACTTCTATCTCCCTGCTTACCCTCATCCTCTATATTACTGTTATTGCCATTGTTAATCAACTCAACACTATATGCTATCAAAAGACCATTTCAGCTTCTTGTTCCTTCTGATGGTCAACAGCAGAAGTTAAGCCAGATGTGAAGTGGCTAAGGTGACTCTATGTATGGTTCTAGTCTTCCATAGGGACTGTTTGCTACTCGTTGTTATTAAAGGCTATTGCACCTGTTAGGTTAAGAAGAACCTACAAAGGTTGATTTCAAACTTGCCTCCACAAACTGTCCAACTAGGCTGCTTCAAAATATGTATATTCATCTTTCATTTTCCATATTTCAGATCCCAAATCCTATATTTCTAATACGGGTCCTGTGCATATTTAGACATTAATTCCACTGAGTTCAGTGAGACTTCTGAGAAAGTGAATATAGAATTGCAGCTGTAGTCTTCGTGCCTGAAGAACTTGTTCTGCAGTAATGAATTTGTATCTCTGACAAATGTGATGAGCTTTAGCTCTAGAGTTACTTGTATAGTTGCTTATTCTGTAGTGTGATATGGAGAGGGAGTTTGTTAGTTGTCTACCTTTTTAGCTGCAGACCACTTAAAAAATTACTAAATGAGAACCACAGCATGGTATAGTGGCTTGAGTACTGGACAACCACTCTGAAGATCATTCTTTGAATCCCCGCTCAGCTATGGATACCCACTGGGTCACTTTGGGCAAGTCCCACTGTCTCAGCTTCAGAGGAGGGCAAAGGTAAACCCCGTCTGAACATAGCTTGCCAAGTAGACCCATGGCATGGTCTCCATAAGTCAGACATGACTAAAGGGCACACAACAACAAGAGTTAAATAATTCTTTCTAGACCAGGAGCTTAGCTAGAAGCATATCGGTGACAGTATCTCTAGAGGAGCTCTTGATAACTGTTAACTAGCTTATATCTCCTTCCGTTATTGATGTGCTATGTAGTAGTACATAGGGAATAATCAGTGGTCTGGAAAACAAATTGATCACGAGCTTTGGGAATTAATTGGGAATGGATTACCAAGTAACCTTATTTAATTAAAACTCTTCATTCAAATGTGTCCTAACAAGTTGGTTATGAGGTTGTTAGTGATTATGTCTAGAAAAGCAAGATAATGCACTTAGAGTAACTCCACTGAAGAAAACCTCTTTACTCTTTAGGCGTAAGTGGTCGTTTCTTTGTCACTACACTTCCCACTATCTACCAGTAAGTACCTCACTTCGTTTTCCTGACAATAACATCTGTTTGCTATTGCAGTACAATATTTCTGAATGGTTGTGATGAGGGTGGTGTTGTGAGGGTAAAACAGACAACATAATAATGGAGAAACATAAGTAATTTATCAGTCTACCAGTTAGATCCAGTATACTTTGTAAGCCATTGGAAGGAGATATTTCCCAATGATGATCTTGAAGGCAAGGCTGCACTGGATTCAGTGTGGTGTAGTGAGAAAGTAACATCAGACCTTCCACTGGAACAGGATTCACCTCCCTGCACGGAATCACCATTGTAGTAATTGGATTTCTGTGGGATTTATTAACAGAATTCCCTGTTCAGTCTAGAAATGGTCATGATTATAAATTAGATTTATACAGTGCTCAGTGTGGGTAATCTAGATTGGTTTTGTGTCCTCTAAAATCTGAATTCCACCATGGATAACAGATGAGGACCCAGTTTCTCTTTTCATGTAGGCAAAGGAAAAGTAGTATAGCAGGGAAACCTGTAGAGGCTTGCTTCCTTCTCTTCAACACTTGAAGATCTGTATTCTTGTACTTGCTCTGCTATAATAGCATGGAGATTAAGAGGCAGGGAAGAGGCAGTATGAACAAAAGGGCTTGCTTTTCTGACCTCCTCTCAAGATCATACTTAAAGCTAATAACTGGGCACATGCAGTAACATGACAGTTTCTTCAGTATTCACTAACTGGGTATTTCACTTATAGGTCTGGTAATATAATTGCATTGTTATCTGTTTTCAGTGCAAAGGATGGCATTTTTCGCAGATACCGTGGCTCAAGGTCACTGGAGGATCTAGAGGGTTATATCCTGGAGAGAAAATGGGAAGCTGTAGAACCTGTGGCAGGATGGAAGTCCCCATCATCTATATTGTAATTAACTTAAATTTTCTTGTCTTAAATTGCAGTTACGTTTTAAGTTTTAAAAACTGGTTGTTGTTGCAAACTGCAATTACCCATTTAATTCCCCTTCCTGTTTCTTAATATGGCTTTATGGTATGTATTATTTTTCTGTCCTGCATTACTGACTACTGTTGTAAATAATATGCAGCACTTCTGATACCATAATAGACTGTGTATGCACATACCTGCCTACACCTGTCTGTCTCAGCCATAGTTCCCAAACTGTGAAGCCTAAATAATCTGAAACTTGGTATGCATACGAATGGGACTCTAAGAATGTGTGTTTTTGTAGCTTATTTAATGGCCTAAGGTTACCAAGCTCTTTTTTTCAGCACATTATACAATTTTTATACATTGGCTCACTAATCCTTACAACATTGAATCAGGTCAGTGTAACTGTTGACGTTTTGCATTTGAGATGTGAGAGTGGCTGGACATAGACACAGTAAGGTAACTTCAGATGCATTGGGCAGCATTCCAGATTTTGTGGAATCTGCCTTCCTGGATAAACCACACCATTCGTTATCTTCATCTCATGCTGTTCTTAAAGGCTGAAGAACTCCATGGAGAAAATGTAGTAAAAATATGTGCCCAACATTTCATGTAAATAAACTTAAGAAAAAACAATCTTCTCTTTCCTATTATAAAGTTTCTGAATGGGAAATTAGTTGCATTTGCTTGTGTGTGCATGCACACATACACTGGTCAGCTGTTTCAAGACCTGCAACCAAATTTTATAATGAGTGAATGATTTGTAAATGTGGCTGTCAGCTGAAGGGAGTGGGGAGAGAGAGAGAGGGAGATTTTCCTTGTGCCTGACAGTAGTGAAGAAATCTGAGAGAGAAAGCTGAAGAGGCTGGGAAGAAAAATAGTTGAGATGGGATGGGGAAAGAGAGAGGGAGCGGGAGAGAGCAAGGGGTGGGGAAGAAGGGCATGGGACAGAGACAGAAGAGTTGCTGACTCAGATGAAAGAGTTACCATTTGGACAGGTACCAGGGTGGAGAAATAGTACTGGGGTCATCTGGGGATTAAGGAAACGGTCATAGAGATTGTGGTGTCAGGGGTTTAAACATGTACTTGTCATTTTAGGCAGCGGCTGCTTATTTCTCCAGTTAATTGTTGCATTAACCTCTCCCATTGGCAGCCAGTTTGGGGTAATTTTTTTTAATGTATGTAAGTATTGTGACAGTATTGTGTAGACAAGATACAAGCTTGTACCTGCTGTGTTTTTCCCCAACCACTGTGTACTTTATGTGTTTATTTGAATTACTTTAATTGGTGCGACGTCAAAGTATCTCAGTGCTCAGAATAATCAGTGAAAACAGAACATCTTCAAAAAATAATAATCTACAATCCACAGTTAACAGTATTAACAGCAGTAGAACAAGACTCTAATGCTTAGCTCAATCGCCAGATCTTAACTTGGTGCTATAAAGAAGCTACTGTCAGTGCCACCTGGTCCTCCAAATGGAAGGCATTTTGCTGCCAAGGAATCCCTCTTGTGCATCTCTATAATACACTACTCCTCATGGATGGACAAAGAGAAGGGCTCCTTCGGCAGACACAGTCTTTGGTAGGTTTACATTGAGAGAGGCAGCCTCTCAAATGTTGAAGTTCTAAGCTAATCAAAGCTTTAAACATCATCACTAACAGCTTGAACTAAGACAGGGAATGGATTGGTAGCTGTTGCAATTCATTAAAAGACATTCAGTTGCTGTAGTTTTCACATAACAATCTGAGAATGAGATTGTGGACTGCTTCTTCACAAATATCGATGTAATATGTGTAATGGTGTTCTTGGGTCACTTGTTTATATGTTGATAGCTCATGGACCTTTAACAGAACATTCTTACCTGCTTGTGATGTTTTAAGTTCTAAATAGTTTAGATCCTCAGTACCTGAGGGAATGCCTTTTCTGTAACACATCACCTATTTTATATAGTGATCAAAATACATCTTTTCTCTATTTGAATCCCATACTACACAGTGGTATAGAACACAAAAAACGGTGTCCTGACCATCAAGAAGAATGACAAATAATGCTTTATTTGTTATGGAACATGCAAGAACACTTAAGTTATTGAGGAATAACTGTCTTTCACGATTGAAATAACTAAATGACTCTTTCTTCTTAGGATGCATGGAATGGCAGGGCTCTTCTATTTATCTGGGTGGATCAGGGTGAGTAAATAAGATACTTATTCATTGTTATCAAGAAGGATTATGAATACTTCTATATGGAATTGCTTGTTCCCCAACATTCCACTAGCATAAGAAGCTTGCACACCTAGCATAGTGCTAAAGTTAATTTTATTTAATTATGATAGCATGTGATAGCTCTTAAACTGATTGAGAAAATTTTGGGCTGATCAGAACTTGGTTCTTCCCACTATGTTAATAGATTTCACTAGTGTTTCAGGACTTTTGTAAATTTCATGAAAGACACAAGATTTGAATGTTGGGTTATAATATTACTCCCCATATTCTAGCTGATGAATCCTGCTGTCTGTTGGAACAGAATACTTTAGAACAAGGCTTTTCAAATGGTGTGTTGCAACACATTAGTTTGTCGCCTGTAGTGTGTTGGTGTGTTGCCTCCCTAGCAGAGAAGGTCCTCCCACAAGCCTGGCCTGCTGCCGTCGCTCTCGCTGGGGCCTTTCCCTGCCAAAAGTGATGAAGGTGGGCAAGGACCGGATGGGAGGGGGCTACCAAGGACCAAGTGGGAGGAAGCTGCCTTTCCCTCTGCCGTCGCTCTCACTGAGGCTGTTCCCCAGCAAGAACGACAGCAGCGGGCAAGGACCGGGTGAGAGGGAGCTGCCTTTCCCCCTGCCGTTGCTTGTCCTGGGGCCTTTCCTGGCAAGGGGGATGGCAGGGCCACGATTGGGGGGCTGCCTTTCCCCACCCTAGATACACTTCTGGGAACTTCTGGTTTGCTAGTGAAGCTGAATTACTGTGTCGCAAAATGATGCATGTCGAAAAAGTGTGTCACCAACATGAAAAGTTTGGAAAGCTCTGCTTTAGAACATATTGTAGGATAAGAGCACCCCTTCAAAGTGAACCTTCTTAACCTGAATGCATTTTAACTGAGTTCTGATTTAATATTATGTTCTGGAGGATTCTTGGATGTGCAGCAGTAAACAGTAATTTGAGAGTATCTTACCCTGAATCACCAGTAGGTGTTCCCTAATCCCATAAAGATCCACTAGACTTGTGTAATGTCTATGCTTTTTTTGGGGACTTGTGGTCGAAAATGAAAGTGGTCTCCCATTTTAGAATTCAAGGTAAAAGTAAACATAAGCTTTTTTCAGCCTGGTGTCCTCCAAATGTTTTGGGCTACAAGTCTGTTAGGCCAGTTTAGAGATGATAGAGGTTATGGACTAGATATCGGGAGGATGCTATCTTGGGAAAAGCTAGTATATAGCATTCTCACTATAGAGTTGCCAGCTGATCCCATGTTATAACTGTGGGATATATTAAATGATAAGCTTTAATTTAGAATAGATATTTATGCTGTGTGCTTTGTGTGAAATTGGCTCATGTCACTCAGGGTAAGAATTTGTAGTCTTCTTGTTAATAGCTTCTGAAAGAGTCTTAAAATATGAAAGGGGGTAGCTAAGTTAATTAGTTGCAAAGCAAATGGACACAATTTTGACATTAGAAAAGGCAATACTCAAAATCACTGGAAGAACACTTCAGTCTTCCAGGAAACTTTTGTCAGTGACCACAAGGTGGAAATCATTGAGCAAAGAAATTTCAGAGAGATATTTAAATAATGTTTGTGTTATAAAAAACTTGCATTTAGTGCTCTTTGTTTTCTGCATTTAATTTCCCTCTGATGTCATGGTTCACAAGCTCCTCCTTGAAGCGTCTGACTGATCCTTCATGCACCTGATGAAGTGTGCTGTAGCCCACAAAATCTTAAACCATTGTATACATGTTAATCTTTAAGGCATGAAGGAAATTTCTTTAAAGGTTTTTTTTTTTAGAATATTCCTGAATAATCTGATGAGTTGTCTGAATGTCATATCGTACTATTGTGCTGGAGAGATTACAGTTTCAGTTTGAGTTACCAATTTGTTTTCTTTGCAGCAAATCCACAACTACTTAACAGGCACTCTTGGACTTCACATTTGGGGTTCCTATGCTGTCTTCATACTGGCCACTTTATTGATTGGTCTTATCCTAGGCTTGGTGAGAATTTTTATATATATATATTATAAAAAAGAATGTAGAGTTTTTACTGTAAGGAAAAATACAGCATTCTAATGTAAACTAGCAATCCTTGTGTAAAAACACATTTCTTATGTAAATGCTAGTGCTAGTCTAATTGTATCTGATTAGTTCAGTGACAGCAATTGGGTTTGTAAAGAGACAGTGCAATAATAAATAATAACTGTTAGCCTTTCATATTTGCTCTGTAGTCAGATGGCATATTAACTTGCTTGTAATGGGTCATTTATGACTTTGAAGATTCAAGGTCTCTATCTGTAAAGTCACTCTCCATAGCAGATAAGATGTCTGGAAGATGTGTGAGGAGTTCAGGGAGGACACTGAAGTGAAGAAAAGGCCTGCTGGGGATGGAAGTAGAGATCTGCAGATACACTCACAGTAATGATCTCACTCCTCACTGTAACTAGTGGTGATATCACTACAAAATCCCCACATTTTTCCTGAGAGTATGCTTCCACTTCATTCACTTCCTGGATCCATATTCTCCCAAGATCTGTATAATTCCATCTCTTTCATAATGACTGTCTGTTACCCTGTTTACTGGGGGTCTTGGGGGGGCGCCAGAATGTGCTCAACTATAGGTGGGGAAAATTAGCTCTGAGCACTGCTTTAGCGTTATGAGAGGCCGGGTAACTTAGCAGGATCTTGTAACCCATTGTCTATGGGGTCAGGCCAAGTCAAGAAGCAGACCAGTTTGAAAGTAATGAATGATCTTTATTAAATACAGGCATACAATGTAAGCAACACATGCACACAGATAACTAAGAAAATTAAAGGTGTGAGTAAGATAGCAGGATTTTCAGAGGGATAGTTGGTTCAGGTGATACGAAACCTGTTCCTGAAGCCTGGAAGAAGATGGAGAGTGATGCTGGGGTTCAGTGTGGCTCAGCACATGGAGCTCAGGGGAAGCTCACCAAGCAAGGCGGCAGCAAGGCGGTCTGGAACTTGGGAGCGATCCGAAGAGGTTCTCAGAATCAGGGGTTTTTATAGGGAGAAGTGTGACTGCAGGCTATGCCTTACTTGGGGACAACAATGGGTTTTGGGTGCGAGACAATGTCTCCAAAAGGTCACAGTTTAGCATGATGGAATCAGAGCTGAATTAACAGTGGTGTAGCCAGTATGTAAATGCGCAACGCTTGACAGTGGATGGTTCAGCCTTTGTCAAGTTGTCTGCTCGGGGCAGGGAGCCTTCTGTAGGTAGCGCGCATACATAACGTGGTGTTTGCCGGGGAGGTCCCTGAAGCTGCGATCTGGCTATTTCTGGCTTGCCTGTATTGTTTGAGAATATTTCAGCAGTTAAGTGCCGAGCCTAGTTTCGTGCTTCTCCGGGGGCCTCACAAACACGTGGAGAAGGGTGGTATGGTAAGGCCAAATTATGATATCAAAGTGATATCGGGTGCTATTGCCAGGTAGGCCTAAGCTGCAGTAACATGTCCTAGCTTTCAGGCTCTAACCTTTCTGGAAGAAAGGTATAGTGACTAAGTCAGTGTGATTAAGTTGAAAGAATTATGTATATTTATTAAATACAATTTAATGTGTATGGTTTTGTGGTGTTAATAACTTTAAACCAACTAGTCTTTTTTTTTATTTTTTTATTAAATTTTACAGTAAAAAATAAAAAATAAATAACCTCCCCTTCCCCACTTCCTTCTTTTTTCCAATTGAATCTGCTTGTTTATCTTAATACATACATATTTTTAACTTTACAATAGTCTTACTTTGTTACATTGCTGCTTGATACATACCTTATACATTGTTTATTATTTCTTTATCCAGTTCAAAACTTCTCCCCATTCCCTTTCAAAGTTCTGGATAGGCTTATTTCTCAATGAAAATTTTAACTTTTCTGTTTCTACCATATCCAGTATATTAAGTTTGCATTCTTTTATATCTACATATTCCCCTTTTTTCCAATATTGCACGTATGTCAATCTTGCAGCAGTTATCATATATAACAATATCTTCTGATGGCATCTTAATTCTCTTTGTTGCCCTAACATATTTAAAAAATAAAACTCTGGCTTCATTTCAAAATTAAAACTATAAATTCTTTGAATTTCATCATGAATTTCTTTCCAAAATTTCCTTGCTATCTTACAGGTCCACCACATATGAAAAAAGGACCCCACCTTTTCATCACATTTCCAACATCTTACATTTCCCTTTTTAGTTAGTTTTTTGCAATCTCTCAGGTGTCATATACCATCTGTAAAGCATTTTATAAAAATTTTCTCTCAATTTTAAATTTGGTGTAAATTTTATATGTGTCTTCCATGCCTTCACCCATGTGTCATACTCTATAGGATGACCAATATTTTGTGCCCATCTTATCATATTATCTTTTACAGTCTCTGGTTCCATTTCTCTTTGCAACGATATTTTATAAAGTTGAGAGGTTCTCTTTTTCTGGTCCCCTTTCATCAGTGCATCTAGTTCATTTTCATTTCTTTCAAATCCATATAATTTTTGATCCATCTTGAATCTCTCTTTTAGTTGTCTCCACAGAACCAATTAAACTCATGTTCTAAAGCTTTAATTCTTCTTCTGTTCACATTCTTAGCTTGTCTCCTTCCCATTTCAGCAACTCAAGTCAACAAATTCCCTTGTTTTGTTGGGGCAATTTTGTAAGCTTCTTGGGGTGAAGTCCACGTCGGAAGTGGAAGAATTTATGCTTTATTTGTAACCACACTTTCAATAATGTCTTTTGAATACAGTGATTATTAAACTCTTTATTTATCGTTGCTTTATCATAGCATAAATATCCATACCAGCCAAATCTATTGTTTATTCCTTCCACTTCTTTTATTGTTGTATTCTCCACTTGAATCCAGTTTTTAGTTATATCTAAACAACATGCTTGATAGTAGATTTTCAACGATGGCACTTCAAATCCTCCTCTCTCCTTTGCATCTTGTAATGTTTTAAATCTTATTCTTGGGTTTCTTTCTAAACCAACTAGTCTTAATGCATTACACAATCCAATCTCTTTGCCTTACTTTTTAGCACTCAAAGAGGCCTTCTCTTCATTTAAATGCTTGACTCTCATCCTCTTCACTTGCATCATTTCCTCCTTACAGCACCTCCTACTGCCTCCATCGGTCATTGTGTCATTTCATTCTATCAATTTTTAACTTGTCACACAACTTTCTTATCGCATGTGCCACTTTATACTATTATACCAATATACAGAGTTCTGTAATAGCATTAGAGGGCTAAAAAAGAAACAGTCTATATACCCTTCAAAATTAAATGAACGGGTTAGGTATAGTCTAGCAATTATGGGATTGCAATTTGGATCTGGAAAAATCCACATAGTTTTTGTAGACTTCAGTTCATCTGTATACTCTAAACTTTATTCATCTCAAATTCTAATGTTTGGTCTAGAGTCTAGACTCTTAATTAAAAAGTCAGCTGCTGTATTTCTTACACTGTAATACAAATTAACATTTCACAGGTTTCCTGTGGTGCTACCTCTTACCATTAATGATTTCTCATCACTTTATTTCCTGTAATCCTCCTCATATATATCTTGGTAATGTTAAATTTCTTTATTCTTTTATAGGTAATCCAGATTTTTGTTTCTAGAATATATTGTAAAGTACTTTAAATGTTTCTATTCAAAGATATAGCCACATTAGTCTGTGTCAGTATGTAATGGATAGCATATTTGAGGCTAACTGAAAAATGTTTTTTCCACAGAGTGGGCCTACTTCATCGGATATAGTTTTCAGTGTTAATGTTTCATTACTGTGACAGAGGTCTTAATATGAACTGTTTGAAGGCTAAAACTAGTTGATCTATTGTAATTTTAACTTTCTGACATTTGTACTTAATTTCAGAGAGGAATAAGTTCAGCTTGCATCTCATTTCTCTGTCCTTAGAGGGGTGGTGGAGGAAAAGAGAACAATTTGGAAAGACATAAAGGGGAGTGGAAAGACTAGATAGTTTAAATCACCTCTCTTTGCTTGCAGGTGAGGATTGTAAGCCACATGAAGCTGCTGTTTAGCAACTGAATACTTTCACATTCTGTTTTAGAGTATCCAAAATGCTTGGTACTGTCATCCTGTTATACTCCATACAATCAGCTCTATATGATAGGTCATAAGTATCATCTCTGTAGCTGTTAAGCGGCATGTGTATGTGTGAGCTCAAAGATTTGGAATGGCTTGACTAAGGACATCTAATGAGTTAATGTCTGAGATGGCACTTCAACTATATGTCCACCTCATATCCATGATTTTCTATCAGTCCTAGTAAGCACTGTGTCTTGCTTTGCTACCTGATAGCAAAGAAGAGTTGGATCCAAATAATTGGAACCAGCAGGGCCTTGGCCTCAGAACAGTCCTGTAAAATCTGAACCCCAACTGCTAATCCTAACTATATCAGACTTATTAAATCAGTTGCTGAATTGACTCACATTAATTCCATTGATTCAAAGGATCTCCTCTGGTTGGAACCAGGGATTGGATTTAGCCAGGAGTCAGAATCATGTGGTTGGACTGTCTGTCTCATGTGTGCAGTCCCAAACTGTGTCCTTCATTTGCCAAGAGGGACACAGTTTGGGTAAACATGCATGCCTGGTGCCATGTCCCTTTCATCGGGGACTCAGTAGCAGGGGTGTGGGTGCTGAAGGACATGGCAGCAGGCATGTGTGCGTCCCCAAATTTTGTCTCTCATTTGCAAACAGAGCAGTTTAGGCGCCCATGCGTCCCTTGCTGCTGTGTCCCTGTTGCTACTGCTGGTGGTGGTGTCCAGGAGCAGGTCTTCATGGACCCCATGTGAGGTCTTTGTGGACCCCCAGGGGTCTGCAGACCTCAGGTTATCAAGCATTGTAGTATCATGTTTGTAGTTGGCAATTGTCTTACCAGGGTCTTCCAAGCATATTGTTGATGTCTCATTTAAGTTTAAACTGGTTAGTGATGTAACCTTTATGGATTTGTGGGGGAAATAAGATATGTAGCCCTGAGGTACAGATAAATGGTAAAATGGTAAAATCCTCCAAATGGGAAAGTTAGTTATGTGGACTTGAAGTAATCTGGCTATAGTTGCTGAGCTTATGGATCACCTTTTCCCCCCAGATACTGGTTTTGCTTTCAGACTGCATTTCTCCACCAAAGTCCAAAACTGAAAGTTCTGGTAAGTGTATAATCAAGACTAGAAGAGCAGTTTACAATTTTGGAAGCCTGCCATTGGAAATAAAATTGTTAATAAGAGCAAGCAACATAAAAGAAAAAAATGTGGGTTTACTTACACTTCAGTTCAAGTTAGTGAACTTAAACATCTATGATCCTTAAAATCTGATGAGAATGCTGTTTTTAATCAGTCATTACTTTAGTATCACCTCTTATCTGTAATTGGTGTATATTAGCACTGAAACTTAGTACTAAATGTGCTGAAAATTGCAGAATTATTTCCAACTGAGAGAGATTAGTTAATGGCTTGCCATTTGCACTTTGAAAAAACGATGAATGTTTTAAACTTGGATAGAGAAAATAATCTGCATCTTGGAGAGAGAATTATATGGTGGTCGGGAACTTCTATGGAGTTAAGCAAACTGTGAAATAATGCTCTTCATCTATACAACATTACAAATATAAAACAAATTCAGTTAGAGTTTGTGCACAACAATAAGAAAATACAAGAGAGCGACCTGTTAGAGGATAGTAGAGACTGCTGAAGAAATGGAATTGAGGGACTAGATTTAAAAAGACAGCAGTTATGGGATTTTTAAGAAAGTGATGTACAAAATTATTGTGCTGAATTTCATCAGGTTTTTCTTCCACTAGATTTGTTGGTCCCTAGTGATGATAAAACAGAAGAGCAACAGGAGTCTATGCAACCTGCAGCAGGCGAGACAGTTACAGGAAAGGATTTGCCTGAAGAAGATATTGAGGAGGGTGGAGAAGAAGAGTCTCAAGAGAACTCCTCAGATGACTCCGCAGTTGAAGGATCTCAGACAGAAGATGAGTTGGAGCATCAGGAATCTGATACAGTAGAGCAAAGCTCTATAAGGCAACGTAGAAACCAAGTGGATGCTGCTGGACTATAGTGCAGTTAGCTGCGTACAGTACATATTTTATGTGGACCAAAGATGCATCAAAGCTCCCCTCTTGGTTGCAGCTGAAGCCAAACACATGACCTGTAAACTGTTACAGTTGATGATTTGTGCCAGAAGGCTATTGTCGCTCTTTCATTGCCAGTATTTTCTAAATTTCACTCTGAAAGATAAAATTCTAATTTTAAAATTATAGCCATGACAATCAGATAAGCAAATTCTATTTTTTACTGGGTTGTGGGGAGGGAGTTGAGAGAGGCTTTATATTTAAGCAATGCCAGAAGCAAGGCAAATGTGCTTCCTATGAAAATTTCATGTATTTTAGTATTAAGTGATGACAAATCTTAGTTAATCTAATGAAAACTCTGCTCTTTATTGAAACAAGTTAGCAGATATAGAATAGAAAACTGCATATTAAAACTTATCATTTCTCAGTAGACATGAGGCAGCTTCAGACATGCTCAATTAAGGCATTGCTCTTGAGTGAACATGCATAGATGTGCAAGACACTGCCATGTTTGAAATGGCTGAGGGCATCAATTGCATGTTTATTTCAGAGCTCCCATTGCCTAGTGCATATGAAGAGTGGGCTTGTAGTTTCTATAATGTCTTCCAGTGGCTAGTGTAAAAAATTGTAAAAGTTCAGAAGCCACAAAGTTTCAGAAACGTATCTGTTTCTGTGTTGCTGTAGAAACAGCTTTTATATGGATAATCTAAAAACTTGTCTCTGAGACAGGAATGGGCAAAATCTGGCTCTTCAAGATGATATTAGCCTGCATCTATCATCAGCCCTACTCGCTATAGACAATGCTGAAGAATACCGGGAGCTGTAATCCAGCACTATATTGGCTGTACTTTGTCCTTTTTCTATGGTGATTTTTTTATTTTGTGACCTACTTCAGTTTACTCTAGTTTTGATACTGTTGATATCCATTCCAGTATAAGATGCATTTTCATACCGCAGAATTAGAAAATGCCGCATTATGCATTATCATTTAATTAAAAGTATGTCTGATAACCTGAAGTGATTCCTAGATCATCACCGGTGACCAAAATGTTCTGATCTGAAGAGGTTTACATTTTTCTAACTGCCTAGATATTAGGATGTCTGAAACTACCAACCTCAGTGATTTAGACCAATTTGTTTAACAGATACTGTCTTTGTTTTAAATTAATAAGAATGTTCATTGACTTCATACATCCCATATACAAATTAGTACGGTATAATTGTGTATAGTGTACCTTGAGTGTATCAGTGTATCTTCTTAACCTTTGTAAATCTTGTTTTGAGTACTTGGGCATGAATTAAGCTTACAGTGCATCAAAAACTCAAAATAATGTTAATATTCCCATATATTTCTTGCAGGATAATGGAATAGGTCTGAGGGTTAAGGAAACTAGAAATGAAAACAAATGGCAGCTCCTTGCTCAACACGGTATTCAGCTTCCATGCTTTATGGATTATTGAAGCTCAAGCAAACAGTCTTAAAAATAAACAGTCATAGTTCTGTTATAAACTTGTGTTCAGAATATTGTCATAAAGCTCTTCTTGGGGGTTCTGTCCAGTACAGGACATCAGTTTAAAATCCTTGGTAAATCACTGTCTTAACTTTATATAACCTATGTTGTGCTTGCAGTATACATTTGGCACAGTATAGGGCAAATTTTAAAAGAAGTTGAAGTAAAAACTATTATGTTGCTCCAGTTCATTCTATCCTGCAAAGAAGATAAATAAAGGCAAGTGCAGAAGATGCATTCTTAAGGTAAAGTACTAGAAATGCTTTAGTGCGTATACTTAATCTTTTATAAAAACGCTGCTAATAAATGATCATTAACAAACTATATGAATACTTCATTTATACACTAAGTGCACTTTTCATGCTACTAAAGGTGTCAAAAAAATAACATGGTCACTCTTGATTTGATTATAGAACCATCCAAACACAATGCTTTAGTAGTATGACTAAGGTTATTTTTCAGGTACATGGTGACAGACATGAGCACTGGAAGCTGTACTCTTCAGTTTCCCTTGAAGGGAAGATGGACCATAGTTAATTGACTGCCATCCCATTGTCACAGGTAGAGTTTGTCTTAATTGTGTACTCAACTGATAAAATGCTTTGAGTATATTAATGGATTGTTCATGTGTTTTAAGACCAGTCACACACGTATAAGTAATTACTAAAAGCACTTGAAGAAAAGTTACATTTGCCTTCCTGTGCTTGAGATGAAACTGAAATAGTGTGATAAGTACACTCAGAGAAGAAGATATATTGAGGTGGCAATCCTAAGTGTGTGTCAGTCACTTTCAATTCGGTGGGGCTTAGTTCCAAGTAAACTAGCCAGAATTAAGTTTCAGTGATCTCCTGACAGTGGGCCTTCATGGTGTATATTTGCCACTGCCATCTGCTGTGATTGCATTTTTCTGTATGTTGCAGCTTGTAGTATTATCCTTGTCCCTATTTGTATTATAGTAAAGGCAATTCAGTTCATCAGGTCTTTAATTCTGTTTGTCTGTTGCTAGGTTTGCTGTTTACATTTACAAGGGTTCAAAGTAGTCCTTATATTAGTTTAAGAAAGTCAACACTTGGGTTTTCAAAAAGAAAATATAAATGTACAGCTTTTAAGCCATGCAAATTGTGAAATGCTGTTGAAATCATGATATAGCCACTACGTACTAATGTGTCTATAAAGGCTTCCAAAAGTTTAATATGCATGGATGTCCAGTTTTTAAAGGTGCCAAGCTTTCAACAAGTGGAAAAAAAATTATTCTTTGAGAAAGTAATTGTTAAGGAGTTGATACTGAGAAAACAAAGTGGTTTGTTCAAGTTCACTTGTTACTTAGAAATGAAATATGCTGGAAAAATGCAATATTTGTGCTCAGTCAAAACAGATAATTTATTTTGGACAGGTTTTTAGGCAAAGCAGTTTATACTAAAATGCTATTGTTTTTTTCCCTTGTTAACTAAAAAAATTTATTTATTATAAATCTTGTGTCCATGTAATTTAATGGTTTTAAAACCTTCTTTGATCACTTTATTTATTTTTTTATCCCCGTTTTAACAAGGATTCAGTTTATCCTGATCAAAATGTATTATACAGGGCTGTACATGGGGTTTCTTCTTCGTGGTCTCTGTGCCTTACACACTAGGAGCTTTTGCGCATGCGCGGTACCGGTCGGAAAATTCTAGAGCTTAGTAGCTTGGTGGGAACTCATCCCCCATGTATCCACTGAGCATGCTCAGCCCGCCGAGCAACGGTCCCCCCATTTTTTCTTGTCCGCCGCCCAACGGAGGTTCTGAGCTTCGAGCGTTTCTTCTTTGGCCTTTTCTTGCAAGTCTTTCTGGTTTTCAATCGGTTTTTTTTGGGCTTTTGGACTACTCTTACGGATTACGGACTGGTTTGTCTTTTTTGGGTGCTTTGCCCCCTTTTGTTTTCGGGGTTTTGACCTAACTTGCCACCCCCCCTCGTCTTCGTCGTTCGTTGCGTCTCTTCTTTGCCAACCTTTCCTTGGACTTCTATGTAAACCCCTTTTTAAACCCTGCAAGAAGTGTGGTCGAAGGCGCCTTCCGACGGGCACAGCGAGTGTTTTTTTGTTTGGGCGAAGCCAAACATCAGAGCCTGCCCCATTTGCAAGGACTTCACCTCGCAGACTCTGGGGAACCGGCTGGCATCAAGTCTTTCTGTTGGGAGCAGTCTTTGTCCCCTCAAGACCCTGCCCCAGTAAGGAGCCTGTCGAAGTGGCAAAGACCCGACCAACGACCGCACTCCCGGTGTCTTTCCCTTTTCTGCTCCCGCCGCACCGAGGGCCCCAGCTAGTACCGGTGCATAAGCTACTGAGGATACCGAAGATCTCGGCGGCTTCCTCATCGGTGACTCCTGGAGAGGCCCCTGCGGGCTCACAGGGTGCCAAGCCCTCTAAGACGCTTACTGCCGCCCAGCGAACCCCCCTATTCGGAGTCCAAAAAAGAAAGGGAGAAAAAAAAGAAAAAGAGGAGGAAAGCGTGGGTCTCCGGCTAGCCACCTGTTCCACCCACCTTCCACTTCGACCCAGCCGACGGTCACCCCGGAAAGCCCAGAACCTCAACTGATTTTTGAGGTTTCTGATGTGGACAACCCGGTGGTCCCCGACTCCCTCGGAGCCACCCCCTTTTGGAGGAAGAGACCTCTTATACGCCCTGTTCTGGTGGCCCGCTGGGAGGATGTCCACCTGCCCCCCAGACCTCCAACATCTCAGGTTTGTGGGTAGAAGCATTTCGCCTGACCGGGTTCCTCCTCTCACCACCGGCAGCTCTTCCCCGAGTATCGGGATCCCCCGGGTTATTTGGAGCGCGGATTTCACCCCCCCACATCATCGGGAGCTTGAGCACGCCCTGTGACGACCGAGGGACCGTCCCGAAAACATTCCCTCCAAGGCATCGCGATGATTATCCAGGATGGCAGCCACCTTGGGACTCGCCTTACTCATCAGCGTCCTACACCCTAAAGGGCCCGGGGAGCAGTCGGGAGGGAGTACCCGGGTTTCCCTACGGGTCATCTCTCCCTTTTACCAAACCCGTTACCACCCTGATGTCGGCCGCTGGCCCCCTTACCGCCTTTCCCAAATCGCCCTTCCGGGGAGCTAGCATCGCTCTCGCCCAGCGTACTCCATCGTGCTCCCCGAGACGTGTGCCTCCACATCGTGGGTCCCGAGAGCCTCCTCCTCGTCACCGGCCGATTTCTCCACCTCCACGAGTGACATCCACGGGTCCCGCCCGACATCTGAGGCTGTCTCCACCCAGCCTGCTCCTGCTGTGGTCGCCACTGTCACTCAGGCGCTTCCGCGTCGGTGTCTTCGCGGTTCCTCCGGTGACTACCGCACAACCACCTGCCCTCCAAGACGGTTTCGCTGCCGGTACCGTCTCCCCCCCAATCACCTACACACCGGTCGGAACGTTCTCCTGACAGGCCCCCACAGCGTTTTCCCCAGGATTACGATTCTGAGTCGGACTCTGAGGACTCTACATCCGTCCACAAGTCCCCTCCCTTGGCTTTCGGGGATCCAGCTCCTGAGGATGTGCGACATTTCCAACCCTCCTTCGGATGTCGAAGGCCCTGGGTCAAGGTGGAGGATCCGGCTCCGGCGGCAAGCCCCGGTTTTCACATGTGGATACCCGCCCTCCTGCCAGCCCCCTCCCTTTTGCCCGCCCTATGGAGGCCCTAAAACCCCGTGGCCCCAGCCGTTTTCAGCCCAGCCCATACCACACAGGCTGGAACACCTCTATCGGATCCAGAAGGGGGATCCGAGTTCTTATCAATCATCCTAGCCCAACTCAGTGGTAGTGGAATCGGGGCAGACCTAGGGCAGTTCCAGGCCCCACAACACCCCGCAAGGGGGGGTCTTTGGACACTTTGGAAGGAGGTTCTATTCTGCCTCCTCCTTGGTGGCGAGGGTGCCCAAACCCCCAAGCTTGCATGGCAGCCTATCTGCGCAGTCCCCCAAAAGTTCCCCCCCACCCCCACTGTTCCGGAGGCAGGGCGAGCGCAAACCAATTCCAAAAGTGGTAGCGCTCGCGAACCAGCAAATCATCTCGTCGAACATTCTGTGGAGGAGCGTCCCGAGTCATGGTCGGCTCTGTCGCCCTCTAAAGGATGCCGGCTGTGGTCCTCAGGCCCCCAGGAGGACACCCAAACACATCGAGGACCTCCCATTCAACGGTAAGGGTCTTTTCAATGCTAACGGACGAGGTGATAGACCACATCGTCAAGGTCCGTCTGACGGCCAAGAAGATGGGGACCGTAGCCTCCACAGACCCGTCGTGGCCCGCGGCCTGCGGGGTCCCGTTCGTCCTCTGCGAGTTTCCCGCCCCGCCCCCCAGGTCCGGATCCTCCCGGGACTCCTGCCACATCTTCCTCCAGACGTCCTGCACAGGGCCGACAGACGGCTTCCAAGAGTCTTCATCGGGATCCAAATCCCGCTTTTGATGGGTTCTGCAGGACCCTCCTCAGCCAGCCTTCTGTCTGCCATCAGCCCTAACGAACCATCCCACGCTGGCCAAACACCTCACCGTCACAATCACGTCGGACTCTTGGGTGCTCACCATTGTTTGACTTGGTTACACCATCGAGTTTGCAAGTATTCCACCTGGGGGCGTTTTACTCCACCCAGGCCGGCCAGCTCTGCTAAAGAGATCCAGTCCCTCCCCCAAAAAGGGAGCGATCGAGCCGGTCCCGCCCTCGGCCACTACCACCGGTTTCTACTCCCGGATTTTACAGTACCGATGTGGGAAAGGGGACCCACGCCCTATTTTGGATCTCCGAGGGGTAAACGAATACATCCGCCCCAGGAGGTTCAAGATGGCCACCTTGTCGACGATTACCCTTCCTCCGCCGGGGAGACTGGTTCGCTTTAATCGACCTGTGGGATGCTTATTTCCACATTTTCATCCGCTAGCACAGACGATACCTTCGGTTCGCGATCGACGGCACCCCACCAGTACCGGGTGTGCCGTTTGGCCTCTCCACTGCACCGAGGGTGTTCATGAAGTGCATGGCCCCTTTGGGCTCCCATTGCGGACGAAGGGCATACCGTTTTCCCCTACCTGGTTGGCTGCTGGTAGCGTCTTGAAAAGCAAACTGTACTGGACATCCATCTAACACTGTCCCTCCTGACCCCCCTGGTTTTGGGACAACCCGAAGAAGTCACACCTCGAGCTGGCTAGAGTGTTGGACTTATCGGAGCCACTCTGGACTCGGCTTGGCAGGGCCTACCTGCCTTTGGAGCAGGCTCATACCCTCCGCCGATCTGCTGCGGCCGTTTGACGCCCCAACAATATCGGCGAGGAGAATACAACAGCTCCTGGGCTACATGGCTTCCACCACGGCTGTCACGTACCTGTCAAGGCTGGAGCGCGCCCTCTCAGCACTGGTTTGTCAGAGCCTTCAATCCGCTCCGAGACGTCTGCCTGCAACTCCGACTGCCGACACCAGTACGTCGCTCTTGCTGGGGGGGCTCCCGACCGTCATCTTCTGTCCAGGATGCCGTTTACATGACGGACCCTTCGGCTCACAATCCGACCGACGCCTCCCTTTTCGGATGGGGAGCGCATTGCGACGACCTCAGAGTCCGAGGTCGATGGACTGGTGACAAACCGCTCTCCACATAAACGTCTCGAGCTCCTAGCATTGGGAAAGCTCTGAGAGCGTTTGCAATCTGGTTGCTGGACAGGCGGTATTAATCCCGACCGACGACAACACAGCGGTGTGTTATGTCCCCAAAAAGGGGCCATTCTACCCCTCCTGACCATCGCTCTCCAGCTCTGGGACTGCGCGTGTCAAATTACCCCGTTGCCGCTCCCTAAACAGGAGAAAGACAGGGGGGCCCGAAAAGGGACCCCACCAACCACGGGGGTCCCTCTCGGAGGCGCGTTCCGCTTGATACGGTGGGTGGGGCGATCCCGAATCATTCTTTGCCACGGGGTCGAACGCCAAAGGGCGCCGGGTTTTTCGAGAGCCGGCCGGGGGCCGAATCCCTTGGCAACGCGTTCCAGTACCGATGGACAGAGGGGCTCCTGCACTTCCCACCGTTCCCCTGCTGGGAAGGGTTGTTGCCAAGATCCTGGGGGACCAAGCCGACGCCATCCTAGTCGCCCCGTACTGGCCGAGGGAGCTTTTGGTTTACCCCGCTGCTCGAGGCCTCTCAGGGACGGCCGCTCAGGCTTCCAGCAGCACCCAACCTGCTGTCTCACTCCAATGGTCGCTTCTCCATCCCACCTGCCTCTCCTGGACCCCCACGCGTGGAGGTCAGCCCTGATGACCCGCTATCCCGTATGCCTACCGCGGCTAGAAAAAATGAATCGACCCCTGCCTTGCCTAAATGGTGGCGGGTTGTGACTTTTGCGGAGGGCATGGAGAAACAGTATCGCCAGTTGCTCCGGTACCGTGCTCTGCTTCTTGTTCACTTTAAAAAAAGAGGGTCTCTCATTTTCCTCGTTGAAGGTGTACCTGTCTGCCATTGTGGCCTACCAACCCTGAGGCTCTCCTTCGGAGCGCTCTTCCGGGGGTGCCACAATGAAACAGTTCCTGAAGGGACTTCACCATCAATCCACCGGTATCGCTGCCGTTGCCTCCCTGGTCCCTATCTCGGTACTCTCTCCCACGAGGCCACCCTTTGAGCCTATGGCCACTGTTGATGATAGGCTCCTGATTTAAAACTGCTTTCCTGGTGGCTGTCACCTCTGCCAGGTGTGCCAGCAAAAACAGCGTACGCGTCAACAACCCCTTCCTGGTTTTTACCCGGGGTAAGGTGGTTCTTGCCCGGACATTTCTTTCCTCCCAAAGATCGTCTCTCATTTCCACCTTAAACCCGGACATATCCTTCCTCCTTCTATCCTAACCCAATTCCCCCTTAGGGCTTTGCACACCCTGGACGTTTGAAGGGCCCTGGCCTTTTACACCAGAGGACTGCAGCCTACAGGCAGACCTCTCACCTGTTTGTCTGCCACATCATGTCACAGGGGCCGCGGGGGTCCACCCAGAATTTCCCAAATGGGTGGTCCAGACAATCCTGCTTGCTTATGATATGGCCAAGCAGCCTCCTCCTGACTTGCTTCGGCCACATCCACCAGAGCTGTGGCATCCTCAGCAGCCCTCTTGCGAGGTGTGGACCTTTAGGAACTTTGTCAATGGGGACCCCGTCCAGGCCCTCGACTTTCATCTGCCCCTATCGGCTGGACTGTCGGTCCAGGAGGGATGCCCGGTTTGGACGAGCGGTGCTGGCCTCCGTACTCTAGGGACCCGCCCACCGCCTTTGGGAACTAAAAGCTCCTAGTGTGTAAGGCACAGAGACCACGGGGAAAAACAGGTTGCTTACCTGTAACTGTGGTTCTTCGAGTGGTCATCTGTGCCCTTACACACACCCGCCCAACCGTCCCCTCACTCTCAGGTCCCCTTTTTTTGGCGGAAAAGGAACTGAGGAGAGACGGTTGTTCGGCAGGCTGAGCATGCTCAGTGGATACATGGGGAGGGGTTTTCGCCACTACTAAGCTCTGAATTTTCCGAAAGGGACCGCGATGCGCGAAAACTCCTAGTGTGTAGGGCACAGATGACCACTCGAAGAACCACAGTTACAGGTAAGCAACCTGTTCTTACTGGTTAACTTTGAGCCCGGTTCAGTGATTGAGATGCATATGTAATTTCATTCAGATGGATTTATACCCCAAAACTAAATTGAGATTTAGGAATATGGATCACTCAGTTTATGCTTATGGTGCAGACCTAGCAATCCCGGGATGGGCTAGACAATACTGTACTTTTTCTCTGGGGATTTAGACTACTCCGCTTCCATCCAGCACCTTCCTGTTACACAACTAGGACAGTTGGGGTGGGCTGGACCAAAATTTGTTTGCTAACTGAAAAAATAGACTCATTAAATAGACACATTACCAAGAAAGTTAAACAGAATATTAACCTAGTCTGTAAACCCAGTCTATTCTGATCTAGAGTTCACATAAATGATCTGAATAAAGTGTGTTCCGTTATCCAACATTTGACTCAATTTGTTGTTGTTTCCTCCAAGTCTTTTCTGATTTATGGTTACCCTAAGGCGAAGCTATCATGGAGTTTTCTCAGCAAGATTTGTTCGGGGGAGGGTTGCCTTCCTAGGCTGGGGAGTGTGACTTGCCCAGCATCACCCAGTTGGTTTCCATGGCTGAGCAGGGATTCAAACCCTGTTCTCTAAGCCCTAGTCCAATGCTCAAACCACTGTTTCATTGACTTTCTTCAATTTGTTCAGTTCTGTTATGATTTCTGTTAACATAAACACATTTTTGTCATAATAATTTGCTTTTTCACAGTAGAATAGTAACTCCACTCAAGTCTAGTAGAGAATACTACTCACAAAGTCTCAATTATTCTTGAAACAGTGCAAGATGAGAACTTGAAACCAATGCTCTACATTGGTGCAACTGTTCTTTCACAGGTACAATCTGTTTTCTCAAGTGGAGTGACTTCTGTTGTAGCCTTTGTCAAACCAGCATAGATTTAGACAGCCTTTAAACAAAACTTTGCATAGGTTTTTTTTCTTTCAGAAAGCTTAGCACAACAAGGCTTTCAAGTCAGAAACAATAAGCAAAAAATAGATGAAGGTGGCTACATCAAGGGATGTTGAGATTGGAAATGGGTTTTTAATTTTTAATTTCAACCTTTTCAAGATACTGCTTATCAAAGCTTTCAGTTTCTCCCAACTTACTCTCCGGTTATCTTTTATGCCCCAACCCACAAGCAAATGCAACCTCTTCACACTATCCTTGTTTTAGAAGGACTTTCAGAAGGCAAATCCAACTATAGCCATATTAACAAAACTGGGTGCTAAATCTAATTCAAAATATGAACGAGATGGTGCTTTCACAAACTGAAACCATGCGTTTGGACAAGTTATTGAACACTGGCAGGTATCTGTAATAGGATATCTTTATCTTTTACATTTCCTTAGATAATAAACATTGTTGCTACACCCTTTATCCATCATTTATTTCGCTCAACTCTGGTTAATTTTCCTTGTTTCTCTCAACTCCTAAGAAAAACTTAGCCAGAAAGAAGAAAGGGATGTGAGTGGAGACCCAGACAAAAGAAGGCAAACCTTCCTATGATTCTAGAGTGTCTTGCAGAAGTATTCATGCCCCTTTGCCATTCCACATTAAGTTGTGTTAAAGCCTGAAACTGAAGTGGTCTAAGTTTATTACCACTTAATGGTCACAAGATAATACCACGATGTTGCCAAATAGCCTTATTACTACAGTATATAGGGTGTCACCTATACACTGTGATTCTCCACTACTTTATATCAATGGTACAACTGCATCTAACTCCCTTTGAATGCACTCTATTTAATGGATCACGGCCTTTGCTCCTAAATTAACATGTAGTTCTGCCCCAACATGTAGCTCAGTTGTATCTCATTGTTGCCTACACTCAATGTGGGAATCTGCTTATATCCTCCTCCTGGGACTACCAAACATGGGAGTCTTAACCCAGCAAATATGAAGCCTTCCCAGTGTTCTTTACAATCATTTATTGTGAGGACTTTCACTGAACCCCACTTCTACCCCACGTGTGGACTTCTTCCTGTCCCCCTTGTGTGATGCTGTGGAGTCAGTCTAAATGCCCTCAGGGGGTCTTACACTACTTTTATGCCCAACGGAACTCCACTGTTCTACCTTCAATGCTGCCCCCACAGACACCTTGTCTGAAACCAAATTCGGAATGATAGCAATTCCAGAGGCCAAAAGTGAATAAAAACAAAAATGTATTTACAGAAGTTAAATATAATACAGCAGAATATTGATACACAACATTTAAAACACCCCACTCTTCTCAATCTAAATCAGACTCTTACCAATCATTCAGCTCAAATTCATTTCTCTCATTTCTACTGTAGTCTAACTGAAACCCCTCTGAAACACATTTCTTTGCTGCATTCTGCTCAGGCTAAATTACTTTTCCCTCAGGCAGACACCCCAGCTCTCATTCACCATCTGCCTTGTGCAAATCTCAGACATTCCACCAATTAGTGTTCATTTCACTGCTCCAATCTTTCTCCCCTACCAACCTGTACTTACCGCATACACAATAAGCAACCATTTTAAATCACAGCAGCCATGCCCTTCTGCCTCCCCCCCCCCAACTCTTGAACAAAGTTGTTTCCAAAGGATGGAATGTGAAGTGAAGTGGTGTTGCTTTCCCAGTGCCAAATGTCTCTTAAAGGTGCTTCATTTCCTCATCATCTGCAGAATGCTTAGTAAGCAGTGACGGTTTAAGAAGGGGTGTATGTGGCTCAGTTTCAGTGTCAGGATGAAAAGGGCATTCCTAAATTGTAGGATCTGGTTGTACAAGCTGTTCACTTTTGTCACTGATCTGCATCTCTCTTTCTAAGGCTTCCACCTTTATTACTAAGTACACTGTTGACTTGCCCTTCAGATGCTTTGCTTCTTGATGATTAAGGAGCGATGTTAAAGGTTAGTAAGGAATGTATTTGTTTCAGCAGAAGAACACTGATCCACTGCAAGTTCAGCAGTCAGCGAATCAAGATGAAAAAAGTGTTAATCAGAAATATTTGCGTGTGTCTGAACATATATAAAATAATTTCTAATGACTACATCCTCTGCGCTTCCCTGTGCATAATTATGAAGCGGCATCTGCACAGATCAATGGTAGAGCACATGTTTTACATGCAGGGTATACAGATCCCAAATTTAATTCGTAAGATCTGCTGTTTGAAATATCAGGTATTTATGAAGCTTACTGTTCTCTGCAAACATTTTGATACCTTTTTATTTGCATCTCATAAATTTGTCCTGTAAAGCTAAGGAACTAAAGTGATGTTTGAATTCATTAATTTTCTTGGTTGCATTTCACTAAGCACATATGAAATGGTTTCAGTGCTAGTTGAGAAAAGAATTGAAGTAGCCTGGGGACTGACATAAGTAACATCATGATGACTAAGAAAAAACCAAGCTTAAAATGTCCAACAAAGCCCCTCAGGGCATCTGATCTGCTAAAGTAGGAGATATGTGGAAAGCAGAATGATTGCTGGGGACAGTCAAGAGACAGGAGAGGCAGAAATGAGGGAGAAGGAATTAAAAAAACTTTTTACTTAATTGTTCAAGTGCCTAGCACTATTTGAGGAATAATGCATGCTGAAAGAATAGTATGACATTTACAGCAATTCACCTGACATACTGCATTTGCCAGCATATAAGATGCACCCATGTATAAGATGCATCCCATTTGTACACTGGCAAGTACTATTTGCTGGCGTATAAGACACATTGGCGTATAAGACACACCCCATTTTCAAAGAGTATTTTTCAAGAAAAAAAGTGAGGCTTATTCACCACCAAATACAGTAATAATGTACAATATTGTACATTATTTGTGTGTGTGTTGTATGCAATATATACAAAACGGTATATTATAAATTAATATACAAAAGAATGCAGAGTAAAATCAAAAGAGCACAACCGAAGAGACTTAAAATGATTCCTGTCCAGAACATAATGGAAATCTTATTAATATTGGCCTGTATCAGCTACTTAGTTCAGTATACTTAACCAAGTAACTTTGTCTGGTTCAAACCCTCGAGACTTGAGGAAAATGTTATTCACCCATGCTTTGGTCCTCAGTAGAATGGATCTGTTTCTCTTCATACAGTTGAAGTTATGCGCATGGCAATAGTGTCACCATCGGGGCTAAACAGTGATTGTGCACATGAAACAGTTACCTAGATTTACTCATCTGTAACTATTTCCTTTTTTTATAATTGCTACTTAGCCATCATTGTGATATTATTGCCACAATCATAACTCCCCCCAAGCCATTTTTACCAGACGTCAGTTGCATGGGAAGAAGGAGGTCCATTCTGCTAGCAGTTAGAGCGTGGGTGAATAACACTTCCATCAGGGTTTGGGTGAATTGGTCCAAGAGAAGTTAAGTAAGTTATCTCTCCTGGTCCTACTTAACTAACTAACTGGTACAGGGTTCTGTCCATTATATTTATTTGTATTCCACTTTTTCCTCAGCTAGCCCCCAAAGTTTAAAACACATGCAGATAAAAATTCTAACTCTAAAACTGACAAATACTAAAATACAATTAAACTACTAATAGAATTAATAGCAATTTAAAGCATAACCATTAAAAAAAGATTTGAAATTAACAACAGATTCATTCAGTTAACTACTTCTGAGTCCTGGAATTAACCAAGTTTGATTTTTTTTTTTTTTTTTTTTGGAATAAAGGAGTACCTCTGTTAAATTATTCCAAAGCATTTCTTAGTGTACATTGATTTTACGATGTGTGTGTCTGGTGTGGGAATTTCCACCTTTGCAATCAAGAACATTGGGGAGGCTGGATTTTCTACAAATCATGTTATTGAAATTGTAACGGCATGTTTTATGCTTTTGCAAAGTTAATATTCTTTCCCTGAGCCAGTGGGATGTTGTGGTTTGAATATTGCACTAAGATTATGGGAGACCAGGGTTGGAATCCTCACTCAGCCATCAAAACCCATTGGACGACCTTGAGAAAATCATAAGTTTAGAGGAAGGCAATGGCAAACCTCCTTTGATTAAACCTGGCCAGGAAAATCCTGGGATAAAGTCACCTTAACCTGAAAGCATATCAACAACATTTGTTTCCCAAACTGTTTCTTTTCAGATCCCATCTTGGCATGCCTTCCTGTAAAAGTATGTTCTGGTCTGCATGTGGAGTTTCTTTATTTGGCCAAAGCACATTTTTTTGGTGAGAATTCTGGATTTCCAAAACCAAATCAAACCCTATCACTGTTGGAAGGGGCTGGAGGGGGGTTCAGGGAGGTGATTCTCAGCTGGCAGGGTCCACCCCTGCAAACTTTTCTAAAAAGAATGCTAGCAGATTATACCTTTTGACTTGCCTATTCCTGCAGGTTGAAGTGATACTCAGTTCCACTTCTAGAATCAATCTCAGGTCAAATCTGTCTGCTTAGACTTAGACCATCCAAATTTTTGAAGTACTGCGGTTATTGTGAAGTGCTGAACATCCAAACGTTGCTGTTTTTACCTTTGCTCCTTTATACTCTGGTTGATGATATGCCTTGGGCACATGCCCTAATTTGGTGAATGAGAAGTCAATGTCAAAGTCCAAAGCAGTAGTCCAGAAATGTCAATAGTGGACTTATATATTTTGGTGGCTGCTTTCAAAAATGGAAAAGATACCTGAACTTTGCTTTAATTTAATGATTAACAGTCAGAAAACCAGCAAGTCTGGACAATCCCACGAGTGACAGAAAACGAAATAGCCTGCAGTATGTCAGAAAGACCAATTTGCATTGCTGACTTTGAAAAATATGCTAAGAAATTTCTACAAAAATCTGTATATGATTACTACAAGTCTGGGGCTGATGAAGAACAAACACTGGCTGAAAATGTAGCTGCCTTTTCAAGGTATTTAATGGTCTAAATATTATAGGCATAATAGATGTTAATTTGTGAAGAGGAAAAGCATGAAACGTAGGAGAGTATATGTGATGGGTTGAAGTTGCAATCAAAGAAAATGGATTATCTATAGGAATGACTCTGAACTCATCTCTGTACTTTTCAGTACTAATCCTTTATAGGTTCCTTTAAAACAGGATTAACTTTCATCTTAGATCTTGACCTTTGTCATATCAACATACTAAAACTGCAACAGTCTATGAGGTTGGAGCAAATACCATCGTGCAGAAAATGCTACTTCCTGCACAGAAAGTACTATAGCTGGGGACTTTTTCTGCACAAAATTTATAAATTTTTTTGTATGCAGAAAACAGCATTTTTGTGCAGAAAATAATTTCTATACAGAAATATTATTTTGTCCACAGACGGTGCTGTTTTCCCTGCAGAAAATGGTGTAGTTGGGGATTCATGCTGTCAAACTTTGTGTGTGTGTGTGTGTGTGTTTTCCAGTACTATTTTCTGTGCAGCAAATTCTATTTCCTGTGCAAAAGTACCTGGTACTGATAATATTCTACCTGAATGGGTTAAAGTTAATGCAAAGTGGTAAGCCCCAGTTTTTATGGCCTTGTCCTTCAATATCTAGTCCATAAATATGCATCAAAAACAAGGGGGAGTTTCTTTCATCAGTTCAGAACCAACGTCTAGTCTTGTTTCAGGAGACTATTTGTTGGGGGAAAAAATTGGCCAGTATTACTGATATGCAATTCTTAACGCTTACCTGCAGCTCGTATAAAAACCTCTCTGTGGTTGAGATGTAATTGCACTGGTCAATTCAAATTTTGATTATTTCTATTAGATGGATTTCAGTGTCTACTTTAAGCTTTATATAATGGAGGAGCAGAAATGTTGAGACTGTCAGTTCTCATCTTCCTAAATTGGCAGATAGATCTGGCAGTTCTCTTGTATGCTGATGACATCATGTCCTTGTGTTGGGCAAGTACTGATCTAAAGCATTCTCTTTTTAATTTTTGGTAATAGCATTTTTTATTGTACTTTGTTTTAAATGAGTGTAAGCCATCTTGAATCTATGCTGGCAGAAAGGCAGGATATTAGACAAACAAACAAACAAATAAATAAATTGATCCTTGGATTCATTTTCTAAAAATGAACTGTTGACTATAAATTATGCTATGTTCCTAGTATCTACTAGGAAGAAGATAAGGCTCCAAAGGGAGATTAAGAATTAAACAGGTTACATCCCCAAGAGATTTGGGAATAATTTTTCCATTTATCATGCTCCTGGAAAACTCAAAATATACCATGGGGTATGCTCAGAGAAGTGTAGGGGCATTTTTTTAAAAAAAATAATAATACCCCAACGAGAATCAACATTTTCCCTCAGTTTTGTACATACTTACAGCAAAGTTTGTAGCTGAGATATTCTACTGCTCTGTTCCTGCTTATTGCTACTGTGCCCCTTTTGAAGTTGTACAAATTTCTGAGAGATATGGTAGGAATCTCTGTCTATGAGCTCAATGCAATCTTGCAGTTATAAACACAACAAATTTATGTAGAGACTTCTGCATGGATTCATGAGGTAATTTTTTGCTTTGAAGCTGGTTTATTTCTGTGTAAGATTAGCCCCACTGATTTTAACTGGCAGCTTCAAGACAAAATGGAAAAGACCCTGAATGGGAAAATCTTGGATTCACATCTCATGCTTTTCTAGGTCTTAGATATGCTAAAGTTACTATGAAACAGTGTCCGTGGGATGTAGAATTGAAAAATCCCCTGAGCCTGTCTCCATTATACCTTGATTTCAAGGATAACAAGAAGGCACATTTTCCCAGCAAATTATTTGGCAAACTTAATTTTTCTTAAGTGTAGAATAGTGCTCTTAATGGATAAATGCAAAGCTCTGCCGTTTGCAATTCTGCAAGAAAGATTCAGGAGGGTCCCTTAAGCTCTTATGAAGTGAGAGAAGTGGAAACAGATGTATTTTATTATATTACTTCTTTTATTGAGATGGCTGATTAAGCTTTATCACTCCAGTTTTACAGGAAACTCCTGACAGATTTGATGAATTTTATTTACTGCATTTCTTGCCAGATGAGAATTTGAAGGTTGTAGCTAAAATGGCTAGGGTTTTGGGGGGGGGGTTTACAGCCACCATCACTTGCTGAATATCACAATTAAAACAAAAATATTTTAATATTTTATTATAGTCTCTGTATTGGCACTTGAGTGTATCCATACAGTTTCACTCTGGTATTTTATACTATACTTCATTTTATGTCTGCCTTGTATTTTATACCATTCTGTTTCTTTTTAAAAAAGCATTCTGTATTTTATGTGTGCTGATTTATGTGTGAAATAGTATTTAAGCTGAAAAAGACCATTATAAGATTGATCTGTTCCTTTCCATGTAGCAAAACAACTTAAAGACTGCTTTAATGCATATATGCATGGTAAATAGAGTTAGGAGTGATGCATTTATTTTGCTAATTTCATTCTCGAAGGAAGCAAAGAGTAATTTTAGCAATCTTCTTCCCACTGCAAGAAACTCTTTTTGCAGTTTTTGAAAACTATTTTCAGTGTGGGACTTATTCTGTGCAAAATTCACATGTGGTATTTTTTTCATAGAAAACAATTTTCTGCACGGAAATTTTGTTATCTGCTGAAAATGCTGCTTCCTGCACAGAAACTGCTTTAGGTGGGGACTTATTCTGTAGAAAATTTACATGTGTTTTTTGGGGCAGAAAACAGAATTTTTGTACAGAAAACAATACTTCTCTAGAGGAATAGAGAAAGAACAAAGAGTTTTGTGTTCCGTGCAGAAAATCATGTTTTCTGTGCAAAAAAGGTGTGCAAATTGCACATAATAAGTCCCAAAATGCAAAGATTCTTGCTAATCCAGGATTTTCACTAGAGTTTCTTGAGATTTGAGAAACACATTTTTGATCTTTTTTTCTGGATATTTTAAAATATTCTATCCATCCCCAATAGTTATCAAATTGAAAAGGAACAAATCACCAAGTCCCAGTCCAGGTCCCAAATCACTAGCTCCATCAGAAAGTTTTTAAGAGGTCTGTTGTGAAATTGCTATCCTTCTGAGAAGCATGGCACATGTTTCTAAGGCCTTTTCCTCAGCTCACCTTTTTGCGGACATGGGATGTGGGGATCACGTGAGCAGCCTCTTGCAAGAGGCTCTCGTGTCCCCGTTGCTACAACTCTGCAGCTGCTGCCTGCTCACGAGAAGGTAGCGTGAGAGCCCCTCCTCTTCCTTCTGCAGTGCAGCCTGGGATTTTCCCAGGCTGCGCTGGGGCAGGAAGCACGAGTGCCATGGCTCTGGAGCTCCACACACACTGCAAGTGCGCACGGGGCCATGGAGCAATGCATGATTGCGCACCGTTTTTGGCTCAAAGCCGAAAATGAAATAGTGTGCGATCAGTGCCTGCCCTACCCTGGAGCATCATGCGATTGTGAGTGCGTCGTGTGGACCACTCCTTGCAGTCGTGCGACACTCCAGGGGCCCTTTCGCATGGCAAATGCCATGCGAAAAGGGCCTAAGATGTGAAGAGAAAGCCAATACCAAGCAAGGTGGTAAATGAATGAGAAAGGGTGGCTGGCTCTTGGTCTTCTTCTGCTGCTAAAGGCAGGGAAAGCTCCAGTCAATATATACACTTTCTTGCCACACTAGCTAGAACCAAGGCCTTGCAAATACCCCTGGACTGTTATCAAGGGGTTCTGCAGCCCAAAACAGATTTTATCTTACCCTAGGGATGAAATACTCTGGAAAATGGAGTGTTCCAGCATCCACAGTGCCCCACTACAGCCATCATTTTGAAATGACCAGAAGTGATGCTACATCAGTTCTACACAGAAGCCCTGGTGGCACAGTGGTTAAATGCTGGTACTGCAGCTGCAATGTCATGAGTTTGATCCTGCAGGGCTCCAGGTTCACTTTAGTCATCTTGGCTTCTAGGGATAATTCAGGCTTGATTTGCTCTAGGACCCACACATTTGTGTTTTTAGCAGTCCAGGATATCCACAGAAGTCTTATCCAGCACCACATTTCAAAGGAGTTGATTTTCTTCCTATTCGCTTTGTTCATTGTCCAGCTTTCAAACCATACATAGAAACTGGAAATATGATGGCATGGATAATCCTAACTTTAGTATTCAGATACTAAAATAATGGGAAATAGTGGTACCCAATTTTATGTGTAGGACTAATGGTGAACCAGTGGTTTTTAATAATGTATTACAAGTAACAGTGTCACCTGTAACATGATCCACCCTGGTAGTAAGAACATAATGGTGTCTTCCAATTTTTAAGTGTTTTTACAAAAACACAGAAACTTCTTTTATTATAAAATGTAACATTTTCTCATTAAAGACACGATTTTTAGAGAATCATTAAGGGATTCATGGCCATTTATCTATTTATAAATGTTTTCAGTGTGTGTGTGTGTGTGTGTGTAAAATGAAAAAGAACATATTATCCCCTTAAAGTGACTAAGATTAATGTAGTTACTGAAAATGGCATCAGCAACAAGCACTAATTGTTAGCCATTTTCATTTTCAGGCTCTACCTGATGTTGTGTGATTCCTCTAGGGTCCCAGCAGTGTTGAAGAGTAGCAGCTGCAACTTCTCCTGAAATATTCCTTGTTTTTCTCTCTAGCAAACTCTTTGTACTCCCTTTGAGTTCTGTCAACCACAGTGAGAAATAACTGAAGGGGTGTATTCTGCAATCAAGGCCTTGCTGGCCTATTGTGTGTTTCGCAAGTTAATTGCTTTGAGAATTCAAGTGCTGGAAAGCTGAGGAGAAAATCACCAGTATCTATTCCTACTTCTGTCCACACTTGTCTTGTAATATGTGATGCTGAAATAGCAGATTTCAGTCACATAGAGATCTGTGAACCCACAAATGACTTGTGGTTGCAAATGTAGAATTCCTGTTATCTTTCAGAATTTTCTGACGTTTCCACCCACTAAGATCAATTTGTCAGATGCAGCGTTACCCTTTGCTAGTTGAAACCCAGTCCTGGTGGTAGATGAATGAAACTGCAATTAAAGAAACACAAATTAAATTGTGGCAACCTACAATCGTGGTGTTCTTTTTTCATCTGTGAATAAAATGCCAGTGTTCAAAAAAGTCAACTTCTACCTGATCATATGTGTTCAAGAATTCCTGGACACCCAAGAATTGAGAGGAAATTGAAAAACATTGCAGAGATAGCCATGTTTGCCAATCATATGTGTTCAAGAATTCCTGGACACCCAAATTGAGAGGAAATTGAAAAACATTGCAGAGATAGCCATGTTTACCAATAAAATAAAACAAAAATCAAAATCCAAAGACTCAGAATCCATCCTGTGCTAATACTTCTACTGGGCCAATCAAAAGTGTAAAATACACACTAGTTTTTGAAACTTCACAGACAGCAATGGTAAAATAGCCCACAAAGGAAACAAAGCTAGAAGCACCTATGTTCTGCTTGGAATGCTATAAAACGTTTGTGTAGATAAAAGTGACCCCCTCCCACCATGACTGTAAGCTGGGTGAGAACAAAGGCAATAAAATAGAGGCAAAATAGTTTGGCTTCTCAAACGAAGATCTGAGGAGTCCATTAACTGAGCTGTGCAAAATTAGAATGAGCAAAGACACTTAACATTGTTAGATTTAATTAAATGTTTTAAAATTTTAATCCAATAGTCATGGTTGTGAATTTTCTTCCCTCTACTTTTATATTTGGTACAAAATTTCCTAGTCTACACTTGCCAAAAGAGGAAGGTCTTACTTGTCAGAATTAACCTCCCACTTTCTATTCCTGATGAAAATACTGGTAGTAAAGAATCTAATTACAAATCTCATCATGGTTTGCAAAAGGCAAGGGAAGAACAGCCATAGAATTCAAACTTATCTCTTTCCTTCATTTGCATTTTAAATGATGGGGTTTTAGCTGGCAGAGAACCAAGAAAAATGTTCAGCTGATTAGCTGATGATATCTCACTATCCTTTAGCACTCCCTGGAACAGTCATATCACTTACCACAGTTGTCCTGTGGTGGCATTTCTCAGAAAGTTCAATGCTCTGGAATTCATTTAAAACCTTCTAAAATTATAGAAAAATAAAGGATTAAATGAGCCAAGTTAATGGCAGGTGAACCATAATATTCACTGCCTATTCTTTCCAACATGGATTTTAGTACTGGCAAGGCTACAAAATGATTTGAATAAGGTACTAAATGATCTATTAGGTCTGAAATAGCCCTTTGGTTGGCATGATGGATTAGTATTGCTTCTGTGTTCTTATATCACTCTCCCGCATGTGCCAATCAATGGTTACATTTAACTTAATTTAATATGAATTGAAATCATGATGTGTGCTAGTTATGCTTGCAATTAAGACACATCTTTTTAAAAACATGGCTGATCATTTTGCCTTGACTGAAATAAGCTCAATGCAGCAGTTTGTGAGAGGCTTAATTCATACTTCTCTGTCATTAGGGGCTATATCAAATGGCTGTCTGTTGCATTCCTTTTCATCATGAAGAAAGATCTTCAGTGTGCCAATTACAAGAGTTGGAATCTGATTTGTAACTCAGCAGCTGGGATTATTGATACTAAACTGTTTGGTTACCTTCAGTTCCTTGGCTTGTGTGACACTGAGTTGAAGAGCTGACCTACAGCTTGCTGTTAGGGTGTCTACATGTGACTTAACTTTCTGTTCCGTGTGAGGTATGTCTTCCCACCAAAAGATGTTCCATGAAAGCACAGATAGGCTTGCATACTGGTGAACATAAACCTTGAGACAGATTGGATTGTTTGTTCATTTATTAGAATACCAGTGTCACATATCTGCCTTTTTTGGGTCTCAAAGGCAGTGTTAGAAACATTAAAATAAAACAATCAAAGCAAACTAGATTAAAATGGAGGTAGTTTTAAACACCCCAAAGCACAGAATTGACCTCATGTTTAAAGCCCTTAATATCTGAAGAGACTAGAAATGTATTCACTGCCCACCTGAAACTGAATATACATGGGGGTAATATCATTAGACTGGGCAGGGAATATCACATTGTGTCTGCTGTCATGGAAAAGGGCTTGTTGCTGATGTTCCTCACCAAATTCACCTCACTTGAGGGTGGCGTGTATAGCAGGCTCCTGGAAGCAGATGAGCAGATATGGATAGCCTCATATGAAAGAAGGCAGCCTTCAATATATCCTGAGCCTTAGCCTTTTAGGTGTTTGTGGATGAGAAGCAACAGCTTGAATATAGTCCCAGAAACAAATTGCAAGCCAGTATGTTCAATGTAACACAAGTGAAATATCACCTATGAAGCACCCATCAGAAGCAATCTGACTATAGCATTGTGCATAAGCAGTAGCTTCTTAGCACTCTCAAAGGGCAGTCCTGTGTGTGTTCTAAATAGGAAGGGATTTGGGCATTAAGCATTGTGGCCAGTTTTGCCTTCCCCTGGAAAGTTTGTAACAGGTGCAGTAGGCAAAATGAGGCAAGGGCTGTCCTGGCCACAGCAGGGACCTGGATAGAATGATGGATCCAGAGGAAGTCCCAAGTTGTGGATCTGATCCCTTCACAGGGATCACAATCTCTTCCAGAACATACTACACTCCCAAACTAAGGTGGCCAGTGGATCCATTAGTGTTAGGACAGGGAATCCAATTGATTTTATTGCTGCTCTTCAGCACCCATAGTTGTAAAGAAGCTTTTCCAGATGTTGAACCTTTTCTTGGGAATGGGGTCCAGCACCTACATAGCTTTCTTTCAACCCAGTGCAATTGTGGGGAGAGTGGCTTTAAAACTGGGAGTGTATTTGGTACTTCTGCAGCAATGGATCTACTGGCTGCCTCTTCTCCTAATAAAGGATCTGTTTGTCTATGGACACAGAAAGTTTGTCTTGTTTAGGATTAGCCGATATCGAATGCATCACAACATCCAAGTAACGTTTGAGACACCCACAACATCTTTGGATCAGGTGAAAAAGTAAGAGTTGGGTAACAACAACAAAATGGTGAAGCTCACACAACTGAGACCCAAATAGAAATTTTAGATGGTCTTTCTCAGTGGTTTCATGTGATGTTTAGGGAATGGACAAAACAGTGGAACCTTGTAGGCCACACATTAAAGAAATTATCCGTCAGTACTGCCTTCTGGGAATGGCCAGCTATACAAGTCCAAAATCACTGCAAAATGGTGCCCCTAAATCTCATTTTAGCCATATGTCCCAGATGGATGCCATGGTCAAAGTACTGAATATTGCTGAGAGTTCCAGGAGAATCAAAAAGACACACTTGCTTTATCCAATTTCTCATGTATGTTGTCCACTGAGACAGGTCTGCATTAAGGTTTTTGTAAGCCCTAGGCACTCTTGTATTCAACTCCCTGCCTCACCTCTACCACTAGAGACATTTCTGTAACTCCTAAAATCCTGCTTTCATAAGCCCTAATTTTTTTTGTAGGCCCTAGGCACTGTTTCTAAAGTGCCTAATGGATAAGGTGGCCCCGCACTGAGGACACAGTTTTTTACTATCTCAAAGCAAGGGTTGAACTCAGACCAGAAAGGATCCAAATAGTCCACTATATACAAGAAAACCTACACCTGGGTTATCAAGGCCACCGTCTGCTATATGACCTTAGTCAAAATTGCAAGATTGGAGGTCGGCCAGTGATTATCTAGGATGGAAGGAACAAATTATATGGTTGTGGCAGTGGCTCCACATTTGGCTATTGAAAAACAGAATCCTAAAGAACTTCAGTGGAATGAAATTGATTAACATGCAATTTTAAATTCTCTCCTCCAAAACATAAGAGGATTGGTTTGCTTTCTTATCTCCAGGTTAGCGTTGATGGGCTAAAAAATATTGCCCTCCGGCATTTCCATTCTCAGCAGGTAGAATCTTCTTCCAAAGCTGCATTCAGCCAGATTATTGATTAGAAAATGGATTTTACAACAAGGTCATGGTGCCTGGGGCCTGACGAGACTCAAGCAAATCAATTGAAAATCTCTTCTTTCACCATTTTAACTTAGAGTGAGAGAAAATAATCAAAGCTCTGATAATTGCTTCTGACACATAGTATCTGTGACTTTCTGAAAGCCCTTAGAAAATAAACTGTCCTTCACTGATAAAGCACCGGACCAATGACAGCTTGTTTACAAAAGTTGATCACAGAAAGCATGTCGCTGTTTCCCTGAGGCTGGGTGAGAACAAGGTCATGGAAATGAGACTGGCTTGGCCTGCGTGGAGGGGGAGAGGGTGCTAAGAAGCATTCAGTGTTCCCAAAAGTGTAATATACACAACGGATGCATCAAGAGTACATAGCTGGGTTGAACTGTTAACTAAAATAGCTATTTCTGGGGAGAAAGGTGTTGATGGGAGGTTTTCTTTCTTTTTAATTAAAATTGACATAATTCAGTTCACTTACATACCTATTTGGTATATTTCTCCATATGGTACTATGATCTCATTACTTGAATGTCATTTTTATTGGGTGTTAGAGTTTCCCAGGGTGTTAGCCCTTTGGGGAAATTTTATGCGGGCTAATGCTGTTAGGAATCAGCCTTCTTTTAGCACGTCCCAATCTCTGTGCGGCTTCTACGAACTGGAGGCTGACTTGAAGCAAAACAAGGCAGGCAGTTTCAGATTCCAAACTTAAAAGATTTACTAATAAACTTTACAATTACATATGCACTGGAGAAACTAGATTGTAACTAACTAACAGAAGGATTAGGGAAGATATTAGCTTCATTCTCAACTTACCAACTTCTTGGTGGAGAGGCTAGGATATCAGAGAGAAAGTGTTAGAAGCAAGATTGCAAAGGGATAAAAAAAGAGAGAGGCATGGTCTTATTTGGAAGGCCAATGACTTACTCCAGGTTGTATCTTGGGTCACATGGTCTGGATACCATAGCCAATCATTTTAAATCACAGAGTAACAGTTGAGACTTCAGGCGAGAGGCCAGAGGGTATTTACATGCAAAGGAAAATTAACCCTATGCTAACTAATCCCGATTTGTCCGAGAACAAGGGAGCGAGAGAGAGAATGCTGGAATTTTCCAATGGTTTTTAAGTTTAGACATAGAATAAGCCAACACTACCAATAAAGCCGAAGGAAAAAGTAGGGTTTCTTGGGCTCTTGTACAATGGTACTAGCGCTACTACTTTCTAGTGTGATTGTCCAGTACATGATAGTGGAACTGGCTGCCTCGAGCTGGAAGAGTGGAATTCCGTCAGTTCTACCAATCGCATGACTTGGCTGCTCAAGCTTGCAATGGAGATGGTGTCTCTGGGTAGCAGAGGTTGATTTATGAGTCTTTCAGCGGACAACTTTTCCTTGGTAGTGTAGAGAATTAATCTAGTCATTTAACAGCCAAAGATACCTGGTATTTGCCAGCTTCTGGCAGTTCATGATATAATCTGTTTTCATTTAAATAGTCTGAACCTGAAAAAAATAGAAACAGGCAAAAATAGGCTGACAAAACAGGAAGATATCAAACAAGCATTCTTTGAGTATTATGAGAAACTTTTAAACACAACTTCAACTCCTCAAAATGAACGAAAGATCAATATTTATCTGGAAAAATCAAATATATTTAAACTTTCTAAAGAACAAAGAACCATCTTGAACAGATCAATATCTATGGTAGAAATCTCTGAAGCAACAAGGAAATTGAAGATGGACAGAGCTCCTGGCCTAGATAGATTTACGGCCCGCTATTACAAAACATTTGACCATAAAATATCCCTACCTCTTCAAAAGACAATAAACAACATTTTAAATTCAGGTATACCAGATACTTGGAACAAAGCGAATCTAACATTGATCCCAAAAGAAGGCAAAGATGTAACAGATGTGAGGAACTACCACCCTATCTCATTATTGAATATAGACTACAAAATATTCACTGCTATATTGGTGGAAAGATTAAAGGCAGTCTTACAAGAAGTTATTCACAAAGACCAAAGCGGCTTTTTACTGAAAAGAACATTAAAAGACAATATAAGAACTGCTTTAAACATTATAGAGTACTATGAAAAACATAATGAAAAGAAGCTCGCAATGATATTTATTGATGCAGAGAAGGTCTTCAATATGCTAAACTGGTCATTTTTGAAAGCAGTGATAAAGAAAATAGACACCAGATCAAAATTTACATCTTGGATTGACGCGATTTATAATCGACAGGAGACGCAACTATTGATAAATGGTGAAAAAACAAGACCAATAGCTGTAAAAAAAGGAACAAGACAAGGCTGTCCTTTATCTCCTTTATTATTTATAACTACGATGGAAATCTTAAATAATACCATACGTCAAGATCAAACAATTAAAGGAATACAGATGAAAAAACACCAATTTAAATTAAAAGCATTTGCAGACAACCTTCCCCTGTTCCTAGATGATCCCATAAGTAACCTGAAATATCTTACACAAACTTTGAACGAGTATGGCGAACTTTCTGGTTTCAAAGTCAATAAAGATAAGACAGCAATTCTGACAAAAAATATTAGTGAAAAAGAAGAAAAGACCTTAACTGAAATATCAGGCTTCAACATAATAAAGAAAACCAAATATCTAGGCATTTGGATCTCCAAACAAAACAGCAAACTATTTTACAATAACTATGAAAAAAAATGGAAAGAGATTAAGAAGAATGTAGAGACGTGGGCTAAATTACGACTCTCTTTTATGGGCAGAATGGCAGCAATAAAAATGTGCTACCAAAGATGGTCTTCTTGTTTTAAAATTTGCCTATTATTACCAGTAATAAACAGTTTTTGAAATGGAAAAAAAGACCTATCCAAATTCATTTGGGAAGACCGTGAGCCATGAACTAGATAGAAGACTCTTACAGATTTAACTATCAGAGGTGGAGCTCCCGTACCAGATCTATATATATATTACAAGGCAGCTGTGATAATATGGACTAAAGATTGGATTACTCTACAAAATGAACAAATATTAATATTGGAAGGTGCAGATTTGAGAATGGGCTGGCACACTTACATAAGCTATGAAAAAAACTAAAGTGGACAGAGACTTTTCCCATATTATATCAGAAAATCATTGTTAAAAATTTGGAATGACTACAAAAAGAAAAATATCAGACAAATACCCATGTGGATCTCTCCTCAGGAAGCATTCTATGGAAGATGGAGAGGAACTGAGGAATGGTTAAGATATGAAGACATAATTGATAAATCAATATTAAGATCACCCAGAATAAAACTAGAAAAAAACTAGAAGAAGAAAGAATCCGGTTAAATTGGTTCCCATATCGATAATTGGCAGAAAGCTTCTGTATAGATTTAAAACTTCAAGGCTTTGATTTAATAGAAAAAGCTGGCTTGATAAAACTTATGTTTGAAAATCCATATTTATTGGCCAAAATATATAAAGAAATGTTGAAGCAAGAGAGAGAAGATGAAACAATCAAAGAAACCATGATTTCCTGGGCTCAAAATACAGGGCACCCAATACAATTAGAACCCTGGGAACAAAGTTGGAAAAATATACAGAAATTCATGGCAGCCCAGAATCTAAAGGAAATTTACTTTAAGATATTTCACAGATGGTACATGACACCAAATAAACTGAAAAAAAAATATATAATACAGGTACAGGAACTTGTTGGAAATGTCAAAAGGAAGTTGGAACAATGTACCACTTATGGTTGACTTGTAATAAGGCCAAAAAATACTGGGATGAAATACCAAAAAAAAAAAAAAAAAAGGTACAATTTTAAATATCCAATTTAACAAATTGCCAGAAATATACTTATTGAATATGCTCCATGTGATTGACCAAAAGATAACAAAAAAATACTAGAGGATGTTACTTTATATGATAACAACAGCAAGAATTGAATATGCCAAATCTTGGAAGAATGAAGAAATCCCTAAAGTAGACCAATGGTTAACTGCTCTGTTAGAAATAAAAAATGCGGACATAGTAACTCAGAGACTTAAAGGCTGAACAGATGAAGATATTAGAGAGAATGGGACCCCATGAAACAACAAAAGTTGAAAATGTAAAAGTAGTGAAACGAACAGCTCTATTTGGTAAGATTGACTTAGGGAAACAGGGTAACAAACTTGTGAAGTATACATTCCAATGAAAGAGGGAAAATTATGTCTTTGACTTAGTACAAACTTTAAAAGTATACTTGGATCTGACAAACAATGTAAAGAAGGCTGAAAAGACTAAAATTATATAATAGATAGACTAGAATTTTTGCAGAAACAATTAATTGGATGGATATATATGTGTAGTACAGTTACAATGTCAAGAATAATGGGTTCTAGTAAGGATTGGAAGAAGTACTATAGAATATGGCAATGAGATACAAAAATTTTATTGAATGCATTTTATGTATATATATAATTTAATAAAAAGTATTAAAAAAATAGAAAAACTGCATTTGGCTTTGTTTTTTAAAAAACTTCCAGACTCATGCACATCCAATTCAGCTTTTTTTAAAAAAAAAAATATCGTGCATTGGCTTAGCTTGGCATGATAGGTTTACTCGATCTGAAAGTTTTATGCTTACTTTAGAATTGAAGGCACCAGCTTATTTTGTTTGCATTGTGGATCTTGTGTATTGAGCAAAGGCTTAACAATGATAAGTCAATTGCTAAATTCTCCATTTTCGTCTGTGCCAGACTAAAATTATACCCCCGGATGCTGAGGAATGTGTCTTCCTTGGACATGTCAACGTCAGTCTTGGGACAGAGAGTCAGCATGCCAATATGCATTGCAGCGACTGCCATGCAATGCCTGGCTCATACAGATGGGGAAATTGCTACTGTCAGAGGTAAGTCAGGACAACATAAACCCCTTCTGCAATAATACAAAAGTGCAATAAGTATCAAACAATAAAGAACTAAGAAATGCTCTTTTTCTGATTTAAACCAAAACTTGTTTTCTACAACTTATTTGTTTGGGTTTATTTCCAAGCAGGTGTGTGATTCTTAGACTATGCATTCAGATTATGCTCTAATGAATTCCCGTGAACAGTGGTTCACAGAGTGCCCTGTAGTGGGCAATGGAGGATTACATCAAAGTATCCAGTCATCAGTAGTTCAGAGGAGAGTGGCCAAGAGCTTTCTGATAGAGAATTCTAAATATATCACCAAACTACAAATCCCACAATTCTAGAGGATGGAGCCACAACAATTGAAGTGGCATCCAGCTGCTATAATTGTGCAATTTCAATGCACCCAGACTTAGAATCATAGAATCATAGAAATGTAGAGTTGGAAGAGACCGCAAGGGCCATCCAGTCCAACCCCCTGCCATGCAGGAAAACCCTCAAAGCACTCCCGACAAGTGGCCATCCAGCCTCCGCTTAAAAACCTCCAACGAAGGAGACTCCACCACACTCTGTGGCAGCACATTCCACTGCCGGACAGCCCTGACTGTCAGGAAATTCCTCCTGAGGTTCAGGCGGAATCTCCCTCCTGCAGCTTGCATCCATTGCTCCTTGTCCTGGTCTCAAGAGCAGGAGAAAACAAGCCCACTCCCTCCTCGACATGACATCCCTTCAAATATTTAAACATGGCTATCATGTCCCCTCTCAACCTTCTCTTCTGCAGACTAAACATACCCAGCTCTCTAAGTCTGTCCTCATAGGGCATGGCTTCCAGGCCCCTCACCATTTTGGTTGCCCTCCTCTGGACCTGCTCCAGCTTATCCATATCCTTCTTGAATTGGGGTGCCCAGAACTGGACACAGTATTCAAGATGAGGTCTAACCAATGCACAATAAAGTGGTACCAATACCTCCCTCGATCTAGACACCATACTCCTATTGATGCAACCAAGAATTGCATTGGCCTTCTTGGCTGCCACATCACACTACTGACTCATGTTCAGCTTGTGGTCTATGAAGACTCCTAGATCCCTTTCACACGTACTGTTAGCCAGCCACGTGTCCCCCATCCTACATTTCTGCATACCATTTTTTCCGCCTAAGTGTAGGACCTTACATTTCTCTCTGTTGAAATTCATTTTGTTAGCCTTGGCCCAGCTCTCCAATCTGTCCAGGTCCTTTTGAATTTTGATCCTATCATCAGGTGTATTAGCAACCCCTCCCAATTTGGTGTCATCTGCAAATTTGATCAGCGTGCCCTCTATTCCTTCATCCAAGTCATTAATGAAGATATTGAACAGCACCGGGCCCAGGACAGAACCCTGTGGCACCCCGCTAGTCACTTCTCTCCAGGATGAGAATCTGCCATTGGAGACCACCCTTTGGGTACAGTCAGTCAACCAGTTACAAATCCACCTGACAGTAGCCCTGTCCAGTCCACATCTTACTAGCTTCTTTGCAAGAATGTCATGGGGAACTTTGTCAAAGGCCTTACTGAAATCAAGATATACTATGTCCACAGCATTCCCTTCATCTATCAAGCAAGTAACTCTATCATGAAAAGAGATAAGATTAGTCTGGCATGACCTATTTTTGAGAAATCCATGTTGACTTTTCGTAATTACGGCATTGTTTTCTAAGTAATTAGAAACTGACTGTTTGATGATCCGCTCCAGGATCTTTCCAGGTACTGATGTCAGGCTGACTGGGCGATAATTATTTGGGTCCTCTTTTTTCCCTTCTTGAAGATGGGGACAACATTTGCCCTCCTCCAGTCTGCCGGAACTTCTCCTGTCCGCCAAGAGTTTTCAAAGATTATAGCAAGAGGTTCCGCAATGACCTCTGCTAGTTCTTTTAAAATCCTAGGATGCAATTCATCTGGCCCTGGAGACTTGAATTCATCCAGTGTGGCCAGGTATTCCTGTACTACCTCTCTATCTATTCTGTGCTGCATTTCCCCCACTTCCTCACCTGCTCCCCAACCGCCAGGTTGAGTGTTTTTATCCTTTTGGGAAAAAACTGAGGCGAAGAAGGTGTTGAGGAGTTCTGCCTTTTTTCTTCCTCCTGTTATTAATTCACCATCTTCCTTGCGCAGTGACCCTATCGTCTCCTTCTTTTTCCTTTTGCTGCAGACGTATTTTAAAAAGCCCTTTTTATTGTTTTTAATGTCTCCGGCCAGCCAAAGTTCGTTCTGTGCTTTAGCCTTTCTGACCTTCTCTCTACATCTCCTGGCTACTTGCTTATAATCTTCTTTGGTGATTTCCCCCTTCTTCCATTTCCTGTACATGTTTTTCTTAACACTTAGCTCAGCTGAGAGCTCTTTAGTCAACCATTCCGGTTTGTTCAGATGCCTTCCATTTTTCCTCCTTAATGGCACAGTTTTAGCCTGTGCCTTCAGTACCTCCCTTTTAAAGAACTCCCATGCATCCTGAACTCCTTTCTCATTGACTATTCTTGACCACGGGATTTCAGCCAGCAGCTCCTTCAGTTTACAGAAGTCTGCTTTTTTAAAATCTAAGACGAGTGCCTGGCTACACTTGTCTTCTCTTCCCCACTGAATGCCAAATTCTAATAGGGCATGGTCACTCTCTCCTAAAGATCCAACCAGTTCTACGTCATTAACAAGGTCTTCCCTGTTGGTCAAGATCAGATCCAGAATATTTGATCCCCTTGTCGCCTCTTCCACCTTCTGGACCATGAAATTGTCTGCAAGACAAGCAAGAAACTTGCTGGACCTTGCTGCCTTTGCAGAGTTTGACTGCCAACATATATCCGGGTAGTTGAAATCTCCCATTATTACTGTATCTCTCCTTTTTGAATGTGCAGTCATTTGGTCTAGGAAAGCACCATCGAGGTCCTCAGTCTGGCTTGGAGGTCTGCAGTAAACCCCCACTGTAATATCCCTATTGTTTCTCGCTCCCTTAATTCTTACCCAGATGCTCTCGACCTGGCTTCCGGTGTTCAAGTCATGGATCTCTTCACAGGTGAAAACATCCTTGACATATAAGGCTACTCCTCCTCCTTTCTTATTTGGTCTATTTCTACAAAATAGGCTATACCCCTCTATTCCTACATTCCAATTGTGAGACTCATCCCACCAGGTCTCAGTGATGCCTATCAAATCATATTTATTTTGTTGTACTAGGAGTTCAAATTCATCTTGTTTGTTTCCCATACTCCGTGCATTAGTGTAGAGACACTTAAGTCCCTGTGCCCTTCCTGCAAGTCCCATAGCATTGTTTCCACCCCTCCCACGATTGGATGGTATTCCTACTTGGCCAATATCATTTGGGCCTTTTTCCCCTGCACTTGCCGAGTCCTTGTCCTGAATAATCTTGTCTCCCTCCCTAGTTGTACTCAGTTTAAAGCCCTCCTAATCCTCCTTGTGAGACTGTTTGCAAAAACGTTCCTGCCAAGTTTCGTGAGGTGCAGCCCATCCCTTGCCAGAAGCCCATGTTCCTGGAATTTCAAGCCATGATCCAAAAAGCCGAACTGTTGGCGGTGGCAAAATGTGCGGAGCCAGCTGTTGACCTCTACTATTGTCCTTTCCCTTCGTGCACCATATCCTTGAACAGGGAGGATTGACGAAATGACCACCTGTGCACCAAGGTCCCTAAGCTTTCTCCCCATAAGCTCGTTGTCCTTTGTGATGTGGTGAAAGCTGCGCTTCACTGTGTCGTTGGTTCCAACGTGAACCAAAACGAGGGGCTTACGGTCAGTGGGCTTGACCAGCCTGGCCAGCTTCTCTGTTACGTGGTTTATCCTGGCCCCAGGAAGACAGCAGACCTCTCGATTGAGCTTGTCCGGTTTGCAAACTGCCGGTTCGGTTCCTCTGAGCAAGGAGTCCCCAAGCACCAGAACTCGCCTCCTCTGAGGCCTGTCCGGAGTTCTTCGACAAGCAGATTCTTCCAGGATTGCCTGGGCATTGTGTTGAGGCCGGGAGTGCTGGTCTTCCTGATGTTGGATGCTGTCCTGTTGGTGTTCAAGTTCCAGTTGCCGAAGTTGGATTCCTTCTTGCTGATGTTGTGTTCCCTCCTTCTGGTGTTCCTCATCATTCACAGCACCAAGAACGTTGAAGCGATTCTGTAGTTTGAGAGTCTCTGTTTCCTTCCTGGCCCTTCTACTTCTCCGTGTGACATTCCTCCAAGCATCGCTTTCCTGGCTCACGGAACTGATTTCCTCATCAGGCAGCTCCTCCGCATATCCGGTCTTCAGGAAGGTCCTCTCTGCCCTATCTAAGAAGTCCTCACCTTCCCTAATAAGACGAAGATTAGAAACCTGTGCCTCCAGCTGCCGCACCTTGACCTTTAAGAAGGTGACCAGCTTGCACTTGCTGCAGGTGTACCCGACCACATCTTGTGGCAAGAAAAGGAACATGCCACAAGTGCTACAGGTGACAGCAGCAGCTCCCTCACCTTCCATACTTGATAATACAGAGAATAGAACAAAAAAACAAAAAAACAAAAACAAAAACTGGGCCTCCTTTCTTAATTTGAGCTGTATAAACTATGTCTGCTCAGGTAACTACCAAGCTCAGTTGAACTCTTCTTAAATTTGTTCAGTTGCTATAAGAATTGGTTGTTCCTAAACTTGAATGGTTGAACTTGAAGGAGTGAAGTAGATGATTGAAAGTGCGCTCGCTGTAGGTACGCGCCGCTGGGAGTTCCTAATAAAGCCTCCTTCCCCTAGCTGGCTCCTCCCCCTAGCTTGATTAACTCTCCCTAGTTTGATTGACAGTTAACTGACTAACTAACAAACAATTAGCTGACAATAGGCTGTGAGCTCAGGGAGAGCACACGGCCAGCGCAAGCAAAAAAAAAACAACACAGAGAAATAAGCAAACAAACTCAGCCCCACAATCCTGCAAAAACACCTATCAAAGTTGTCTTCGCAGACCCAGCTCACCTGCTTTTTTTTTTTAAAGTATTCAGGTGTATTCTCATGACTATATTTGAATATGACTCTTGAATCTTGTAGTATTGTGAATCCTTAATCACGCTGGATACATTAGCATACAACTGCATACATATCCTGGACAGATACAGATACAGCAAGATCTTGAGTGTGTACACATACATATAGTAGGAACAGCACTCTTGAAGTGGAGGCAAATCTGTTATTTATCTAAAAGATCATTAAGATAATCTGCTCCTAGAATGCTGCTACCACTTAACAGCAGAACATCTTATGAAGCAAGGCTTCTTTCTTCTGCAGTCTCTTCAGATATAAGGGAGAAGGGGATTTATTAATCTGACATAGTTGAATTGGTGTGTAATGTGAGTGATGAATAACTTTAAGACTGGACACAAGATGGTTTTAACTGATAGGGCAGCCCCGAATCCTGTTGCTTATCAGTTAAGTTTGCTTCCATGTCAGTCTTCCAAGCCTGTTTAAAATCTACTGAGAAGGTAGGATGATAGATCAAGAGTGGCAATCTTAAAAAAAAGTGAACTTCAAAAGGTTTTTGGCTCAAGATGCTGCAAATCTAAATGTCCTTGGTTCTTAGTATGGCTCTGAGAAAGGCAAAAAAATTAATCTTAAAGCTAACCACTTCTAACTGTCCTGCCTATGCACTGAGACATACGGGTCTCCCTGGAACTCTGGGGTGGTAAACTTGTCAATCTCCATAGTCTCACACTGGGATTAACAATCTCACACTGAGGATACCCTCTCAGTACCTTAAATTCCCAGAATCATGTGAAGCTGTGGATGTTCCGCAGTGACAGCAACTCCAAGAAGGCAACTCTCTTAGTCAAATTCTATGCATGCTTACTCAGATGTACCCCTTGTGGCTTAGTTCCTAGTACAAGAGTAGGAATTGTGTGGTTTTCCAGATGTTGGACTGCAGTTCCCAGCAGCCCTAGACAAAGCAGCCAATAGGATTAATATTGGGAGTTGCAGTTCAGCAACAGGTGAGGGCTACACAGTACTCATCTCTGCCCATGTAAATATGTTTAATGATGTGTGTCCAAGGACAGCTCTTTTCATATTTAGTTTGAGATTAAACTGCTGACTTGCAATTTTAAACTGTAGTTTGCAATGCAAAACATTAATCAAGACTGCTTTCTAAGGAGTCTGATGGAAAGTGAGCATCTCTGAATCTTGATAGATAGATAGATGGGGGGGGGGAAGCCTACCACTCATCATTCAAGGGAAAAAAATGGAAAAATGAAACATTAGAGTTCTTCTAGTTCTTTTAATCAATTTGAGTAAAAATGATTGCAGGAATTGACTCTCTGATACAGTAAAGAGCCAGGCTTAAATGAGGCACCAATGACTTCAGCAGAATGCCTGCTTACTGCTTTTTCAAGTTTGATATTGAAAGGAAAGCTATAAGATTCTCATACTTAAAAAGTAAAATATTGTTCAGTTTTAACATGTCTTAATGAAGTTTGACACAAGACTGTCATGACCTAGATAATCATAGTGTAACAGAATTAGGAATTTAGAATTCCTAAATGAGATACATAAACTTCTATTTGCACTGTTGATTTTCTTTTTTTAAAAAATCCCAACTTTTCCTGTTAATAGCACGTCTATGTAACAGTGCCCTAATGCAATTTTCTCTGTAATTCTGCTACTCAGAGTTGTGGCCCACGGACCAGTGCTGGCTCCTGGAGCTTGTGAAGATAAAACTGGGGCAACCCAACTGAGGCCATTTTTGCCCTACATTGTTCTAGTGTTATCATTCCATTTTCAACATCCCATGGAATCCTGGGATTTGCAGTTTAGGGAGGGGCCCTTAGAATTCTCAGCCAGAGAGCTCTTTGGCCTCAGTAAACTACAAGCCCCAGGATTCCACAAGATGTTGAAAATGGAATAATAGCACTATAACAGTGTAGTGCAGAAATGGCCTGAGTAGCATCTTGAGCTCCTTAGAGGAAGAGTGTGAAGTAAATTAAGTGTCCTTAATAGAACCAGGTCCTTTGGTGTGAAAAAGCTAGTGGATTCTCTTTTTTCCAAGATTAGGTCACACTAGTTTCTTGACTGCTTCTCTCACATCCCAGATGCATTTGTTTTTCGTGCCTCACAACAAGAACAAGCAGAACTTTTAGCCCGGTGACAGTGGTGGAACTTGGAGTGTGTGGAGGGGAGGCAGGAGGGGAGGGGCTATGGTGCGCGGGGGCAGGGTCACAGTGCGTGGGGTGTGGCCTCAGTAGGGGGGGAGTGGCCAGGGCATGGGGGGGTGGCTACGAGCTGGGACCCCCAGGAACTTTGCCACCTGGGGCGAAGTGCCCCCGCCCTCCCGTTCCTATGAGACCGCCAGGCAGACTATTTTGTATAGTACCACATGGGAAGGCACTGTGGGTTGTTTGAGTTTTAACACAATCCCTTCAAAGTATGAAGCCATTTTGGGATGTATAATATGAACATTCTAGCTTTTAAAAGACATAGAAATCTGTGGGCCCTTGTGCTCTTGAAAAACACTAGTATTTCAAACATTTCCCTGTCTGAACTATCAAGTTCCACTTTCTTCAATCTCCCTTTTGGCTCAGGGTAGAATTTGCGAACCAGTGATGCTATTGTGAGCAAAGCAGAATACCTTTAAGGGGGCACTTTAGGGAGGCTCTTATTTAAGGACGGTGATCATTTTAAGCGGACAAAAGCTTCTGAGTTTGTATTCAGTGTATGACTCATTCTGACGCCACTAGCATTAAAAATATAGATCTTTGGGCTTGGTGACAACGATGTAGAAATTTGTAACTGAAAGAAAATCAGTGTTTTGTTTTTTCCTCCCGTGCATTTCTTTGTGCCCCACCTGGAATAAAAGCTGAATCTGAATAGTGTGCTGCTCTGGTCTTACTCAAGGGATATTTGGCAGCAATATTCACTTAGCTTGTTCTCTGCACTTGGCTACTTCAACCATGCGGGTCGCTTTCAAAACCTCCCAAGTCTTTTTCTATTTTCTAAAAGATAGATTCAAGTTTCAAGTGCCTTGCTGCCCCCTCTAGTGGTCCACTGAAGCCACAGTCCTGTGATTAGAGGCTTTGCTTAAAAATTGTAATTATCAAAACATGAAACTTGCAGGGCAGGTGTGAAGAAAGTACAATCTATGGACACATGTGCATTATGAGGACCCATTTTTCAGCCCCTGGAGCCCTTCTGAAGATGACTGAACACTCCAAGACCCTCCAATATTGAAAAAGAATTTGTCCCCCCATTTTTTAAAAAAATACTAATTGTTCCCAATAAATGGCATTTTGATACCTCTTGATCCTGACTACCCCTCATCCTCACCCAACACCCTAAACTCATAGAAATCGGCTAATTCCTGGAGGCAAAATTGACATTGGATAATTTCTGGTCACTCTGGAAGTGGCTATGTGGCCCACAGGGTGGAGTGCAAGGGTGAAATGGCCCTTACCCCTGCTACAGTTACCCACTCCTGTTGTAGGGGATGATCAAGATGCTCAAGTTAGCTAGCATTTGGGTGTGTGTGTGTGTGTGTGTGTGTGTACAAACACATACACATATATAAATGTATGAGAAGTTCCCATAAACTTCATGGGAAGTTCAACAGGCAACACTACAGTGTTTAGTATCCTGTGGCTGACATAGCATAGAAGAACTAGGACAACTCTCATGTTTGCTTTATTTTTTAGAATTATGCAGCATGTTTCCACAGGGAGAGGCACTAGCCAATGAGCTCCATATTGCTTAGACTACAGCCAGTTTACACATCTTCTCTTCCACTTTGATTTTTAAGTTCAAATACTAAAGCTGCTGTTTCTCTTGAAAACCCCTTTGCTATGTCTTGTGTATGTACCTGAACATGTGTACACAGATGTACAAATGCCCATTGAATGCCCTTTCAATTGTTCTGCTGCTAGGATTGCTGAGTTTCAGGCCATGCCATGGCCTATAATTTTAGGTTCCTTTTCAGCTTCTTTAAGGGAAACAAGAAATTCTCTGGGTGAGGGTATAGAAGCAAGGAACAGACAATTCTCCACACAATCCATTCCTAGATTTTTCCTATCTTCTCAATTTTATCATTCCCCTTCCTCAACAGATTTTCACAGTCTTAGGGCCTTTCCACACTACATTGTTACAGTGCTATTATTCCATTTTCAACATCCTGTGAATTCCTGTGGAATTCCTGTGGAATTCTGGGGTTTGTAGTTTACTGAGGCCAAAGAGCTCTCTGGCTGAGAATTCTAAATGCCCCTCCCTAAACCGCAAACCCCAGGATTCCATAGGAAACTGGAAGTGGAATAGTAGCACTATAACAGTCTAATGCAGAAAGGCCCTTAATATCTTTCTCTGAAGATGAGTCAGTGAGAGGTATCCACTAGTACAGCCATTGTCATCATCATTGTTCCTCTAACACAGGGGTGGAAGTCATGTAGATCTCCAGATGTTGTACCAACACAGACAGTTCTACCACATACCAGAAGTCACAGTCCAACAAGATCTGGAGGACTGAATGATTATATCTATCTTCCTGACAGTAAGAGCAGTTTGACAGTGGAATACACTGCCTCTATGGCAGTAGAGTCTCCTTCTCTGAAGGTTTGTAAACAGAGGCTGGATGGCCATCTGTCAGGAATGCTTTGATGGTGTATTCCTGCATGGCAGGAGGTTGGACTCAATGGACCTTGTAGTCTGTTCCAACTCTGTGATTCTAAGTCTCTAGTTTCTATTTTCTCAGGGAGCTTTTTAGTTCTGAAGAAATTTAGTTGTTCATAAATGTGCATATTTAAGAGGAAAACAAAAACTTCAAATATTCCAGCAAGGGTAAGGCTACAGTGGATTTGGAGACTTATGGAATGCTGAGTGTGTTAGCTGGAAAATCTCCTAGTATCTAGCAAGTAATTTCCCCCCACATCAGGATGGGTGGTGGTACCAAACCTCTTATTCTCTTTTCCCTGTATATCTTAAGCTGTACTTTCTTAGCCTAGGTGGACTCTGAAAGTTGCTGTTGCCCTCATATATACCTGGAGGTTTGCCATCATGACAGTTTTTGCTGCCACTGCTTTTGGTGCCAGCCCACTCAACAGTACTTGCTGTGAGTTGTTGCTGTTGTTACATGCCTTCAAGTTAACTCCAATGTAAGGTGTTTTCATGGCAAAATTTATTCAGAAGAGGTTTGCCATTGCCTTCCTAGAAGGTTGAGAGTGTGAGACTTGCCCAAGGTCACCTAGGGTTTCCATGGCTGAGGGGGGATTCAAACCATGGTCTCCCAGCGACCCAGTACACCATTCAAATCATTACACCATGCTGGCTTTGGCTGTAATTCTACTTACAGTAATAGCCAGGGAACTTGCCTACCAGCTCTTCTTGCTTGCTGCTTCTCTGTCCACACAGTGATGCCTGTTTTACTTACTTGTGCCCTCCTTCAGGGAATCAGAGGTTGACCAGTGTCCTTCTGAGATGAGGCTTCTTTTCTGAAGGAGAGAGAATGGTCATTATGATCTCACGTTTACTCTTCCTGTCTAAAGGAGAGAGATCTGATGCTACTGCTTCCCTGTCTGAACAGGGCAGATTGGCCTGATGCTGGTGCTGCCTCTCTAAAAGAAAGAGAATTCTGGCCATTGTGACACACTGTGCTGGTGCTTCCTGTCTTAAAGAGGGAGAGATTGGCCACTCTGATGCTATTGTGTTGATGCAACTCAGCAGAGGTGGTCCATTGTGACACCTCATATTGATCCTGCCCACCTGGTCAGCTGAAGCAGAGAGACAGCCATTGTGACTTCACACTGATGCTGCTTACTCAAAGCAGGGACAAACTGATAAATATACACTCCCACAACTACGATCCAATCTTGGTGGAGGTTGAGGGGAGAGAGAGACTCCCACATTGCCAGCTATTTCCGTGAAGAAAATGCAATTTGGAGCCTGAATCAGAAAATGATTTCCTTAATTCCTCTCACTATTCTCCTGACTAATCTTCAGAAGGATAAATTTATATCTCCACAGGCAGGTTGGTATTATTCTCCACCAGTACATTCTTAGGACATGGGATGACTCTCCCGGCTACTTCTGTCTGCTGCTAAGGAAATAATCTCTCTGTGTAACGTCTGCTTACTGTCTGCCAGTCATTTCTGTAATGAGTGGGAGCTACTGGAACATTATTAGGCAGTGTGTGGATGAGAAAACATTAGACGGCCAACTTGAGGAAGTCTGCAGTTAATTAGGGAAACTACTAAAAAAAATTAAAACAAAAATGGACAAAGTTCACCAAAGACACACCCAAAGTTCAGCGCTTTAGGTGAGAACCGGTGTGGTATAGTGGTCTGAGCACAGGTCTATGGCTCTGGAGACTAGGGTTCATGTCCCTGCTCTGCCATGTATACCCACTGGGTGACCTTGGGCAAGTCACACTCTCTCAACCTCAGAGGAAGGCAAAGGTAACCTCTCTCTGAACAAACTTTGCCAAGGAAACCCCATGAGAGGAGTTACCGTAAGTTGGAAATGACTTGAAGGCACATAACAACAGCACCAACAACAGTGCTTCTTTTAAAAGAGTGGTTCAGGTCCAGTTTGGTGTTTGTTTGGGAAGGAGGTGATGTGAGGATCTACATACAGAAATCATATGCTTTTTTCATGTGCTTGCACTTGTCTGAGCAGTTACTTAACAAAGGGAAGTGTCAAGCACGCTCAGTGGCCAACAATGGAGCTATGCTTAGCCCACTTTAGAAGTAAGTAATACAGAGATACATTTTGGTTGTAAGAAAAATCTTCTCTTTCATACTGAACAAGATCCTTGAGGGCAGGGAAAGTCTTTTCTATAAAAGTTGGATAAACAGAGTTCATATGTGATGTACCTCTTCTCAGACAGTCACCACAGCAACACCTGAAAACAGTTTATCTTTGTCAATCTATATGCAGCATATGCAGGAGAAAAAGGATTAGTGCTTCTTTGCTCTAAAGGACAAGGAAGGGCAAACATTTCTGGTTCTTGAGTATAGTGTTTCTAACTTGACCAGAAAGCAAACCTCATCCTGTCTGTATAATTTGTATGTTTCAAGGCTCTGGGAGCCACCTCGTGCTCAAAAACATTCCCAGTTCTGGAGGATGCTGGTATGTTCAACAGAAGTGCCTTGAGAACCTGACACAGGTATGCTCAATTGATTGAGTACCCATGATTGACTCCAGCAGCAGCTGGTGGCTTCCATGTCAAGAAGAGAGTTGATTTACTCTGGGTTTTAGTCTGAATGAGCTATTCAAGGTGATCAGTGTATTATGAGGGCTAGGGCTGAGAACTTTGGATATTTCCTTCAAAATGTGGACTGAAACCTGGAGTGGCCCTGAATTCCTAAGGTCATTTCCGCACTACACCGTTATAGTGCTATTATTGCACTTTCAACCTCCTATGGAATCCTGGGGTTTGCAGTTTAGGTAGGGGGATTTAGAATCCTCAGCCAGAGAGCTCTTTGGCCTCAGGAAACTACAAACCTCAGAATTCCACAGGATGTTGAAAGTGGAATAATAGCAGCACTATAACAACGTAGTGAGGAAATGGCCTAGGATGGACAGCACCAATTGTCACTGTTTGACTCCTGAGTGAAAAGAATCCAACTGGGTCCAGGCTGATGCAGCAGCCCATGTTCCTTGACAGGAGTCACACTCCTGATTCCCTTGCCAATCTGCTTTTTCATTCTCAAAGGAGGAAAACCTACCTTGAGGGACCATCAGAAGATCCCAGATAGTAGATGGCTCTCTCCAAAATCAGGTAGGCCCACTGGGCCTCCGTCTGCTGGCCACGTAAAGACTCTTCCAGCATCTCTGCCAGTGCTTAGGGTGGTTTTTAATAGAGAGCCCTTTATAACAAATGCATAGAATTCCCCTATCTGCGGACCAGGGCTAGGCAGTAGTATGTTAACAAGGTGTGATGTTTCCTGTAATAAATTTTCAGGGTAACAAGGACATGCCAATTTTATTTTATTGTTTAAAAATAATATAGTGACTACTAATATACAGTCTGCCCTCCACATTTGTGGGTTTCACTGTCACAGATTTATTTGCAAGTTTCTCTAATCACTGTTACCCCCCCCCAAGTGCTTCTTTTCCAAGAGAACCTTACAGCACTCTTCAGACAATGAATAATGAGTAACACTCATAGGGGATCCCCCGTTTAAAACAAAACTGCAACTAGTAAAAAAAAAAATGCTTTTGAAAAAGCAAAGTCCAAGGGTCTGCAGAAGAGGATAAGAACTGGTTCCCTCACTAATCTGCTTCTTCTGTTTATCTGTCAATCTGTTTATTCTCCCACTTCCTGAAACAGGGAATGGCATCAAATAAGCTAGTTTCTTTTTCGATCCGACTATGTGCAATTTCTGGCCTGCTTGCAGCTTTGAAGCAAAATGAAGGCTTCTGCAAACCTCTGGGCTTCATCTTCCTCCTTGCTCAACATTTCCAACTCATCTAACAAAAAACTCTTTTTCCCTCCACCTGAGCCTATATTATTTAGTCAAGGAAGAAAATTTGTCAGAATACTTTTTTTTCATGGACTGGAATGTGTCTGTGGGTGCCTGGTTCCTCTTTGAGCCAGTGTCATCAGATGGAAAGCCACAACAGTGCAGACCTTTTTGTTCCAGACTTCATTTTACAAAAAGGGGAAAAAATTAATGAAGTTTGGAGGAAGACTCATGTTATTTAGCATGTGATTTAGCTAAGCAACTGTTGTTGTCATTAAGTATATATTCCACATGGTGGAGCTCTAATACCTCTCCTAGAAAACTAATTTTTACCTAGTCAGGAATTACTGCAAGCAGGACAATCATTTGGGATAGAAAGTTCTGGTTAACAGTCAGAGCTGTATGTTGTCTGCCTAGAAGAATAATGAAAAATGCATTAAGAACAGTGACCGTGTTAATGGGATCTTTGAATACCTGACATGAGGTTGAAATAAATAGGGGAAGTCCTCTCACAGTGTTCATAGAATCATAGAGTTGGAAGAGACCCCAGTGGCCACCGAGTGCAACCCCCTGCTATGCAGGAACACCCATCAAAGCATTCCCAACAGATGGCCATCTAGCTTCTGCTTAAAAACCTCCAAAGAAGGAGACTCTACAACACGCGAGGCAGCATATTCCACTGCCGGACAGCTCTGACCATCAGGAAGTTCTTCCTGAGGTTCAAGTAGAATCTCCTTTCCTGCAGCTTGTGTTCTCATCCATATTGCCATATGGCTGCTACCAAAACACTTACATTTGATGGCAAGTGTTCTCTTCATGTGTAGGCAATAATGGTGCAAATGTGAATGTTAGCAATGATGTGGCATTTTTTTCTGTACAAATTTGTATCAGCTTGTGGGTTAATGAATATAGGAGGGTGCTTTATACTGGATCAGACCATTGGGACCTGTAGCTCACTGTGAGATTTGAAGACAAATCTAAGGAAGCATTGGGCTCCACACATACATACATTTATTAAGAGCCATGAACCAACAGAACCACTTAAATGTCATAAGATGTTTCAGCTTCTTTCTTCATCAGCTGCTCAAAATAAAAGTGAGCTCCATCTAAGGCAACAGATGAGAATCTAGAGCAGCTGAAAAAGGTGGAAGCTGAGACATCTTCCTACAACATTTAATAGTTCTGTTGGTTAATCATCCTAATAAATGTACTGTAAGTGATTAACTCTACCTTTTTATCAAAAGTGCTGGTCATTTGTTACTAAATCGTCTATAGACACATATTTACATGAAGGAATTTCCTGTTCAGCAGTCACAGCTATTCATGGACTAGTGGGACATGCAGAAAACTGTTGCAGAGTCAGAACAAGACCAAGCAGCATGATTCCCATTCAGGAGTGGAGTTATGGGGGAGGGGGCAAAATGAGGGCTCTCCCCCTGTAAGAATTTGCCCCCCTCCATGAAATTTTCCCTTCTGTTTCCAGCATCACAGTAGCTGAAATTTCAGTTGGAGCATTCAGTAACAGAGTTTAGACAGCCAAAGAAAAAGCGTCAGGCAAAGTTACCAAGTGAATGTGAAAACAGCTAATATAAATCACAAATTAGGTTTGAACAATCTTCTGTGTCTCGCTCTCTGCAATACTGGAAATTTGGAGACTGAAGGAAATTTAGGAGGCTAAATTCTTATTTGAGGGTGGCACTGCCCTCATTTTGCTTCCCGCCTCAAAGCTTAATGTGTCTTAGTAAGTGTTGAAATATGGCGAAGTCAAAGGATAGATAACTTGCTACCCAACTGTAAAGCTATCAGTCACTCAGTAGTGGAGAACACCCCTAACATAGGCACAAGTCAAGTTAAATACCACTCCAAAGCAGATATCTGTAGCGGTTTGGCAGTTAAAAAGGTCAAGTTATTCTTTCCTTCCTGCAAAAAAAACTTGTAGAATGATGTAACTTTGCCAGGGTCAGTCCAATGGACTGCGGGCAGACACTGATGTTGTGCTCTTCAGCTTGCAGATCGATGGGAACAGGGATGATGTTGAGTTCGTGGGCCACGTCATCAATAGAAGAAGTTGCTCAAGCAGCTCCAGAGGTAGTTCGTTGGTTGCAGCTCTATATCTATAAGGACCGAGAGGTCACCAAGTCCTTGGTGCAGCGTGCGGAGAAATCTGGCTACAAAGGCATCTTTGTGACTGTGGACACACCATTTCTTGGGAAACGCTTAGATGATGTACGCAACAAGTTTCAGCTCCCACCACATCTCAGGTTTGCATGGGTACTGATCACTTCCCAGAGTTCCTTAACAGTTCTATTCAATCCCTACATCTAAAACACCGCACTCTTGCAGTAATGGTAGGCTCCTTGCTTTGTTTATTGCCGCATGGAAAGCCTTCCTCTCATCTATTCTGCTAGAAAGAAGGCAACAACAACAACAAATCCAAAGTAAGGATGATTTTTACATTAAGCAATGTAAACAGGAAGGTTTTGAAAAATGTAGTCTCAAGGAAACTATGCAAACTACCATTAATTGCTCCTAGTCCTTAAAAATGTGCCTCAGCACTGTTGAAAGTGGCACTTAGCTGCTTTAAGACCTTTGTTCTTCATCTTCTTCCAAGTAGCCTTGCCATGCCCTTTTGAATTGGAATTTGCTTGCTCACCATGAGGAGACACAGGGGCTCTCTGTGGGAAGGTGATCTTTGAGACTGAAGCCGATAATTTTGAACACAGTGGGCAACTGAGAGGGATTGGAAAGGCCACCAGCCCATCACCGGGATCTGGTGAGACCAGCCCTCCACAAATCTAATATGATGTTCACTGCCTCTCAGTATGAGGGTTCTATTGTGCTGTCATGGCTGGTAGCCATTGATGGTTCCCCACAGATATGGCCACCACCTAGGCGGACTGGGAAATTCTGGGAGATGTAGCTCAAAAATATAACGGTTCCAAGCTCTGGATCTGTCTTCCTCCATGAAATTGAATAATCCCATCAAAACTATCTAGGCCAATGCCTGTCACCAGGTCTCATGACAATGATTCTAAGTTACAGCATATCTTCATTACACAGTTGTAGTAGTTTGATAGCACTTTAGCTGCCATGGCCCCATACTACAGAATTCTGGGATATGCAAGTTTGTGAGGTACCTTTAGAATTCTCTGCTAAAAAGCACCTAGTGCTGTTGTTCAGAAGACCGGACTGGGGTGTTCTAGCACAGAATTCTAAAAAAAAATCTCACCAAGATTTCATGGGATAGAGTCTTGGCAGTTAAAGTGGTATGAAACTGACATAACTGTGTAATGTGGGTAAGCTGTTAGCTATGTACTAAACTAAGTGAAGAAATGTTTCCCTTTGAAAAGAGTATGCTCCCTTTTGAATACTTATTCCATGTCAATGACTGTGACATAAAGAAAAACTCACCTACATAGCTTATATTTGTTCACACTACAATAAAGGAACCACTAGATGTTAAATCTACAAAGGTCATAAGTGATTTTTTTTGTTGGGAGCTTAGTCTGAAAATTATCTGGTCCAACTGAATTTGCTGAAAACTTTTTTTCCTTCGAAAATTTCAGGATGAAAAACTTTGAAACAAATGATCTGGCATTTTCTTCTGAAAAAGGATTTGGTGACAACAGTGGCCTGTCTGTTTATGTAGCAGAAGCCATCGATCCCTCAATTAACTGGGAGGATATGAAGTGGCTCAGAGGACTGACTTCACTACCCATTGTTGCTAAAGGCATCCTCAGAGGTTTGTTCAATTTGACTTAAATGTAGCTGTTGAGGGCTGTTAGAGGAGATTCATCTTATAGTGCAGAACAGCAGTGGGGATGTGTAGAAAGTTGGAAGGCCAGTTTTGGCCTCTCCTAACCTGACATGGTCCACATGGCCATCATTTTTAGCAATCAAAAGGTGTATTTGGGTAACTTCCAGATGGTTTGGGAGAGCAATTTTTGGCTATTTCAGTGTTAGAATGCAAACTTGTGGTCTCAAAAACCTTTGTTGTTGTTAAAACTTCTTTATGTTCCTTAAAAAAATGGTGGTTGGTGGGAACTCATGATAACTCCACAGGCCACATGTGGTCCCGCAGGGACATATGATTTTCCTCCTCCAATACAGAAGGTCACTTGAGATAATATGGAGGTTATTTTTGATGTCAATTTTTTTGGCAGAACATTACCTTGCTTTTGACCAGGTATATATATCCTGTTCTTTCCTGTTGGCTCCATTGCCAGAAAGCATTCTTGGCCATGGGCTCAACACCTCTGTACTTTGTCTAGAAAGAATAGGACAAAATAAATTTGAAATGTTCTGCCAAAGGTCTCCATGGTAATGGACAAGGTTTGTCTCTGTATCACAGATGCTTTTATGGGGCTTTCTAAATCATTAATGGTCAAGCGTCCTCTAGCTCCTAATATAATCATAACAACACTCAATCACCTATGGCTACAAAGAACCCCATGATTTTGAATGTCATCTACGAGAAGTAATTTAAATAGTTCTCAAACACCAGACTTGTCTTTTTTGTTAGGGAGGAAGAGAAATCATTGTTCTGAAACCATCCTCCTCTTTAATATTGACTTTAATGCAGTAAATTTGTACCGACTTACCTAGTCATGATACTTTCCCTGTCACCGTAGGGCAGCGAATCTTCTCTGGGATTTAGTGTGAACTGAATCTGAGGTGTGGTTCCAAGTGCAGTGGATAGTTCCTTTAAGTTCTGATTAAAGCTCTAAGTGGATTTGCTGCTCCAGTGACAGGGGAGTGACCAGCCACCTTGGTCCTTACTTTGGGAACTCAGTGGGACTTCCTTACAAGTGAACAAGTACAAGATTGGACTGAAACCTTCTCAGATTCTCTGAACTGAGCAAGTCTTTTGAGAGCTTCCTGTGTGTCCTCCATGGGTTTAATTCCAAACCTTCTGTCTTTCTCAAGCCTTAGAAGCTTCTCAATATCTGTTCTCTTTGAGTCTCTGAACTAAGATTGTCTACAAGAAGCCTTGGTGTGATAAACGTACTCTGACAACATTTGTCATCTTGACCAGGTTTACTTTTTCTGTATTTCCATTTCCATTTCCATTTCCAGTGCACTCCCATGGAGAAAAGTCTTCCTATGGCTGAGGAAATACTCCTTTTTCTACCTCTTCTTAGATGTGCTTTCACCCTAAGGATTCCCCTCCTCTTTCCTGAATTTCAGACAGAGTACAAAGAAGAGAACATATAGCTCTCTATTTTCCTGCCAGGGTTTTCCTTTTATTTCTGAATCTCCTGATCTCTAAATGTTAAGGTTTCACCTATCAGCATCTTTGCCTTGCTGTTATCTCATTTCTCACCCCCTCCCTCAAATACCTAGTACAGCCCATACAGTTAAACATCAACTCACCTTTTGTTTTACTTTCTTAATCATATGCATTTCCTGAAAAAGTTCTGATCTGTTTACATTGCTTCTTTTCAAGGGCACTCTGCTGTCTGGTGAGTGTCCCAAAGTTACCTACACTGAACTCCTCTCTGTTTTGGAAAAGATGCTAGATAGGTTCCAGCTCTGTTAAACAAACCGTGGCCTGTCTTCTGGTAGGACAGATCCAGAGCTACAGTGGGGAAAGCTCTCCTCCAGTCATCTGTGCTCCAGAAGACTTTGTTCTTAAACCATGACCTAGTTTGCACATGTGTACAGAGAACTGTGCCTCGAGCACGCTTGGTAGCACCTCAGAGGGACTTAACGTGATGTTCTTAGATGTAAATAGTACTGTTCCAAAGGGACTTCCCAGGTGAGGAAATCAGATGATTTGGGGATAATGCAAGCCAAATGAAATGAAAAGATGGCATTTTCAAGATAGTTATTAAATGTAAACATTTATTTTGGAACTGTTTTAAAACTCCATTACAGTGTTTTTAAAATTTTGCTTTCTATATATTTTATACCATCTTTTATATATTTTAATGCAAACTGCTTAGAGATTTTATTATAGTAAAAGAATATCAGTTCTGTGAAAACATAAAATCTATTTCCAGAAAACAACCCAAAGCACCAGTGCTATGTCATTGATAATGGGACTATGGCAGCACTTCCACTCTTCAGTTTGGTTTGGGACCCGATTTGGTGATTCAGGCCATTTCCACTGTACACTGTTATAGTGTTATTATTCCACTTTCAACCTCTGATGGAATCCTGGGGTTTGCAGTTTAGGGAAGGGCCTTTAGAATTCTCAGCCAGAGAGCTCTTTGGCCTCAGTAAACTACAAATCCCAGAATTCCACAGAATGCTGAAAGTGGAATAACAGCACTATGACAGTATAGTGTGGAAATGGCCTCAGACTGCAGTCTGATTTGGTTTGGCCTTTTGCACACTCACTGTGGATCAATTCAGACTCTGCATCTGAACTGAAATTCAGAAATCTGAATCTTCAGGGCTTCCATTGACTTCTTTTGGGAAATCAGAATAGTACACACACAGTTTACAAACTCAGAAAAGAAAAAGGGAAGAGGGAAAGAAAAGGAAAACACAGTGGCTACTGATGGCTTCTGCGTCAGAGGAGTAGTTAATCTGTTCTCAATTTATTCAAAAGTTTAAAGAGATGAATCAAGGTCCTGAACCCTGCTTTTCAAATAGATTTAGCATATTGGGTAGCTCCTTTAAAGTTTGGACTGAAACCCAGGATGGATTCACTGCCAATGGGAGCCAATATTCCCCACTGCACAGATCCCCTAGTATTGCAGGCACTATGCCTGAGCCTCAAAGGTGTCCAAAAAGCATCCCCAAGCCTCATAGTTCAAGTAAAGCTGCACTGAAGAGCATGGCTAAAGACCAGAAGTAACAGTCAGAGTATTAAAATACTGCTGTGTAGCAAGCAGTGTGGTAGACAGCAGCAGTTGGTTGAGACAGGCAGATAGGTTGGCTGAGATCTTCTGCTTCAAACTAAAACTAGCAAAAGAGCACAAGCGTACCTTTTCTACAAATTCGACAGTGTTTTCAGTTCTTTAACACTTTAATAGGATGAAAGAGATGTACAGTTTTATAGCACAAAATAAACTTTCCCCAAAGATTGCTGCTAGTTTGTTTCTTCGAGGTGGGTGGGTGAATCAGAGTACATCTGCTTGTATGTAGTAAAATCAAAGATTACCGTAACACTTTTAAAGGTTCATGCCCAGACCACATGATAAATATGAAAGCATATTTCTTTTAATTCTTTGGAAGCAGAAGAACTGACATTAGCTTGTAACTAAATGTGACAGCAGATGCGATCAGGAAATGGGTATGTCTGAACTTGTTTAACACACTGTACGTACACACCCACAGTCTCCTCTGAATTGCATAGGCTGCATAGAACGGCAAGGTCGCTTCCTTTCTCTGTTTGCTGTTAATTAACCAAAATCCATTTGAACATCATGAAATGATTACAGTCAATGTGGGGACAATTTCAGTAACCATTAATTTCTGTCTGCAGTAAATCTCTCAGCTAGAGTGCTGGCTTTGAGGCAGAGCTGATTAGTGGGATGAATGCTTGTAAGCAATTCAGAAGAGGGCACTCCAAGGTCTTTTTGTACCAATAAATGATGGCCTTGACCTGAAAGACAAACGTACTGCTAATTTCAGCAGGGTTCAAGGTCGCACCATTTAATCTAGCTGCTGAATCGTGTTCCTTATGCTACTTCCTTCTGAAAAGTTGATCATAGTTCTCTGTGTGTTAACTGAAAAGTTTTACAGATGTTACAATCACTGTAAAAACAGCTGTAACCTATACAGGCTTTTCCTCCCTACAGTGGATGATGCTAGAGAAGCAGTGAGGCATGGAGTAAATGGGATTTTGGTGTCAAACCATGGTGCACGTCAGTTGGATGGGGTTCCAGCCACTGTAAGTATTAGATGAACAATTTCAGGTTAATCTCAGATCTTGGCAATCTCACACACACTTAGCCTCAGAATAAAATAATGGCAAACCTCCTTTGAATAAAATTTGCCAAGAAAACCCCGGGATAAGTTGGAGTTGACTTAAGGGAAATAGCAACCCAGCAGTTAAGCCATTTGTATTTTTCTGGGACAGACAGAAAGAGAGAACACATGTGGCTTTCATGGATGTTTTGGTGTTAAATGGTATATAGAGATACCTCTATATACTCTTCCTTCCTTCCTTCCTTCCTTCCTTCCTTCCTTCCTTCCTTCCTTCCTTCCTTCCTTCCTTCCTTCCTTCCTTCTACCCTCCATTCCTTCCTTCCTTTGCTGGTTTGGTCTCTGAGAAACCAGTTGAATGGAGGAGAAGAATTTGCTTATGCTGGTGTTGGCTTTTGCTCTTTGCACATTTTATTTTTAGCGATAGATTTTTTTTTTTAAAAAAAAGGGTATTTAAAAAATGTTTCCTGATTAGCTTAGCTTTCAGAGGATAAAAAAGCAAAAATGCTACTAGATTTTGGAGATACATGTATACACGTGTGTGAGTAGTAGTAGTAGTGGTAGTCTTAATTATTTGTTTTAACAAAATGAAATTGTAATTCTCCCTGCTTTAATAAGTGTGATACAAGGGATAAATCTTGGAAATCTTGTTCTGCCTGAATTTGGTTCAAGGTAGCTAAAGATAACCAGAACTTCTGCAGATAGGTTGTGTGGAGGAGACACAAATAGTAATGCTAACCACACTACACCTACCAATCACCTTCTACCCTCTTCCTGTTGGTCTTCCTGTTGGTTCTTTAATGTTTGTATTGCTTTGGAAAAATAGAGAAGTCTTTTTTTTTAAAAAAAAAAACTTGAGTAAAATGATTTCAAGCTCATTCTTTTATTTAAAAAGTATTAAAATATCAAATTAAAATGTACAATTAATATAAATTAAAAGGCAAACTGAATAAATGGTCCTTTAAAAAAGATCCCAAATCCTGATTTGGACATATGTATGCAAGCTAAGTTATCCTAAAATCCATAGCTATTTCTGATGTGCCAAGCAGAATAAACAAGTCAAGGGACAATGGCTATTCTGTTCCTACAGTGCAGAATGTGGAATGTGAAACAGTAGTGGTCTCTCACCCTGCCTCTTTTGACTGAGGGATTGAGGGTACTTGGCCATTTGTCAGCTAATCTATATCTGCCTGAGGGTTTCTTCTATCACCTTCTCATCAATTGGGTATCCAACTTGTGACCAATGATAAAATCCAGACAGGCAGAATTAGCATCAATATTCTGTTTAAGTATTCTTAAGTATTGGAATCTCAGGCTATTTATATGGGAGAATAAGCAGGCTCTCTGTTAATATTTTATACTACAGTCAGCCCTCCACATTTGCGGGTTTCACTTTTGTGGATTTGATTATTCATGGATTATTTGCTGTCACCTCTGCTGCCTCCCTATGCTGTTTTTAATAGGGATTGCAGGTCTTGTGAGACTGAAAAACTGAGAACAAGGCTTGTAAGTCCCTATTAAAAATGGTGTGGGGCAGCAGTGGAGGTGGCAGTGAGCCCCAGAAGCCACCCACTTCTGCCTTGTGAAGGAACCCTGATGCCTCAAAAGAAGGTGGGTTGAATATGGTGGTCATACTTTTTTGTGCGAGTTAGGTATGATTTGGGAGGGCCTAGAATTATTCACATTTTTTCCACTTTCACGGGGGTCCTGTGGCCTTAACCCTAGTGAATGTGGAGGGATGACTGTATTTATTATATGCACTCATAGATATACAAACATAACACTCCTCTTAGGAAGGAACATAGAGATTTCTAGGCACATTACTTTCACTATATTGCACCCCCCCCCGACTCCTTAGTCGTATGGTTAGGCTGATATCAGGTCCCATCCCGAGCAGTTGCTCAGGCAGCTGGCTGATACCTGTCCTGACATTCTGCAGTACTCTGACTTGAGGCCAGAGCTCTTTCTTTCTATCTTTTCATTAAGTTGTAATGCTTTTCCCTTTTGATCCTCTGAAATGTCTCTTTTCTGAAATAAACAAAGAAGGGAATTTTGTTTTTAGATTTCTTTAAAAATATCTTCCTTCCACTACTTCTACAGTGGGTTAGTCTTTCCAGTGCTGCCTATCCCACAAACTCTTTGCACAGATCTGCCTCATCTTTCTGACTTCTTTTGGGAGATTCTGTTCCCCCACTCCTCTCTGTTATTGGATCAGCCTTTTTCTACCTTCACCCAAATCTTCAGCAACCTGCCCCCTGGAAGAAGTAGTGGTATTATTTCATAGTCTATAGGCCACACCGCTAGGGAGATGGGAATATCACCTCAATCCTATTGTTAGTCCAAGCTAGAACAGAATCACTGAATCTTAAAATTAACTGTGTTTGTGCAACACTATGCATGTTTTTGGGTGCACAAACCTTGTGTGTATGTGTGTGTTTGCTTAGAAAATGCCATTCTATGGAGAAAAACAGCAGGTTTTATTCAAAATATTTAGGTTTTGTACAAAAATGTTGTTTTCTGGGCAAAAACCCCCCGCATTTTTGTGCAAATGAATTTTTACAAAACAAGTCCTGAAAGGTAAACAATGACAGTTGGCTATATCTTGAGAATGTCACTTGTGTGTGTGGAGATCTTTTCTTTTTGAAGACAAGGAAATTGGCTAATATTCTTTATATTGCTACCTGCAACCTGAGACCCCCCTTTGAAATTTAGATGGCAGAAGCTGCATTCAGAATATGTGCTTTGTCACTGAGTGATGCTTTCCACCGGTTTTACAATAAAAATAACTAATGATTGAAATGCTTAGGTTCTTGAAACCTGGCTATAGTGGGTTGGCTTATTTTGGGTTTGAGAATAAATCAAGTCCAAACTGGTGAATGTTTCCTAGTGTCTGGTTACAGACTGATGAAATGTGTGCTTTAATTATGGCTTCTGTCATACTCAAGTAACAGCATTTGGCACAATATGCCTCAATGTGAAAGTAAGCATACATATGCGGAAGTGGAACCAAAATATTTCTGGCAACAAAGCAAAACCTAAAGAGGAAAAACAACCCTTTTATTGTGTGCCAGATGACTAGAAAACCTCAGCTGGAATATACAAGCAAACTGAACTTGCAAGTTTTGATTCCCTCTAGCCACCATTTTTGTCTTCAAAGAAATGACTCCTGCCCCTGCTTGTCTCTTTAGCATCACTAAAGTATCAGTTCATACATCTGCATAATCTTTTGCTCTCATATCAGTATTACTAGGGTTGGGGGAAAATGTAGTCATTTGATTAAAGATTTGGAATTCATCTGTCACAGGATGGTGTTCAATTGTGATAATGGGCAAGTAGGTGGATTTTTTTGGCATCATGAGCTTAAGCATCCTCCCCCATCCAAAAAGTAGTTTCATTGACCTATTAAACAATCCAAGAAGATCGGCATACTCTCCAACATTTTACAGATGAAAACAGGAAGCAGATGGTTAAGCAACATCATAGTGTGGTCAAGATGGCAAAAGTTATTACTGAAGAAGAACAGACAAGCAAGCAGAGGCTGCAGCAATTTTCTTTTGCCTGAACCTACTAGCAAGGGCAAGATCCTGCCCCTTCCTCTCCTCATTGCTCTGCTGAGTTAATTAACTGTATACTACATTTGCACTTTGAACTGAGTTTCAACGTATGGAAGTAAGCTAAGGACAAAAGAGGAAAGTGGGAGGAGAAAAGAGAAACTGGGACGTTTAAAAAGCAGCTGAGAAAGTGAAATGGCAAAAAATTAATCAGGACTGTCTCTGCCAAGCTGGGAGAAATGGAAGTGATATATCAGACTTGTGGGGTTCAGCTCCACTTCAGGTCATTGAAATTCTTTGGTTTCTACCTCGAGTCTTGTTGTGACTTGGGTGCATATCAGCTTGTGAGAAATGTTTGATGTTATTCTTGGTACTCACTGAGAAATTCATTTTAAGTGTACATTTCTCATGCCTCTTTTTGAGAAATGTGTATTTTTCATACATTGATTAAAGGGAGTTATATGTCCTTCATCCTAACACTTGTTTATGAACATTTTTTTTTAAAAAAAATCATGTACATTTCTTAAACATTTACATTTCCTGGTGCACAAATTAAGTTATAAGCTTATAACTGTATGAATTTCTGATTATAAATTGCATTCTGGACAATGTCTGGTTTTAGGAGGTGTGAATTGGATAAATGCTGGTCAAAGACAAACTTGACCTATTTTCTTCTCCTTCCCTAAACACGGCCCTCCATTTCTACGAAATGATCATTTCACTGTGATCAGAAGGACAGATTTGGAGATGTTTGGTCTGAGAACCACAGAACTGAAGTACCATCATATTTTACAGTTGGCACAGGGCATAGCTTTCTATGCATTATCTTTAAGTCACTGCATAGTTTTTAAGAACTTTGTCATTCCCACAATACAACAACAGCCCTTGTGGCAAAGGAGCACTTTCACTGGAAGTGTCACAAAACAAGAAGCCCAAGCCTGTTTACATTATAAAATATATTTCTAAAATATTAATAATATAGTGGCATCTTATCTGATCCTGACTTTTCTTCATCTGTTCTGTGATGATATAACTTTAGGAAGTATGTTTTGTGCTAATTTAAATGCTTCATACCATTTCAAAATAAAGATCATGGCTGATATTCAGTATTGCAGTTAACCTAGAGTTATGGATCCATAAACTGGTTTGTATTCAGTAAGACCATGTAGTTGGACTGGAAACCTACACAAATGCCACCCCAGCCCACATTAAGGGCCAGCCTTTGAGTTGAGTGAAGGAGGTCTGTTCAGCTTTCAATTACTCAAGGTGGACAATATTTCCACTCCCTTCCCAATAACAAGTGAGACTGCAACAATCAGAAGGAAGATCCCTGTTGCAAGTCCTTGTTGCAGCCTAAACTTGCTTGTGAGAAGAGGCTGGAAATGTTATCCTCCTTGCACATTGATTGGAAGCTAGCTTGACCTCCTTTATCCAATCCAGTGGCTGGCTCTCAGGGTGGACTGGGATGGGTCAGGTCAGGAGACATGATTTATTTATAGATAGCTGTCTAGGATTCTGGTGGATATTTGTCCCTTCAGCTTATTTTAGGCCATTTTTTTTAAAAAAAAATAGAAGTAGTTCTCTTCTTTACCGCCCCCCATCTTTATTTGCAGATTGAGGTCCTACCCGACATAATAGAAGCTGTGGAAGGAAAGGTTGAGGTATTCCTTGATGGTGGAGTACGAAAAGGCACAGATGTCCTTAAGGCCCTTGCCATTGGTGCTAAAGCTGTGTTTGTGGGAAGGCCTGTGATATGGGGACTTGCGTATCAGGTAACATAAAGCTGGAATTCAAATATCTATTGCATTGATTAGTGAAAGGACAAAGCTTCACATTCCTTTATTGAGTCAGGATACATCCTCAAAGCCACTGTGGCAGATATGGTGTTGTATGGCTATGCCTGACTAATTCAGTTTACTACACTTGTTCTCTCAGAAGTGCTTAACTGAAATAGAAGTCAGAGTTTTATGGACCAGTTTGCTCTGTGCATCCCTTTCACCAGTACTTTCAGTTACTGGATAAAGACAAAAGGGTTCACAACCTTTTAAAGTGGCCCGGGTCACAACAGAGGAAGTGATCCATAACATTATGCATAATGTGATAACTCCTTCCTCCCCTGTAAAGTGTTTTCCAAAAGAAAAATGGATTTCAGTGTGTTGTGTTCACTGTAAAAAGCTGCTTTTCATGGGATGTAGAGATTTGCACGTCTATGTTGGGGAGACTGATTCCTCCCCTGACTGTCAACTTCCATGCTGAAGCCAGAATCTCAGAAAAACCTGGCACACAAATGAATTATGCTACCTGGAATTATCAACTTAACCCTTTGCCTACTTAATAATACTTTGATAAAACCATTAAGTAAATTAAATCTTAAATCTTCATTTATTTATTTGTTGTGCCTTCCATTTACTAGGCATGGGATAATATAATATAAAAGCTTCTCAAAAACCAAGGCACATGGGAATAAAAAGCTATATACTAAAGAGCTCAGATCGGCATTTTAAACTTTAAAACTGAAGAGCTATAAAGAATTATATGGAATGAGAAGCTCAGTGGCCCAAATGGTCTATGCTACCCATCTAAAATAAAGTAAAGAAGGAGTTGGCCTCAAATCCCTCAGGATTATATTCCATAATTGGGATGCTACTACTAAAAAAAGATTCATTATTAATACTACTGACCTAGTATCTCTAGGTGTTGGGGCATTTAACAGGACTTTGGATTATTGCACATTAAGGGTAAATCATATGGCAGGAGATAGTCTATCTATCCTGGCCCTAAAATTTAGGGCTTTTTAGATCAAGTCTATCATCTCGAATTGTGCCTGGAAACAAACCAGAAACCAGTGAAATTGTGTGAAAATTAATGTTCTGGTAGCCTGCAAAGTGCGTACGTGGTGAAAGTCTAGGAAATACACTTTTAATTGACGGAGGTTTCCAAACATTTTTAGCAGACAGTCCAAATATAGCATGTTATGGTAATGTAAATGAGAATTGATTTAGACATGATTCACTGCAAGTAGATCTTCAGCCCCCACAAAGTGACCCCAGACAGAGCTGGGGTCACTCTTCCAGGACAGTGCTGCCTTCTGACTTACCAGGAGCAGCACTGGTTCCAGAAGCACTTTTGTTTCCCACAAGCTACATGCCTGACCTTTCAGAGAGTGCTACCACATGTCAAGAAGCTTTTGTTCTCCCAAACCCAATTTGGTTTGTCTCTTGAGCAACAAGATCTCCATCTTGCCAGAAATGGACCTCAATATGTTTATGTCCATACAGTCCCTCAGCTTCTTTGTGGGAAGTTAACACACAACTTAACACACTGTTCAGTCTTACATGGGAAAAATATACTCCTATGGTATTGAACAATGAAGCTAGTGAAGATCAATCATGGCAGCTGCTTCAGAGATAGAGATGATAGCAGTTAAAGTTGACTGTCAGATGGAATGGAGAAAACAGCAATAACCTGGCTTTACTTCATTGATACTTATTGAATTTCCATTATCGAATTGTGGGCCTTGCTGGGTTAATAAAGGAATTACAACATCTACGCTAATGTAATATGTTTTAATTAGGGTGAACAAGGTGTGAAGGAGGTTCTTCAGATATTGAAAGAAGAATTCCACTTAGCAATGGCACTCTCTGGTAAGATGCAGAATATAATGGAATTATTCTCCTTCTCCCTTTCCCTTTCTTATTAGGTTCTATCCTGAAAAACAATAATATTCCAGAATGTAAGAGTCTTGCACAATAGCAATAGCATGTGTATTTCTCTACTGCTTATCAGCTAAGTGCTCCCTCAGCAGTTTACAATGTGTTAGCTAATTGCCCCCAACAAGCTGGGTACTCATTTTACTGATCTGTGGAAGGATGGAAGGCTGAGTCAACTTGGAGCCTGGAAGGATCAAACTCACAATCTTGTGGCTGCAGTACCAGCATGTAACCACTGTGCCACCATGGCTCTTGCTCAATGTTGTATAAACTGCCCGTGCTGTTATCTGATTTTCAGGCCATTTCTGCACTATACTGTTATAGTGCTATTCTTCAACCTTCAACATCCTGTGGAATTCTGGCGTTGGTAGTTTACTGAGGCCCAAGAGCTCTCTGGCTGAGAATTCTAAATGACCCTCTCTAAATCGCAAATCCCAGATTCCATAGGTTGTTGAAAATAGAATAATAGCACTATAACAGTGTAGTGTGGAAATGGCCTCAGTCTTCTTTCCTACCATTGACTGCCTGATTTTTTCAGCTAGAGATGCCAAGAATAGAAATCTAATACTGTTTGTGCATAAAGCATATACCATGGTTGTGAGTTATGGCCTTTTTCCTTTGTATTTTCTCTTTTCATTTTAATAGATCTCCAGTGCAGCTCAAGAAAAAGTTTCTGAAGAAACTTAAAAAACATTTAAAAGTTTTCTCTTTGAAAACAATCTTAATTAAGAACTGCAAGTCATCACAAATGAAAGGATGAAAGGAGGTGTGTCATTAAATGTGCTTTTGCACTTCTCATACATGTTTTCTAAAATTCAAAGCACTGAGGGGCACTGGTGATAATTGGATCCGGAATGGGTTTAGAGAGAGGGAACATACCCTTTTCCTCCACTGCTACAATCCTGAGAAAAATCCCCCCTCTGAAATGGGGTCATTTATTTGGGGTAGAAATCTCTTATTGAGGCTAACATCATAAGAGAAAAGAAACATAGGGAAATACAATCAGTTTCACTTGGCAGATAAAATAGTAATGTGATAATTCCCAATCGACCTCTCTGAAGAAAGCATTCTATGGGTGTCATTTGTGTCAGGGTGGCCCTATTACTACTTGCTTAAGCTCTTATGGTAGAAAAACTTACATACAGTCAGCCCTCAACATTCGCTAGGGTTAGGGGTGCAGGACCCCCACCAAAGTGGAAAAATCGCAAATATAAAAATGTGGGTGTGTGCCTATGGGAAGGGAGCTGAGGCCTGGTGGGGAGGATGGGCACCCATGGTCCAAACCAGGTTAGGGAAAGGAGAGAGAAGTGTGTGGTGTGTGTCAGCATGGTGGCCCTATACTCTCTTGCCATCTCCTTCCTTGGCTGTTGGGGAGCATCAGGTGAGGGTCCATGGTGCTGAGAAATCAGGATGTGAGCCACCTTTAGCTGGCCAGCCAGTGGCTGATGGAGGAGGACCAGAGGCAGATTTTTAAAGGCCTGATTGGAGTATAAGGCCTGATTGGAAAGAGAAGAAAGAGTGTCCTAGAAAAGTGGTGGCGGTGAGGGTTGGAAAAATTTGCAAATAATCAAATCTGTGAAAGTTAAATTTGCAAATGTTGAGGGCCAAATGTACTTACTTACTTTTTTTTAAAATTTATATCCTGCCTTTCCCTCAAAATGGGACTCAAAGCAGCTTACAATATAACTTAAAATACAGTCAGCCCTCCACATTTATTGGTTTTACTTTTGCAGATTTGATTATTCATGGATTATTTGCTGTCACCCCTATGCCATTTTTAATAGGGACTGCAAGCCTTGTGTGACTGAGAAACTGAAAATGAGGCCTGTAAGTCCCTATAAAAATGGTGTGGGGCAGCAATGGAGCTGGCAGTCAGCCCCACCAGCCACCCACTTCTGCCTTATGAAGGCACCCTGATGCCTCAAAGGAATCCATGGTGGCTTGAATATGGTGACCATACATTTTTTTGGGTGTGAAATATGTTTTGGGAGGGCCTAGAGTTATTCACGTTTTTTCTACTTTCACAGGGGTCCTGTGCCCTTAACTCTAGCGAATGTGGAGGGATGACTGTAGTTAAAACACTTAGTACATTTGTTGTTTTTTTTAAAAAAGCCGTAAACAATCAATCCAATTGAAACATTACTTTAAGACATCAACAGAAAACAATCAAAACCATATAAAGTGCTTATTACGCCTTAAACCAGCACACCAATAGCAGACCCTTTTGTTCCAAAGACTTAAAGGGTGAAGGCCTGTTTAGGCTTTGTGTGCTAGTGAAAAGAGTGCAGAGACAAGGCCAACCAAATCTTCTAAAAAGCTGGAGTACAGAGTGCTATGATTCAATAGGCAGAGGATCACTAAACAGGTAGAGAAGTCCTTTGGATAAAAATTTTGGAGTACCTGTTTAGGAGAGATAATTCTTTAAAAATGTTTCTCTTTCTTCTTTTCCAGGCTGTCAGAGTGTGGAAGCAATAGACAGAACGTTGGTACAGAGAGACCAATGGGCTGCCTCCAAGATGTAGCTGCCTTTTCAGCTTCACCTCAGCCTGTCAAATAGATTGCAAATCACTTGTTGGTTCTTACTTTTTTTTTTTTTTAAAAAAGGGGTAGGAGTTGCAAAGTGAAATTAAGCCTCCAAAGTGGTTTTCATCTGGATCAAAATGAAATGCGCTTCTGTCCAACCTTTGAAACTTAAGATTCCTTTTGCAAATGTTCCAAATATGTCAACCTATCATTTTAATATTTAGAGGAAATTGGATAAGAAGATGCTAGAAATATTTAGACAGGTGAGTCAATGTCCCTTCGTCCATGTTTAGCCATTCTCAGTGATGAAAAATATTGCCCAAATAAGAATTTGAATTGGTCCCAGTTAGGGCATAATAAGGCATCACTTTCCAATGCTGTAAGTGTTCTGATGGAATGAGATTTACTGAGCTGCACTTGTACAAATATTAGCAATGCTGCTTTGAAGCTGTTGACTCACATGACTGGGAGTACTTGAGCTTTTAAAAAACAGTGAGCCCATGGTGGGAAAGCACATTACATTAAAAGAACAGTTGAAGTCTGAAGTCCAAGGATATGTCTTTGATATTGCCTTCAATATTTAATCATACTTTGGTTTCTAAACATAGCAGCCTAGCATTATCTTTACCTTTGGCAGTGGGGTACTGGAAAACAAAGTTAAGTTTATAGAGATTGGGCAGTGGGAAATAGAGGAGCATAAAATGGTTTTTAAATTTATGTACACACAGCTATACAAACTGGTTAAAGCAACTTACATAGTCATCCTTGCATTCCAGACTCTGAACAGTTTCATTTTCTTTCTCTCTCTAATGACAAATGTGACCCTCCAGAAAGGAGGAGAATTCCCATTAGCCTTATGTAGCATAGCCAATACAGAGGGATAATGGAAGGTGTGGTACAACAATGTCTGGATGGACACAGCCCCCCCCCCCATTCGTTTGTTATGGTGAATCTCTGATTCTTCAAAATCTTTACCTCTTCTAAACCACACATCCTTCTAGTTAAACAGAAATCATTAATGCACCAACACAGAAGCAGCACGTTTACTGTGTCTCAACCAGTGTGAAGAAAATGAGTGGAGAGCATCTTAATCTCTTAGACCATGTTATCCTTTCTAGGTGAAAAGAAGTAAAATAACCACAAGACCATCGTTGCTCTGTAAAGTAACAAAGGTCTGAGCAATAGAATTCATCCAAACTCTATATCAGGGACAAGGAAGGTGTGATTTATTGGCTGTGTGTTGCCCCGAAAGTTCTTTTTGTGACTCCCAGTGTCTCAAATGGGAGTGTGTGTGTGTGTGTGTGTACAGGTAATGTGCCCCCATTGGACCTAGGGTAGTGTCATGGTCATGGTAGTCAGTTTCTCCACATGAACAGCAGCCTTGAAGGAGGACAAGCAGATACAAGCACACCAGGAACTAATCAGGCTGAGATGAGAGCCAGCTGGCTCCAGCCTTTTTCAGGAAAGCAGAGGGTGGTGGCTCAATGCCGGAAACAACATATGTGTTTGCTGGCCCTTGCCCTCATGTATGCTACAGATTCCCTGCTTGTTGTCTGCCTGCCGTCTCTAACGTTTGGACTGTCTGACCTTGCTGCCCACTGGATTCCTGACCTTTGGACTGACACTGGACTCCGCTTCTGCTTCACCCTAACCAGGCAAGCTTTACTGGACTGCTAAGCTGTATCTGTTGGCCTGCTGAACGTCTTGGAACTCCATTACCTAACAATGGACAGCCAGCACCTGTGACAGATATTGGTGGTGATTTTGCCACATTTAGCACCCATCCAGCCTGTTTTGGGCCCATGACAGGCCTTTTTTTTTTTTTTCAAAAGAAAGTGACCTGGAAATTGACCTTCTGTCTATTTCATGTTGAAAAAGTCCCTCTTGGGCCTCAAACAGTGCAGGACAGAGTTACTAGATTTTTCAATGTACTGTACAATGTGATACTCTAGCCATGTTAGGAAGCATTGCTTGTTGATTGACAATGGCACTTCCTGCAATGGCTAGAGCATCACTACTTTTGTTTATTCCCATTTGATGAGCTATCCAACACCACACAGGGTTCCTTGCTCCTCTGAGTGGCACAATATTATAGGGTTGCCAGAATGAAAACTGTAGGGGGCTCCTGTACCTTTACTTTTTGTTTGTGGAAGAAGGAATTCCAGCAGCTGTTGCCTGTTATCTGGTTGTGTGAAAGCAACACCTGCTGAAATTTCTTCTTCTATACAACTATTAAAGGTATGGGAGCCCTCAACAGTTTTTATTTTGGCATCCTACACAGCAGCTGTGTTTTGAAGTTAAAAGTGGGGAGTGGGAACCTCTGGCCAATTTTCATGATTAGGAGAAGCACATACATGCACCAAAACTGGACGAGGTAACAATGAGAAATAGAAGAAGTTCCTTTTGGAACCACTCAACTGGCACAGGCATGGAAACGTGTTGGCCTGGGGCAGGGCTTACAAGCTGATATAGAAAAGATTATTCTTTAAACATGCTATTTGAAATTCAGTGACTGTGTATCATGATGCCAAGAGGCAAAGCAAAGTATTTAATCAAGAAAGAGGGGAAAAGATGGAAAGAATTAAGCAAGAATTAAGACAACTGACATCCATGCTCATCTCTTGGAATTGTGAATACATTAAAGGCAGAATTTGGAAACATTTGGGCTGAAGTGGATGCACTGATATTAATGTTAACTTTAAAATGTACTCATTAGGTTTAATAGTGGCTTTCTTTAAAACTTAATATTATGAAATGTATTTGTTAAGTTAATCATTAGTGATGTGTTAGCGATGTGTTGCTTTCAAATTAAAGACCATTTTTGAAGTTATTTTGCATTGATTGGACTTGTTAGTCTTCATTTTAATGTTATCTCCATCTCAGTCTCTTTGGCAAGTATATTCTCTTCCATATTCCTATTTAGTTCCTTATCAGCCGGTATTTCTGAAAATTAAACTTCTACTGTAGGGGTTCCCTGATCTGCCCTGTGGCCTGGAATGGAGTCCAGGCTGAGCATTCTATTCCCTTCTGTATGCTTACCGTATATGTCACAAACTTCTTCCACACAAATGATGGATGCCCCATTCTATCTGAGGTGAGATTAAATGCTTCCTCATCAGCAGCCTGCTGTTTTCCTCTTGTTTACCTCTGGTGGGGCCGGCAGTTGTTCCAATGAAACCAGAGACCAGCCAGTGTTGCCCATCATTATCTCAACCTCTTTTGGTTTCAGGATGTATTGGAGGAATGTCCTGTAACAGCTGTAGTGCTTGTTTTGCTTTTCTCCTTTCTTGCAGTTTCTCTGCCTGTATGTTTCTCCTCATTTCAGTAAGAGTGTTGCCTAGCTCAAAAGGAATTGTACTCTCATGTTCTTATATATGTGTGCCTGAACAAGGGACTATGCTCTCTTGTCCCTGTCCATGTTTTGGCCTTGGGACCTCATGCTGATGTTCCCCACTTGAAGGAGAGAGGCTGGCCGTTATGACCTAATACTGATGCTGCCTGCCTGAAGGAGTAACACTGGCCTTTGTAACCTGATGCTGGTGCTATGAGCCTCAAGGAGAGAAACTGGCCATTGTGACAGCATGCTGATACTGGCCCTCTGAATGGCAGAGTCATTGTTGACGTTGCATACCTGAAGGAGACAGCCTGGCCATTGTGACTTACCTGAAGGAGAGAAAATGGTTAAGCTGTCGTCTCACAGCTGCACCTTCCCTGATGGAGACCAGCATTGCCTTCTTCTGTAATTATTTATCAGGTGTTTTAATGAGATATGTGCCTGTACGAGCTGCTTTGCATCATGTGCAGGGAGAGAGATGGGACAGAAAATTAATACAATCTGATCCTATCCAGTCCAACCCATTCTGTATCCTGCTGCAAGAAGGCAATTTGTAAAAACTTTTTTTCTTAATTGTCCCATCTTCCCATCCGTTGTGTATTCCTGCATGGCAGGGGTTTGGACTAAGTTGCTCTCATGTGGTCCCTTTCACCTCTAAGATTCTATGAGTCTATGATTTTTCCAAATGCAAGCTTCATATCTCCTCAGAATAAACCTCCACTGTAGTGTCTGCCCACATAGAACATAGACTGACTGCTGGCTTCCCCTCCAGCGCCAATGTGTATCTTTCTTTGCACCCCTTCTGCCTGCCAGCCTTTTCTTTAATCAGTGGGAGCTACTGAAGAGTTAGCTGGAAAAAAATTGATGTGCAGAGTTGGGTATAAATGCTATAAATAAAGTCACTCTTTGGAGAGGAAAATACTGTAAAGCAGAAACTTGAAAAGGTTTGTGTTTATTCTCAGAGAAAATACAGTCAGCCCTCCACATTTGCAGGTTTCACTTTTGTGGATTTGATTATTCAGGGATTATTTGCTGGCATCTCTTGCCTCCTTATGCCACTTTTAATAGGGACTGCAAGCCTCGTGAGACTGAGAACTGTGAACAAGGCTTGTAAGTCCCTAAAAATAGTGTGAAGCAGCAGTGGAGATGGCAGAAAGCCCCACCAGCCAGCCACTTCTGCCTTCTGAAGGAATCCTGATGCCTCAAAGGAATCCACGGTGGGTTGAATAGGGTGATCATACTTTTTCGTGTGTTAAATATGGTTTGGGAGGGGCTAGAGTTATTCATGTTTTTTTCACTTTTACAGTGTTCCTGTGCACCTAATTCTAGCAAATGCGGGGTGTGTGTGACTGTACTGTAAAAATAAAAATAAAAGCAAAAAAAAAAAAAATGCCCCAAAGCATCACCCCACGCTCAACCCTGAGATAGAGAAAAGAGCAACCGTAATTATCATAGGATTGGACTGCTTTTTCTCTAAACCTGACATCACTCAATCAGACTGAACAATGAATTTCTGAAGGGACAAAAGTCCATGTTTGCTTAATGTATGGTCATTCTGCAATTTGCTGCTTGTCATTGTAGCAGCCAGTGTAGCTGGCTTTAATGGGGAATTGGAAACATGTTTGTGCAAGAAGAAAGGTCCATCAGTAGCCATAATGGCAAAACAGAAGCTCCCTTTCCAAGGAAGCATACTTCAGACAACTGCAAAAAGGAACTGCAAAACTGTTTTTTGTGATCTTTCTGGCAGGATATGAGCTGGCTACTATTGAAAACAAGTTATTTAGCCATGCTATCTTCTGACAGCCTTCCGAAAGAAATCAAAGCTGGGGAAGTGCTATACACCTGGAACTTTCTACCACTCAGAGAAATGGAGACTATCATGGTATAAAGTCTTGGGTGTCACTGAAACACATTCTGTGCATGTCTTCTTGGGAAAAGAAAAGGAATGATTGAGATCCCTGTTAGATTGACAGAGAAAGATTTTCCTTCCTACAGCTTAGCTTTTGACTAACAGCGTAACTCAAACCCTCACCTAACAATACCCCATGTCCACATTACAGTGTTTGTAGTATGTGTAACTACAAACAAATGGGTTGCAAAGAAGCTCTAAGACAGGGAAGAATGTGCATGGTGCATCCATTTGTGTGAGCCCTGAGCTGTCCTCTGAAGGGTTGCAGTCCAGAGGTAGGTCTTCTACCTCAGGAAGGAAGGAAACCTTAGAGCTCATATCTGGGCATGTGTAGAACAACATGTGTGGCTGCCCACTGCAATGGCAAAGCTGCAAGTGAGTGCCTCCGGTGACAAGGCCAACTCAACATGATGTAATGTTAAGTGGCTGTGTTAGGCCCTGCATGGATAGGACTGTTGTATGCCATTTGACCACTCTGCATTCCTTAAGCTAGTTCGATGGAAGGAGATGTCTGGTGGGAGGCACTGTCCTTTTGCTCAAGCCAAAGAATTCAACTGTCAGTGTGGTCAGGTTTTCTACATGGGAATGAGTGAGAAGGCATCTTGCTCTCCACCTTGAGCAGCAAATTTTGCTAGCGGGGATAGCCCTGCAAAGCATAAAATGCTTTTTGATATGAATTCTTGACTTGATCGTCTCCTTCTTAACCAAAGGGGGTTAGAGTAGTTAAATATCTTTTGCAACAGTTTAGAGGGGCCCTTGGTGCTAAATGGTGATGAAACAGAAAAGGAAGTCAAGCTGGGGGCATGACTGGGAAAGATGGATTCAGCCAAACGCTTGTCCTCATTTGTAAAATTCTGTGCTTTATTTACATGGCAACCAGACCTCTGTGTACGGAGGCTAAGCAAATGTTTCACAGTGTGTAATGAAGAGTAGTTTCTATTGTTTACTGTGCTTATCGTATTTGCTGTAATGTGGACTTTGTTGCATGTCAGTTACAGAAAACATCAGGAATTGTTTATTTTAGATAATATAAATTCAGAGAACGGATGGTTGTGTCCTGTGTTTATATGCCTGGGATCACATTCCAAAATTTAGGCAAAGTGATTTCCAGTGTGTAGGCCAATTCAGGCTTAGGAACTTTCCTGTATATTCTGGCTGAGAAGCAATGTGGGGTGAGGGAAGACCTGACCTGTTGCTAATGAAGAATTTGTGAGTTATTTCTAGAGTAAGCTTATAGGTTTGTTTGTCCAATGTTGCGTTTAAGCCCAGAGTTGATTGCCTTTCTATTATGTCACACCCCTCTGCACTCAGAATGGTTCTGTGACTGATATTAAGGTGAAGGTTAACAGAGATTAGATGTGTTTATTAATCCTGACCAGTTAAGCACACTGATAATTAAGTGGAAATTACAAAATTTTGCAATGACTTCTAGGTCATGATTGTCAAGAGGAATATCCTCTTAGTGTGGGGGCAGTGCTTCTCCGACTTCTGTCCCAGAGGGCAGGCAGGCTAGCGTGGTTGTGTGATTGTGGATGGAGTGAAAGGGATTCCTCTTTCTTTGTGTGAGATGACTGAGGCTGAGCTTTGAATCAGAGTTTCTTCAAGGTGTGTTTTTCTTTCTGTGCATGTGTTAATGAGTGTGTTAAACCAAGATCCCACAGAATTACTGAGGGAGTTGCAGTTTTCTGAATTTGTTCAAACAGGAAACACACTTGGATTTTGTGTCACATTGGATCCTCACCATTATGCCAAAATTCAAAAAAGTTCAACACACCCATACTTTAAAGCTATTTTTCTGTTTAAATTTCAGACGTAACAGCAAATACCAACAAAGAACAGCATGAAACTCAATGAGGATATATGTAGAATTCTCCATGTAGAAAGGAACAAAAAGACAAGGTATCAGCTGCTGTTTAAACTGTATGCAGGCTAAAAAAGAAAGAAAGAAAGAAACCTTATGGAGAATGGCAAGCTGAACTGGTGTTCACTATGAGATGTAGTGCCAAAAACTGTGCCCCCCTCAAACACTGTTACTGCTTATATAAATATTCATAGTTTCCAAAACCTTGGAGACAAAAAACCCATTTCCTTCTCAGCATGTAATGCTAACAAATAAAGGCAACATATTTCCTAATAAATGTATTTTTAAAATTCCACAACCATAATCGAAAGGGGGCAATTCCAGGCTTCAAGGCTGTCATCAGATCTTTGAAGATGCAAGCAATAAATTTTGTTCTGAGAATGGGCATACCTCAGAAAAGTTACTTTTGGGGACAACAACTTCCCGAATCCCTTAACAAGCATTCTAGGATGTGGAGTTCAGAAAAATAGCTTTTCTGAGCCTTGTCAATATGTTGTGACAACACATTTAAGCAACATAGACTTGCAGGTTGTTGACTATGTCACAATGACAGAGGGCCCTATTACACTACACACTATACTATTATGCTGCTATATTCCACTTTAACTGCCATGGGCACATTGTATGGAATCCTGGGATTTGTAGTTTGTGGAGAAATATTTGGAATTCTCAGCCAGAGAAATCTTGGGTCTCACTCCATGCCAGTTAAAGTGGAATATAGCACTATAACAGTGTAGTGTGACCAGGTCCACAGACCTGTAGATAAATGTTAACTAATGACACAGATGCAAAATTGAAACAAATTCCTGGCTTCACTAGCTGTGCTGCCCGAGGACTTCAACTGCTTTGAACATGAGGTCCTGTTTTCAAAGAGACAGACAGACTAAATAATATGTTAGCATTGAACTGTGAAATGTAAAAAGACAACAGGGCACTAAGAGGAAAGCTATATATAAAAATAATATATTCTTCCACAATGAGGTGATGATTTAGACTATGTCCATTCCATGCCACTTTGGGATGCATTCATTTATAAGTACATTCAGTTTAGTGCTTGGAACTGGAATCCTACAAACCAGATCTGTTCAAGAAAGGAACAGGTTGCCTACATTACTCAGTTAGAAAATTCCTGGAAAGTTTTCAAGTAAGTATGAACAGACATCTTTTTTTTTTTTTTTCTTAAAAGCATCTCTGGGCAGGGAATTTGCCTCAGAACTCACTGGATCCAGGTATTTCTTTGGCTCACTCCATTTTACTCTAAGCTTGGAACCCTCATAGTCTGTTTTAAAGACTGCTTAGGGAAATTACCAGATCAGTAGAGTGTAGCTAAATAAGCCTCCTCCAGTCAGGCACCATTCCAATGTCCTGGGGTACAACTCTTGCCAACAACATCCAGCACAACCATCATGATTGGGAATGATGAGAGTTGCAGTCCCACCCACTTAAATGATACTAGGTCGAAAAGGGCTGGGGGATACATATAGGTTACAGTATGTTGGCTGTATTGAATTGCTACTTGCAGAAAAACACCTAAATACCCTGAAGATCCTGGTCAGGCTTGGTTAAGTTTCCTTGGAAAGGAAACTGCTAAAGAATGCCAAACAATGTAGGCTGTATTTTAGAAGAAGGCAATGGCAAACCACCTCTAAGTATTCCTTGTCCAAGAAAATCCTATGAAATCCATGGGGTCACCACAGGCAACTTGAAGGTTGTTGTTAACTGCTTCCAAGTTGATTTCAACTTGTGGTAACCATATGGATGAGAGACCTCTAACCAACCCAATCATCAACAGCCCCACTCAGGTCTTGCAGACTGAGGGATGCATCTTCCTTGACTGAGTCTAGTCATTTGTAATGTGGTTTTCCCTTTTTCCGACTGCCTTATTCCCTACCAAGCGTTATTGTGTTTTCTAGTAAGTCATGACTTCTCATGATTTGGCCAAAGTATGAGAGCCTCAGTTTAGCCCACTTGGCTTCTAGGGAGAGTTCAGGCTTGATTTGCTCTAGGACCTATTCATCTGTGTTTTTAGCAGTCCAGAATCTCTGTAGACCTCTTCTCCAGCACCATATTTCAAAGGAGTTGATTTTCTTCCTATCATCTTCCTTCACTGTCCAGCATTAACCATGCATAGAAACTGGAAATACAATGGTGTGGGCAATCCTAATTTTAGCACTATATTCAAGGATATATCTTTACACTTTTCTGGTTGGTTCATAGTTGCCCTTCTTTCATGACTACGGCCTCCATTCTGATTAATGACTGAGCCAAAGTATGCAAAATCTTGAACTATTTAAATGTCTACATCATCTGCTTTAAACTTATGTAACTCATCTGTGGTCATTATTTTTGATTTCTTAATGTTTCTTATTTAGCCACAGCACTACTTGCAGTTGTCTTCAATTCTTTCCCAGCAGCTCGTTGAGTGCCTTCCAACCTAGGAGTCTCATTGTCTGGCACTATCTCTTGTTTCATTTTGGATTGTCTCATTATAACATTTTCATGGTAAAAGACATTCAAAGGGGGTTTAGCATGACTCCTTCTGTGCAGCTACCACTGACTCTGAGAGATCCTCTGCCAGTGTCACCCCTCCCCCCCACACACACTATTGCTGCTGCTGCCTAGTAGGTGTTTGGCACATCTAGGCCGTTTCTGCACTACACTGTTATAGTGCTGTTATTCCACTTTTAACCTCCTGTGGAATTCTGGGGCTTGTAGTTTACTGAGGCCAAAGAGCTCCCTGGCTGAGAATTCTAAAGGCCCCTTCCTAAACTACAAACCCCAGGATTCCATAGGATGTGGAAAGTGGAATAATAGCACTATAACAGTGTAGTGCAGAAATGTCTGGCTCCTCAGCAGAAGCCTATCTGACATGGGAGACCCTACCAGCAGCACTGCTGCCATCAACATACCCTCCTGCCTCACAGAAGCATGCAGTCCTACCAACCAGGAAAAGTGCATACTTGAAGGTAAATGCATACAAACACACAAGAGAAAGTAGTTTTTATTCTCTAAGCTGAAGCTCCATGCTTTTAGTCATATGACTGTTGTACAAGCAGCTCCTGGATACAATCTTTAGCTTTTAACTTACATTAACTCTGTGTGTGTGTGACAGGGACAGTGTGTGTGAGAGACCACAAGGAGTAACTTCAGCTCAAAGTTTCCTGCTCTCAGTACAATGAACATCCCATCCATCAGTCCCATGGTGACCTTCATATTACCCTTCAGTACTGAGCTCTTTTATTTTTTGGTCACTCAAAGCCAAACTAAACATAAGCGGTCTGCTGTAAAGTATTATTTAATGTTACCTTTTCCACAATACCAGAAGGGAAAAAATAAAACAAAATAAAAATACCACTTATGTGTTCAACTTGTCTGTCTAACTGAGCACTTCTGAACATTAATAAACTGGAGCTTGAGTAATTCCCTTTTGATAAATGAAGCAGTGTGGCTTTTTGGGATCCTGCTGGATACGCAAGAGACTCCGAGATGAAGCAAACCTGTGGAAGTCGGGAAGGAATGGCTCTGCTTGTTTTGGCCTCCTTGAATGGCTTTCAGCCTGAAATCAAATACCAAGAGCATGGGGAATGCTGGCTTCTGAAGTCATGATTGTACTCTGAACCTTGTCCTAAGGCCTTTGCTTCTTAATAGAGCTCCTTTTCATGTGAAAACTGGGCTTCAGCCATCATGGAAGCCCGTTTGAAAACAGTCTCTTCATCGCAGGGCACAGAGATGTTGGCTTCCTTGAGTGCTCTTAGAAAGCTTCTGGAGCAGTGTTGAGGCACTTCCTCAGCTGGTGTAATCTGCTTACGTTGTGGGATATCTGTGTATTGGCTGAGCATATCTCCCATCCAGAGCCATACAGTCTTTGAGTTCAATTTTCTTTCTACCTCAAAAGGAAAGTTTAAAAGCAACATAGCCTTTTTTTCCTCCCGTGGCTTCAACTGTTTGGAGGCAATCATCTCCCTGCCCCCCCTCCCATTTCTCTCCACTCCTTCAGTTTCAGGGGCCATTTCCCTCCTCCCTTGTTTCATCACTCCTTAAGTGATCCCTAGCAGTCAGGAAGCACATCCTGGTCATGATATTATTCTAGTACTGTGCAGTCAGATTTAGTTATTTGCTTATGCAGTGTGAGGAAATGAAGTCCATTACTGTGAATGCTATGATAGTCAGCATGGTATTGTGGTCTGAGCATTGGACTATTGCCCTTTCCATAGCTTACCTTCTTGTGATGGCATCCAGTGGCAATCCTGGCAGTGGCTCTGCTGGGAAGGGAGTGCAGCAGCAGCAGCATGGGACTGGCTCTCTGTGGAAAGGAGCGTGGTGGACACACTGCTTCCTTCTACAACACAGCCGGGTACTTACCCAGGCTGCACTGGGGAAAGAAGTGCTGCCATTGCACTTCCTGCCCTTCTACAAGACAGGGAAGTGCAGGATAATGGCATGATTGGAGGTCGATGACAGGGAAAACCCGTCAATGATTTAACGCATGATCTGGGGATGGGAGAGGAGTGGGACCATGATGGCATCATGCAGAAGGCCTCCAGGCCTATGACTCTAGAGTGTAAGGCTGGAGTCCCCAGTCAGCCATGGAAACCCATTGGGTGACCTTGGGCACACCATACACTTTCAGCCCCAGAAAACCCCACAATAGTTTTGCCTTTGGGGTTGCCATAAGTCAGAAACAACTTGAAGGCACAGAACAACAATGCTGTGAGTGCTGCACTACTCATATGGGTGATTTTAGCTAGTCAGACATTTATCAAGAAAGTTTTTCAGCCCTATCTGTGGCAACACCATGAATAATTGTTGAAAAGGGTCCTACTTCAGTCTGGCCTAAATGTCAGCCTGTCATTACTATACTTAATGTCAAATTTCAGGCTTTCACAAGATCACCTATACAGTCAGCTCTCTGTATCTGTGGATTCAACCAACCATGGCTCAAATACATTTTAAGAAAATCAAAGAAACAAACCTTGATTGTGCCACCCGGTGAACACTATGCTAATGTGAAGTCATACCCTGTTGTAGCCTCGCACCATTTCACAGATCCTCAGGCTCTCTACAGCATTTGTTCAAGTTGTTCACCATTTACTACACTATTGTATATAATGGGACTTGAGCATCCATGGATTTTGGTATCCACAGCGAATCCTGGAATCAAATCCTAGTGGATATCAAGGGCCCACTGTACTGTCTAAATCAGATTTGTTTATTATTTTTTCCATATTCTTGGCAAACAAAGGAAGAAGAATGATTCCAAAATGCAAAACTTACACTTTGCTATTTCTGTCAGAGGCTTATTTATCTTCCTGCATGGACTCTTCTTAAAATATCAGATTGCAGCCTTGCTTCCCTGTTTCTTGGAACTCACTTCCTGCTTCTTCTTGCCTGAGCTAGAAAGAGGCAAGCCATCCACAGAATCCCTATAATGGCTGCTTGAGGAGGATTGTACGTGTGGAAGCCAGCATTAGGCTTATCAGTGACTCTGTACTGTTAAAAAATGAGTCTCCTGAAAGAATATATGTACATTTCCCCCCTTTTTACTTTACTATGAGCAGCTAGAATAAGTTACTTCTGTTTTATAGCCATAAGTTCAGAGGATAAGGGTACTATACCCTGCTAGTATCAATCATTCAAGTTGAACTATTACTCCCATCTCCCTCACATTTCACAAGGCTTATTGGTGGCTTCTGGGAAGTGGAGTCCCAAAACATCTGCAGGACCACAGGTTCCCCAGCCTTGGATTATACTTTATCCTGTTCATTTTTGAAGTGGTGTTGTGCATCAGTCATCTGTGAAGTGTTCATTGGCTTTACATCAAGGTAAGCCAGAAGGTCCCTTAAACTGTCCACCATGTTTTTGCATGCAGATGACGGCCAAATGTCTTTCCAAGTTTGCTTTGCTTAGGCTGCCTTGAAATTGATGAAGCACTACGTAGTTTGGATACTCATTTTTTTTTTGTCTGGTTTTTCCTACTGGAGGTTTTTTTTTTTAAAAGAAATCTGGATTGGGAATAGTTGGCCTTTTTAAGGCTTGGAAAAGTAGTTCTATGGACTGCAACTCACAGAATCTCCCTCTGGTCTTAATGGCTGGGGGAGTCCTTGATCAAAAATAACTTTTCCAAACTTCTTTCCTTTCTGCCTTGAGGCCACTACAAGTTTTCACCAAGATCATGGTGTGTGTGGTTTTGAGAAGACACAGCTGAGAATGAGTGGTGTTCTGTCTCATCACCTTCTCAGGTGCTCCCAAGCTCTGGGACCCACTGCCTTGTGAATATGTTTTCATTAGCAGGCCAAGGCTCTCTTTCTCATACAAGTTTTGGGCTGTTAGACCAAATTGCTTACTGACCAAAGTTTTAACTGGTGGATGCTGTTTAGAGTTGTGGTGTTTTTTTCCCTCCCCTTTACTCTTGAGTTTCAAGGGTAATTGGCATTTTATGACTAGTTGTCTTGAGGACAGCTGTGGAAAGGCAAGATGACAGTTTATCAATGAATTGTATTTGTGACTGGTTTGGAATTACATCCAGGTGAGACTGGTTAGCTGCAGCCTCTACAAACTCCATCTTGACCTGTTCAAGTGCCAGGATGTCCTTCCTCTGATTCACCTGCTCTTTGTGATTTACTTGGGTCCAGTTTGATCTGAAGGTGGGTGCCTTCATCTTGCTGTGGAGAGAGATAGTTATATTGCATTGGTTAGTCTTTGCTGCAGTCATGGCAGGGAGCTTTTTACACCTCAATGTAATTCCACATGAATTTTACAGCCTCAGATGGTGTAGTCTTTAAAAAAAGAGTTTTCAGGTTACAAAGGATTTAAGACACACTTCAAGGAAGTGTGATTCATGTGTTTTCCCAATGCGATGTGGTTCCTTCTGACAGTTCCAGGTGGTTAAGAAAGCAGTATTAAAGGACCCAAAGCAATTGCACTTCTGTACAATAAGACCATGTCAGTGTCTGGTTTTTGATTCAGTGAGGGGAAACCTTGAAGCTTTCACATCCACAGTTAAGAAACTGAGGTTTTGAGCTGCCAACATATCTTCCTATTACGTCAAGGCATCACAGAGTTTAAAGCTTAGTACAAAGTCTTGCCCCCTGCCTTTAATCCCAAGGTAAATGTTAGGCAGACAGCACCTCTGCTTTGTGCATTAAATAATAAAAAAAACTGTACTTGAAAAGCTTGCAAGTATACTCAGAGGATTTTAAAAGTGCCATTTGGCTGTGAGTGAACTTTGGGAGCTGCCATTTTGCCGATGGGGTATGAGGAGGGGAGACCAGTTGGTCTCCATTCATAACTTTACTGCAAATATCAACTGGTGACTATTTTTGTTATCTCTGGCAATAAGCTGGAAGGCAAATAAGGGGGACGGGGAGGAGAGGGAGGGAGCCTCAAGTAAGGTTAGGCCACAGGATTTGAACTCTGTGGGATTTCTTTACTGAATCTTTCCGTGCGTGAACAGTAGCTGCTGAATGAAGTCATTGTGTCAAGATCTTGCTCAGGAAAACAAACTTTTTCCTTCTCTAAGTCTGATCATTGGCACCTTGGACTTCATTTGAACCTTGAACACTTGGAGAGCTCTGAAAGGGAAGCCCCTGTGCCTGCCCTCCCCCCAGCTGCTGCTTCAATCAGGTGCAATGTACATAGAGGCAATGTTTTATTATGTGATGAAGAGCTTAATATTATGTGCTCCCTCCTTCCCTGAGCAAAAAGACATTTCAGGGGCAGTGCTACGAGATTTTAATTTCCTTTGAAAAAGAGAGAGAACTGGAGACTTCTCCAGGCCCCTTTGTAGAATTTGCTTTATTTACAGACATATAAACAAGCAGAATATTAGTGGAGGCAAAGAAGTAGGTATATCTAGAACTAGGTAGATCAGTCATCATATATCAGAGAAGGGCTGATCTCAACGCGTTGTTACCTAACTAAACCTGAGACTCTTATTCAAAAATTTGCCATTTTTGTCTCCCAAGCAATTCACTCTTGCAGGTGGCTTGTCTGTTCCTCTGATGTAATCAAAGAGCATCAGTGCTTTTTGAGAAAACTGTTTAAGCAAGCTATAGCGATGGATCCTGTATACCTATTCATATGGTTGCGTAAGAATTTTTTGGTTCATTTTTATTAAAATTCAGATACATCTTCATGTTTAGGATTAAAAAGAACATGAGGGCTTTCCCCCCACAAAATCAAATGTGAGTGTAACTGAAGCTGGTATCTTAGGCCCTTTCTGCACCAGGCAATTAGAACGGGGCAGTGCATCCTCTCACAGAGGTCGTCTGCACCTTGGAGCAGACTAAGAGTGGACTACTTACTGGAGATCTGCACCTCAGTCAGCTCCAAAACGACCCCAAGTGGTCCTCCAGCGTGTTTTCTAAAGACCGCAAAAAACAGGTCTTTATTTTCCTGGAACGCACCATTGCGTTCCTGCTCCCTTGTGCAGATTCGCAGGCTCGCACCAATGTGAGCCTGCGATCTGCGGATGGTGGGCTTCAGGCGTGGAGAGCTTCAGCAGTTGGTCAGGACCCACGACCAACCGGAAGCCGCCAGTTTGGAAGCCAGAAGCCGCCAGTTTGGAAGCCGGAGCAGTCCGGATCTACAGACCTCACACTGCTCTGATTCGCCCTGGACCAAGGAGGGGCCCTGCGGAAGGGCTTCAGGGACAGTCTGCATTGCTTCGGACCCCAGAAGAAGCGGTAGGTAACGGCACGGAGCGATTCCTTCACCTCGTGCGGAAAGGGCCTTAATCCATCCAGTCTCAAGTCTTTGCTTTATTTACAAATATACAAGACAAGCTGAACACTAGTGGAGACAAGTGTCTGTAAAGTCTAGCTCTCAATCTCTGCTGAATTAAAGTTGCCCTCTTCATTTTTCTCCATATCTTATTACATTTTATCCCACCCCCACAACTGTATAAATATGTTTGTGCCTGAGGCCTTAATACCACTTCATACTGCATCCAAAGAAGTGGGCTTATAACCACAAAAGCTCGTGTGAAAATAAAAAAACAATTAGTTTTAAAGGTGCTGCCATATTTCTTTTTTCCCTTCCCCCTCCTTCCCCCTTTTTATGCTGTAAGAAACTATCTTGAAGATTGTCTCTATTTCTCTCTTTTTTTTCCTGAGAGACTCCAGTTTAAATACTGTAGATCAGTGTTTCTCAACCTGTGGGTCCCCAGATGTTCGTGGACTTCAGCTCCCAGAAGCCCTGAGCATTGACCATAGTGGCTGGGGCTTCTGGGAGCTGAAGTCCACGAACATCTGGGGACCCACAGGTTAGTACCACTGCTGTAGATAGTTACAAAATGATCTCTATATTGCATGGGAATAACTGTATCTATTGAATTTAACCCCTGCAGATGCAAGAGCCTTTTATTCCAGTTTATTTTTGGTGGGTTTTCTAATATTCACAAATTCCTTTATATTTACAATGGAAAAAAATGAAGTTTAAAAAATCTGAATGTGGAAGAAAGTGACAGATTTTCCCACTCCTATGTTCTGCAGTCATTGCACAGGCAGCAAGTTACAGCAACAAAATGGTTTTCATAAGAGAGAGCTGGAGAAAAAAGATGCTGAACTCCTAGGAGAAAAATCTTGAAAAATCATGCTGTAGCTTGCTTCCTGCTAATCTAAATGAATGCCTATAAAAATGGTGAGAATGGAAGAATGCAGAGAAACCATCTCAAAGGCCACTCTGGCATAGGGATGAAAAAAATAGTCCAAAAATAGGTTTCTTGACTGTAGAGAAACTTTGGTGAGGCAGATCTTAGGCCGGACAGGATCTCCGCAATTCAGGAATTACTCTGTGAAAAAAATTGATTTTTTTTTGGTACAGAAAATAACATTTAAGGAAACAGTGTTGCTCTACTGCTTCTGTACCAAAAAGCGCATTTTTTTTTGCACAGAATAAATACAAAAATGTGTATAATCTTCAAAAAAAAAAAAGCCTAGTGTTTGGTGAATTTCTTGCAGTGTGGGGAAAAATGGTAAAATTGCTCATTCTTACTTGTGCAAATGGAATTAGTGGAGAATTACATCCCTACCCTGGCGTTTAGAGATTATTGACACCACTGGCTTCCTACTGCTCTCCACCAGTGAGATGAATGACTGAAGCTGCATCCTGCCAGAAAAAGCCATTAGGTTTAGACCTGTGGGTGTTTCCACAGTTTGACAATTAAACGCAAATGAGCGGATGTGGTTCAACAAACAGCTCCATATGAGCACAATCTGCTGCAGACCTGAAATGTTTATGCCTTGTATGGGGTTGTGGCCTTTATCTTGGAATGCTGGTGAAGGAGATAGATAGGAAGCAAATAGATTATTACTAGGCTGTGTGTGCACACATTTGTGTACTATCACATACATGTGTATTTTGTATACCCTTTTTTGTTCTCTATTTACAACCTACCTACAAAAGAAGCATGAAAGAATATAAGCAGAGCTAACTCTCTCAGAGTCCTCCAGTCAGCATGTGCCTTGGCAGCAATGAATTACAGAAGTACTAGTTATCAGCTATACGTTTGTCTTCTTCTCCCCTCCACTCCACCGTGGCCTCAAGGCAATGTCCACTTGCTCAACATGACAACAAACCTATGCAAGAATAACTGGGCAGCTGAATCTGGTTCTGCCACTTCCCAAACCAGCAATCAAATCACTACACCACACTGGTTGATACTTTCTTGCTGAGCCTTATCTACCTCAGCTGTAATGGAATGGATGGTAACATGAACTGAAGGAATTCATATTCAGGAGTGAAGATTTCCATGCTCCACCTGCATGGATCGCAACAGGGAATGCAGACCAGAGAGTGATACAGTCCGACAGACATATGAAGAACAGATAACTCAAATCAGGCTGTTTTGCCACCAGGCTGTAGGTATATATCAGTGGGCTGTCCTGAGTGCTATTAAGCAATCAGGACAGCTTCACTGTGTTAGTGTCAGAGCGATAGTTGCCCCACACACCTACAATCCTAGGCAGCCTGGAGCAGGGTGCTTTAAAAAATAAGTAGCAGCTGTTATATGACCAGAAAAAAAATGAAGGACAGCTTCTGAATATGGTAGACAATAGAAACTAGTGTAATGTAAATAATGTCAAAAGTCTGAAAGGGCTTTCTCAGTGGCTGACCCATTCCAAAGTTGGTTCCCTCCCTGTTGTTCTTCCAACAGCAGGCAAAATATGCTCTTGGTTGAAAGCAAAAAGGGATCAATGCTAGTATAAAGTGATTTGTGAGAAGGAATTCTAGAGATCATTCCTACCCTTTTGTTTCACCTCGCTGTTTCTTTCTTTAATCTATGTACTCAAGTCATTTTTTGCTTCCTGCCTGCAAAGATCACTTTCACCTTCTTCCAAAAGTTAGTTATTCCTTTGGCTCCCTTTGTCTGAGAAGGGAGCATCCATGAGGCTCCTGCCTCAGGATGGCTTACATGTACTCACGAAAGCCAGCCTTAGGGGTCCTTCTACAGCAGTTTAGTTAACCTTTCTTTGTTTATCTCCTTTCCTATCTCAAGATGTATTTAGTGATACAATAAATGTAAGTTTTCCTTTTTCATCTTATAAGAGCATCTTGCGTATTTTCTCCTGCTTCTTACTACATGCTTGTATTGTACTGGCTACTCGGCATTCTGCTTGAATAGATATCAAAGATTCCTATACTGCCCTGAATTAAAGTGCCAGAGTAGTGCAGCAGAGAATTCTAAGCACCGCATTGAACTACACATCTCAGGATTGCACAACATGTATTTGATAGTGAAGATGTACACTCTGTCAATATTTTGCCTCCACTGAGTGTGCTCAGGCCTCACTGAGCTCTGTTTGGGGCTCCCTTCTCCCATCCCTGAAGGTTTTTTTCCCTAAATGCTTTTTTGTGGGTCTATAAACTGTGGAGTTCCAAAGAGTACTCTCCATCTGGTGCATGAGGGTGCCATTTTGGCTATATAACAAGTGGAGACTTAAAGTGGTTATGTATATGATGTTTTAATGATTACATTAATCAGTTGGTTATATTAATTGATTTTTATTCCATAAATAAATATTCATATTTATTACTGCTTTTAGAGCGCTTCCTAATTTGCTTCTCCTCCTCTGTGTTGGTGAATGGCATGCATTACAGTAGAAATACTGCTGGACAATAACTTGCCCATTCAGCCAAACCTTCATGTCAAACCATAGCTGAGATCCTTTAACTATGCCTTGGTCCATTATTTGAAATGAGTTACTCTTTCTTTGTTCAGCTGGTACTTTGGACAAGGAAAAGAGTATGTGACAAAAGTAGAGCTTGGAAAAGTTACTTTTTGGGATAGCAGTTCTCAGAATTTACCTGGAAGCATGGTCATTGGCAGTGTTGGAGCCAAATTCCAGGAAATTCTGGTCCATAAAAGTGACTTTTCTAAGCTTTAGAGAAAATGCTTCAATTTCTGCTCTTATTTGCCATTTGGAATTGCTTGCTTGCTTACAGGACTTTTACACAGAATGTTTGCAAACATCTTTGCTTAGAAACTTCTGTCACCCCTTAATTTGTCATTCCATGTTCACTCAGGACATTTGTTAATCATATAATCAGCCCATTCACTGAAAACTGCCAGAGAGGCTGCTGACATCAGGACTTAAAAGTGGGGACATAGTTTCCTTTCCATGCATCAATACTTGTATGTGAACATGTTTGCTTTTCCGGTTTACTTGGTGGGACTACGGGCAGTTCCTCAGCTTCCATTTCCTAATCACTTTCAAAGATGACAAGTCACACTTGCCTTTTCTTCTAGAATGGGTTATTTCTAACCAAAGTGGTCTATTGGGGAAAGTAGAGTAGACGGAGAGGAAGAGAAGAAGTAAAATGCACAAGAAGATCAACTGAGAAATCAAGGAAAAAAGTCTCAACTAGTTTTGTTTTTTTATTGGAATCTGAATATCCTTCTCCTCTTCCTCCTCCTCCTCCTCCTCCTCTACAAAGTGAACTAATTACTCCAGGAAATACTGTAAATATGTTGGAACATGCACTCTTGTTGTGATGGCTCCATCATGTTTCCTTTTGAGTTTCTGGCTTGTTTTTGTTCCCTCTTCAGGGCCTCTCACCTCTCTAGGGCACTCCTAGAGCAGAACCACAGAGAGCTGGGATTGCAGCTCTTCCCCTCAGAGCCTTGGGAGACCATAAATCAGCCACAAAAAGCAACTTTTAATAAAGTGCATGAACACTGCTTTAAAAACAGTGCTGGCAAAGCTAACCCAGAAAAGGAAAAGTGAGGGAAAGGAGAGAGGAGCTCTTTGAATGATAAGCTTGTGTGTGTTTTCAAGAGAGGAAGAAAAATGGCCAGGGACTTGTACGCAATTGGTCAGGCTTCTATGTGATAAAGCTCTAAGGCTATGTGACTCATACTTTTCCAGGACATCATTCTCTGAAGACCAAACTGTCTGTTATACAGGGCAACTCCTCTGTCAATGGGGAACCTCAGTGCTTGCATACCTACTAAAGTCCAGGCTGTCCGACAGACCGCATCTCTCTGTACAAGCTGGCTGGACCCTGGTGTCCTTGGAAGGGACCCTTCTTTCAGTCCTGTCACCTTCATAGGCAGGGCTAGTGAGAACATGAGACAATGCCTTCCCAGTGGCAGCCCCTAGGCCCTAGAACTCCCTCCTCAAGGAGGTTAGACTGAGTCCCTTCTTGCTGTCCTTCCTTTGGAACATTAAGACTTTTTCATTCCAACAGGCTTTTAGAACTGGAGACTTTTAAGGAAAGAGCTTTGAAGAGAATGCTGTATTGTTTTAAAGTATACTGTTTTAAATTTTTTTAAGTGTATGTTTTGAATTGTTCTAATATAGTTAATACTTTAATTGTATTTTAATGCTGACTTTTTGTTAGTTTTTTTAACTGTGCTTTGAGCATTCTAATCTTGGAGAGAAGTGGGGTATAAATCATGATGGTAATGATCATGATGTCATTTTGCAAGGCAGACTCAGTAGGAAGGACTTAGTATGTTCATAAGCTTTGGCTGGAAATGGCTCCTTTCCTTTTTTGTGACTTTTACTAGTTCAACCACCATGAATCTGGGAATCCTTCTACAATAAGCTAACACATTTAAGCTGAGATTCTTTTAGACACTCACAGAGCATATCTCTCTTCCATTGTACTTCTATTTGGATTCTGGTTGATTTCTGTGGGGCCACAAACTGGGGTGTGAGAGAGAAATTGTTACACAAGATGGGCCTGAATACTTTGTTATACCATCAAACGTCATACCAGCATATGTTGTTACCAGGCCATACAGCCTCACACTTTGATATGATTTAATTGGCAAAATATGACTTAACAAAGTATATTAATTAGCATTGATATAAAAGATATCCTGATATGACTGTATGGCCGAGCTGCACAAGAGGAAGATGCTGGCTGAATATATGTGCTGCAAAATAGGTCAGGGATCCCTGCTAGGCATAGCCAGGTCATAGGTAATTCTAGAGACAATAGCCTTAAGCTAGCTGTAACAACTCTGGTCTTGTACAATAGTGACAGGGAAGTTCCAACCAAACCGCTCATTGTTTCAAGCCATCTTCCCACTGATCTGTGCATTTTCCCTATTGTCCCCACATCAATCTGCCCAGAGCTATCACAGCACCCATTAACTTTTTGTCACTTAACACCAACATCATTTGCCCATTCCTGACTTCATTGTCCACTCTTCAAACTTCACTTTTTGTTCAGCCATACAACCATTTACATCTATGCCCTCCAAGTAGAAACTGTGTATAAAAAACCCCAGTCTTGAACAGCTAGCTTGCAGTATCTTGCTTGCTTGTGTTCATGCTGTTGCTCCAATTTCTGGAGGAGATCTTGGAGCAACTCTAAGCCACATTGCTGTTTCTTTGCTGCTTTCTGGATATCGCCCTCACTGCCCTTGAGACCTCGCTATCAATAACTTTCCTGCCTTTATCCTTTGGTTAGCCTTGTGATTGTGTGAGTGCTTGTGTCTTGTGTGTGATTGTGAATTCCCTAAATAAAATACATTTTAGTTTACTTTTGAATCTCTGGCTGGTAGAAAAATCTCATTAGGTTACCCCCCTCTCACCAGCCTCCTAATTTGAGCTAATAATTCCCCACTTTTGAACAGAGGTACTGGCACTGCAGATGGACCCCTGGGTTACCCACATTTTGGGGTAACAATGTCACCAACAGAATTCTGGCCTCAGAGTGAACAAAATGCACCCAGTTCCTGCGCAAACCTGGTCCAGCATAATCATACCATCCCACTCTCCCTAATAAAAAGAGACAAGATGAGAATGCTCCCCTCAAGTCTTCTCTTTTCTCAGCAGGAATTTGGCAGTGGAAAGAGAGGTATGATAACTTAAAGTTCGTTATCTCAAGATCGAAGCCCTTCCCCACACATCACAGGGGAAGATAGTGGCAATAGGTGAAAAGCTACAGGTGCTGAAATTCTGTTTTCCACAGGGCTATTAGAGGTGCAGGAACCTTGTTCTCTTTTTCATGAGACCATACCATCCTGGCCAGGAGAAACAGGAAATCCACTGTAAAAGAAGACTGATCCTCAGATCCAGGAATAAGGAACCTCTGAGCTCATCTTGTTTTATCTGTTTTTTTTTTCTTGTTTTATTTCAGTTCTTCATTTTGTCATTTCAGCCTCCCAATTCTTCCATCTGCTTAAAGACACAGACCACAGGAAGAACATGTATACCTACACTAGAGGCTTTATCGTATGAGGCAAGTAAATTGCAAGTGCTGGTGGTTCTTAACCTGGGCTCTGTGAAGCCCTGCTGGTTGATACTAACAGTGGTAGGAGGAACACCTCCCAGACATGAGAACTGATAGGAAAGATTGAGGATGTCTCTAAAGGTGGCCAAGGCACCTACCAATGGGATGAGGTGACAGAGGGATCTTGGCTCAAAACTACGTTAGCAGGAGAAGACACTGCCGTGAACCTCTGTCTCGTAGGAACACAGGCACAATTGTTGGATTGAAACTGCCCACTGAAGTTGCAGGTTGAGGAAGGGGGAAAGCTTAGCAGCAACCAACCAAAGAGCACCAAGAATATTGGGAGAAGAGGTCTGTGTTACTCACGAATGGTTAGTGATATCAAACCCTCCTGAGGAACAGCTGAACCTCCATCTTACCAAGAGGCTGGGCCAGAGTTTGGGAGTGGGCGATGCGGGGCGTGGAGTATAATGAAAGATTGCTAGCATGAAAAAACTGGGCTTCTTTTTTTTTTACTTTCATCCTGGCCGAGGTACTGCTTTAGTTACTGCTCTTTGGGGAGCTCTGGAGGGTGAAAGGAAGACTTGTGTGAGCCTTCCCCCACCTCCATTCCCTTCCTTTTTTCATGGAAATGGGAGAGGGGAGCTCCAGAGGGGAAAAGGAAGGCTCACGGGAGCCTTCCCCCATTCCTTTCCATCTTGCCTTGGCTCGAGTTCTCCACACAGGGGCAAAGTGCATGGAATGTGAGGAAGAGAACTGGGGGGAGAAGGTACGTGCATTTATGAATAATCAAATTCACAAAGGTCAAACCCATGAATGTGGAGGGAGGACTGTAACAGCAGTGTGTGCATTTGCTTATTCTCTTTTCTCTCCAAATTTAGAATACCCCTGATGAGCAACTTTAAATAAATGCTTGCATATTTGCAAATAAATATTTGCATACTTAAATAAATATTTGAGTATTTATATCTTGAATTAAGTCTTGAGGGTCTGCAGCAAAAAAATTATATTTACAGAGTGTCTCCAGTAAAGAAAAGGTTAAAAACCACTGGCAAGTGCAGAAGAAGAATAATGTCTTTGTCTGGAATTTATCACATGGTCATTTCTCTTCTGTTGTTCTCTTGGTGGAATACTGTTTGAAAAGTGTTTCTTTTATTAACACAAAAAAACCCTGTTAATTACCTCCTTTGTACTGCAAAGGAAGCACTTTCCAGATGGTCTCCCACTAGGAAAACAACAGAAGAGGAAGGAGAGAATGTGAAAAGTCCTGAGCCAAAGATGTTATTATCCTGCCATAATTGCAATTTACTTGCTTCTTGTGACAAAGCCCTAAAATTATACATTTAGGCCCTAGCAGTTTTGTTGCTCAGCTTACTTGCACCTACAAAGTGGGATAAATCTTTGAAACTGGATTGCTTGTCTTCTGTGAATGAGGTGGGACAGGAGGTCTGGGAATTAAGCACTTTAAATTTGGGCATCGTAGTAGAGACCAGCTGTAAGTGGTCTGTGCTCGCTGGCACGAGTTGCAGCATTTCTTTTTTTAGGACCGATAGGCTTTTAAATCTGGAACTTGCTACCATGTTTGCTTCAATCCATCCTATATTTCCTGCTTAATTCTGTGCATGAGCCAGTGTGGGCATATGCTGGGAATTAGAAGAGGATTTTTGGGACTCACCAACCCCATGTGGGCCACACGTTTTGCTGCTTTCTTTCCTCCCTCCCCCCTCAGTGACCTCCTTTTTCTCCTACTTCCTTTGTCAGTGTCCTCAGTAAACTAAGGAAACAACTGAGTGTTAAGAAGCCCACATTGCTGCTGGTAGCAGCCAACTGTTCACAGAGCCTGAGACTTTCTTCCTGTGGGTTTTTGTAGTCCTCACAGAGGAAATATTCTTATTAGACCTGCATGGACTCCGAAGACCCACAGGCAGGAAGCTTTGATTGGAATGAGAGGTGCAAGAAATTGCTTGCTGTTTATGGGCTGCTGTGATTGCTGCAGAAATTCAGTGGTTTTGGTAGTAAACAGCATGATTGAAATTGGGATTTTTAAAGAAGGCCCATTGGAGAAACTTGAAGGGCTGCATGTGGCCCTTGGAGCTTATGATTCCCACCTCTGATATGCAAGTGGAAATCAACCATCTCAACCACCATAAGTTTCAAAATTTCTCTTAGAAAAATTTAATATTGTCAAAACTATTTTGCATCTCTTGCAGTTCACCAGATGTTTCTTTCAACTTCCTCAGATGACAATTCCAGCTCACACTCATCATGTTTACTGCTTATATGGCATGGAAGTTAAGGAGGGCACCTTAATTTATAATTCATGTTCCTTGGGGTGCAATTTATAAGCTTTCCTTTGGATGTAATTTTAACTCTGAAATCCAACATCTGCAGAGAAATTTAGATGAGGGCAGTTTCAGAAGCATTCCAAATTGCAACGAGCCATGGTGGGATGATGAAGCGACACCCGTTCCCCTTTCGGAAATATAAGATAACAGTACTTATTTGGACCCAATCCTGCTTTGGATTTTGTATCCATCCAGAGTTTTTATATTTTCAAAGCCTTCCTCATTAACTTGCAACTGTCTAATTGGTCCCAATAAAAGTGGTGTTATGAGATTATTGTCTAATTACCAGAGATGGGACTTTCTTGATGGTTTTTCCTTGAGTTTCTTGTCCAAAGTTTCCTGAGCTTTATCAGGGAAAAAAGTTGGCTAAGGATGATGAGCTGCATTATTTTTCACCCTTTTGGCCAAAGAGAATAACAACATGAAATCTTCACTACATTTTCTTTCAAATTCACGGTCTTGGCCCTTAGGAATCTTGTGTTCTTTTGTGGGGATTGTGTTATCTGAATTTAGAGAACCTTTGCTTTCAGCCTTGCTTTTTACCTCATTTTGAGTAAGGCTAAGATTTTTACCATCTGTTGGAGACTTTGAAAACAACAACAACAAATTGATTGCAGATGTTTATTTAAATAATAAAAGTGGCATTACAGAAAATCTCTTTTTGTAGTAAATATGTAGTGGTTTCTGCCTTCTTACATGCACCTTGCTTTGTTGTATATAGCATGGATGTCACATGTTACAGTAGCAATGTTACCTAATATAATACCTTCGGGGATTATGAGGGCAAAAAGAGGTTTAATTTGCAAAAGAATGTAGCAACTGGAAAGATCAGTTTTCTTGTGTAATAGGTCTCATGTACTCATTACTTCTAAAAAGTTTGGGGATCATTTGGGGTAAATTTTGGCCTTTAAAAAATCTCAAGTGTATTTTACGTTCTACTTTTGTAATCGTGATATATTCTCTCTTTCTTGAATATGGGGCTCTAAACTTAGTACCTTTAGTATCCGAAAGGATTACTTTGATTTCCTGTCTTCCTTAAGAGGTAAATGTTCTGCTGAGCAGCTGTTTTTGTTATATTGCAAAGTTGTAAATTTGAGTGATGAATGCAGATAACCGACCTGTTCTCAGTATGGCACTGGCATGGTGGCCTGTATACACTTCACTCATTTTTATGTGCAGTGCATGAACTCAGAAATGTAAGGAAAAAGAATCAAAATGTTTGAAAAGAGTTCTTTCCTGATGTCTTGGGGCTGCTTCAAACCTCTGTCTGATTTTTTTTTTTGCACTAAATTTCAGTGTTAGCAAAAGGTATACACTTTGTAAGAGCAGCCCTCTGTGACAATGCAGACACATGCATTTTGCTCTGTGCTGTGGAAGAATACATGCACTGCAAAATCTTTGAATCTGGCACCTTTACTCTCAGTGCTGTCTAAGTTCATTTTATGAGTTTCCTTTGTTATAGGTTTCTGACCTGAAATCCATTGATATAGGAGAAAGATTTCTTCTTTATTTTCCTTTTTGAACTCCAGCAATTCAAGTTCAGAAACTGTACAGAATTTCAAAGGGATGTTCAAATCTGTTTTTTTAAAAATTTGTTTAACAGAATGATAAAGTCATCATGTAAAATAAAGTCATCCTGTTCCTGCCCTGCTTGTGAGCTTCTTGCAGGTATATGGCAGCTGTCAATGGCTGTACTGGATGTGTTTTAGCATGTTCCTACAAAGCAATGATGTTCTTTTGTTTAGAGTGGCTACTTCCATAGATTTTTCCTATGGAGCACTGCATGTGGGAGGGAGAGAGAGAGAGTGATATAATGGCCGCTTTGATGTAGAAAAGTTAGGTTTTTGTTCTGTAATTCATTTCATTGAGGAACAACTGGAGATTCTTCTTGATGTTGGTAGGTATCTCCCTAGTGCTGCGATTATGTCTGGGAATTATAGTCCCCAAAAATGATTTTTCCAAGTTCTGGTTCTTTCACATTTTGACATGTTAAATAATGGAATGAAAATAACAGATGTAATACTTCAGAATGCCTTGCTTAATTTCCAGCCATTAGTGCTGCCTTTGGCTTATTGGTGTGTTGATGTAGAAATGTATATGCCACCAATCTTGTGCTCATGCACTTCTCAAATGGTTCAGCAATTTAAAATTACAATGCAATGGCAAAGCCATACCTTTCATTAAAAATATAATAAAATGCAAATATGGTGGAAACCATAGGTTAAAAAGATCCTCTTGTACAAAATATGTTGGGGAAAAAAATCCTGGCACCTACCAACTTATATATAATGAGACTCACTACTAGTATCAGCCTGGTAGGACTTGGGGTATCTTGGAACCTGCAGATCAGAGTAGGGCTTTGTCTTCTGAGGCACTGCCTTCTGTATTGGTACATAGACATGACAGCCTGAGGTTCCACATTGTAGTGTTGAATCTTTTTCAAACATAGCACCCCAACTTGTATGTTCTATGGACCATCCATGTTTGGGCAGAGCTTGGAAAAGCTGGTGTTTAGGACTGTGTCCCAAAATCTTCCAGCCAGTACAGTCTTTGGCTGAAATGAAAAATGTTGTTTAGTGTAATGTTTGTGGCCATGATTCAGGTCAGTTTGTTAAAGTGTCCTGGTCTAAGAGTAGACTTTCTCCCCCTCCCCTTGTGTGTCAGGGTCTAGGAAGGCTAAAATAATTAGCCTGTGACATTGGACAGGGAGGAAACTGCTGAAGGAGGAAAGCCTGCACTCATTAAGTAACTATTGAGTGTGCATTACTACTTTGAAGATCCCCACGTCTCTAAGCACATTGATTAGTAGTATATGTTTCCAGCTTAGACAGGAACAAAGTGCAATGTGTATGTTGACTGTCTGTCATTTGTTTATCTCTACACCAATTTGTTATGGTTTCTGATCATTTATCTCCTAAACTTAGGCATAGGAAGTATGGTATGCAAAGACAGATACTTTGCTCCTTGCTCTGACAAATACTGCTAGATTGTAGTCTTTGTTGGGCCCCATGAGCAAAAGTGTGTTCCTGTTTATGAACGATTTTCCTAGATGTTTTGCACCATGTTGTCCTGCTGTGGCAAAGCCTGCTTTGAATTTTGACCACAGGAAGTGTACTTAATGAAGCAATGTTTAATCAGAAGGATTTTTTGTTAACTGAAACATGAGGCACTTTAAAATGTTTGCCTGCTTAATAGCTGATTACTGAAAACTATCAAGGCCAGTTTCTGACTAAGCCTGTGTGACATGGCTGTTAGTTTGCACATATTTTGCATTTTTATTTTGAGCCTAGAGTCCAAACCAGTTCCTCTTTTACCTCTTTTGAAGGAGCTGCTGCTATCAGCATTGTGAACTGACGTTCTCTTGACCAACTCAAAAAATTAACTGTCCTCAAAAAGTTCATGAACTTTGGCAAAGTTGTTTTCTTTTTTAAGACCAGCCCATGAAAGTGGCTGGAATTGGAATTAACTGACAATGAGGCTTTGATTACTGTTGTTCTTTTCTGCCCAGATATTCATCTGCCAGCCTTTTAAAGACTCCTTTGGGACCTGGATAGCAAATGAAAGTAGTCCAGAAGTGATGATTCAATGGACGATGTGGTATTGTACATGCTTCTGGATTACACTGAATAAGTAGTCTGGTGCTGATGAGTATTTGAGACATGGACTGGAGGCCATGATGTTCCTTTTCTTCTCTCTCTTTCTCTTTGAATGTTTCTGGAAGATGAACCAATCTGACCAGAAGTAAGCATTGCAAACATGGATGGCCTCTTGCTGAGTTTGAGCTTTGTATTAATTTCTGTTGTGAACTAGTAAATTATACACATTGAAAACTTCAGAAATGGGGACATGCTGAATCAGCTGTGGTCATATCAATGAAGGATATTAAGACTGATGCAGAAGTAGTAGAGGTTTTTAGAAAAGTGAGTCCTGATTATGATATTAGTAGCATGTTGTCATCTCCATCAGCAATTTTCCTGTGCTGTTTCCTATACTATACAAAGTCTCTGTACAATGGGACTGTGGAGAACAGCTCAGTAATGTGCTCCTTAATGCTAGCACAACAACTCTTATGGCAGTGTGCACTTGACAGTGATGACTTTATCATGTGAGGCAGGTAAATCACAACTGCAGCAAGATAATAGTATCTTTGGCTGGGACTTACTGCGTGATATCATTTCTCTTCTATTGTTCTCCTGGTAGGAAACCATTTGAAAAGTTTTTCTTTCATTAGCAAGCAAGCAAAAGAAAATTTTAATTACTTCCTTTGTGAAAGAAACACTTTCCAAATGGTCTCCCAATGGAAGTACAACAGAAAAGGATAAGGTAATGTGATAAGTCCCAGCCAAAGATGCCATTATCTTGGTGTAATTGTGATTTACTTGCCTTGCGTAATAAAGCCCTGAGAGTGATGGGTTGTTCCGCTTCTGTCACTTGTCATGGAACTTCTTAGCAATTTTGGTCTATTTTGCTGCACAGGGCTTGCCTTGATCACTTGGAGAGGGGGCAGCAGGATGGTATATGTGTCCATTCTGAGCAGAGTTCATGTATTAGGACTTCAATAGTTCTCCACAGGAACCTCAAGTTGCAAGTTGCAAATTGGAATGATGAGAAAGAGTAACAAACAACTTAATGAAAAATAATAATAATCTAGGACTACTAGAGTTCAAACTGGATAGCTATTGAAGCATCTCAAAATGTATTATTAGCTTATAGAATTACAGTGGGTCCTTGCTATCTTCTAGGGTTTGGTTCCAGGATCCCCCATGGATACCAAAGTTTGTGGATTGTCAAGTTTTGCTATGTACAATGATGTAGTAAAGTAGTCTCCCTTATATAAAATGGAAAAATCAAAGTTTGCTTCTTGGAATTTTTATTTTTATTTTTTTGGGGGTTGGAATATTTTTAAACTGTGGTTAGTTGAATAAGGGGATACAGAATCATGGATATGGGGAGTTGACTGTATATCTTCATTAATGTCTGTGACCAAAAACTCTGATGAATACTAAGGGGAAGTTCAAAAGAATCTAAAGTGTCTTCATGGACTTCATGCCAAGAAAGCCAAGAAACCTCTTTCTTTGGAAGCAAAGATCACCAAAACTTTTAGTGATACAAGCTGATGGACATGATTTGTGGCTCCTCCCACTGGGAGTCTGTGTTTACCTTCAGATGTTTTGTTGTCAAGATCCATGATATTACAAGATGTCCAGTCCTCCTTTATTTCAGCATCCCATGTGGGGTGTGAGATGAGGCATGGGGCCCCCTCTTCCATTGTGTAACAGCTATCTGTCAGGCTAGGTACAATCTGGGATCAATTGACCTTGGTGTCTAGTTGCTTGGTCTAGAACTCTGAGGACACAATCTCAAAGGAAGAGTTTGAGTTTGCTAGTGGGGAGCCCCTCATACATTTTGTATGCTGTCATTGTCAGCTTCTCATTTGCCTTTGCATTAGCTGGAGATAGGATATGATTTAATGGAGACAGAAAGGAAACTTTAGTGGGGGTTTTTCCATCCATACTATTAGCTTGATAATACTGAAAGGTGTAGCGATTGTGTCTTTGTGACAATTCTCAGTGCGTGAGGCGTTGGACCCCATCCATTTTGGGAAGCAACAAGGGAGATTGACATTCTATTCCCCTAAAGTATACCCCCCAGCTGTCTCAATTTCACAGTGACTTTGTGCCTCTGCCTCTCAGTTTTTACAATGTCCCAGTTTCTTTTTTATCTTCCCATTTACACTCTTTGTCCTCAGCTTACTTCAGTTGCAGCAAACTAAGCTCAAAGTGGGAATGTTGTTTGTACTCAATTTGGTGGGGGAGGGGGCAGGGGAGAGGAGGGATGAAACCTTGCCCTTTCCAGCAGGCTTAGGCAAAAGCAAACTGCTGCAGCTTTTCCTAGCTTCTGTGTTCTTCCTCATTAATAACTTTTGCCATATTAACCACATTCTGCTGTTTCTTGGCTGTATGTGTCCTGTTTTTTTATCTGTGAAATGTTGGAGGGTATGCAAAGTGGGGAGGTTCTTGAAAGGGATCCTGGGGATGGGGCTGCTATGTTCCAACCTAGCTCAGGGGCTCAGATGTGCAGGGAGAGGAAGAGTTCTATATGATTCTTGATGCTATAGTGGCAGTGAGATTCCTGCCATTTCCAACATAACTCCTAGAAGGTGAGCTCGGGGAACAGCTGGCCTGGAGTGATGCTGCCTGATGTTGAGATCCAAGCCATGAGATATGTCAAAGCTATGTAATCTTTATTTTATTTTATTCATTTTATTTTATTCCAAGCATTTATTTACTTCCTCTTGTCCCACTAGGGCCCCTAAGGTGATGCAGAATGGATAAAAACACTTAAAAACATTAAATATATAACTAAAATCCAACCAGAACACTCCAAAGCGTCTCTTTAAAAATAGGTTTAGAACCAGACAAACAGTTTGAAAAACAGCCAGAGCTGGCACTAACCCTAATTTTAAGAGCTGAAGGCCATGTGAAGTAGCATAGTCTTCCCTACTTGTCAGAAGCTCAAAGGATAGAGCCTTCCACAGTCAAGGTGCTGTGTAGAGAAAGCCCTGGCAGCTGTACTCACCAACCTATCCTCATGGGATGGCAGAATATGTAACAAAGCCTTTACTGATCACCATAGATTTCAGGGAAGCTCATATGGGTAGAGGTTGTCTTTCACGTATCCTGGACCCAAGTTGTTTAGGTCTTTATAAATCAAGATGAGAAGTTTCAGTTGAGCTCAGTAGAAAATAAGAAGCCTTGAAAGTTCTCGAAAGACCTGTGGTATGTAGTTTTTAAGGTGCACATGAGATAACAGTATAACACCACTCCATTCCTGGTAGGTGCTGAGCATATAGTAGGCCTAATACAATACAGGAACATACCTACATTCTACAACATTGTTAGGACAGTGGAATGAAGGAGTCTCAGACAAAGAGAGGAAGAGAGTTCCCCAGAGAAACTTGCTTCTCTGGATGAGAGGATGGGTCAAAAGATGTCAGCCCCAGATGAATGTTGGACTGATGCTCAAGTCTATACAGAGGCTCTAGGAAGAGGTTCAGCAGAGCTTTAAGAGACTTAAGGAGGATTCTGTATTGAACCATGGATTTACAAAAGAGGCAGAGGGATACTTTATTGCTGTCCTGAAGGAAAGAAGTCTACTTTTGCATCTTTCCCATGGCTTAATGCTTTTCAAAGATGGTTATGTAGACAGCATTAGAAAAGGGGCTTTGTGACTAGTATCAACGGTGGTAGCATCAGAGTGCGTGGTTGCTCTCCAGACAAACCGCTAAAAGGTATACATCCTGGCTCCAAAGTGACACACGCTTCCTCTGAATTACCCACATACATCCCACTCACAGACCACACTGGAACATGTGATCCAGGAGCTGTGCAACATTTGTGGGTAGAGATGGAAAGAAGGCACCATGTGCTGTGGTCTGCAAAACAAAAAGCAGGATCAGTAGGCCCACATCAGTTAACACATTGGTAAGTCATTATATTCACTTAAAATCTGGTATCAAAAGAACCCAGGAAGGCTCAGTTGGTGATCAATATTAACAAACTGTGTGTGTGAGGGAGGAGGGTGTGTGTCAGTGAGTTTGTTCAAGGGCAAGACTGTGACCAGGCATCTGATGTGCCGTGTTCAGTTTTTAGGAGTGTCAATGAGTTTATATTAATGTTTATATTAATGTTAGTGAATGTATGTGGATGTGTTTTTGTGAGTGCGCATGTGTGAGCCATGGACTAAAATATGCTGTTGGACACGGACATCCCTCAGTCTCTCAAATGGTCACTGATATGTGCATTCACCAAAAAACATACTGAGACACAGCTGTTTTCAGCCTACTTCCTGACATATACCTAGACTTTATATACTCATCAGTGGTCACTGGCAGATTCTCTAATATGCACATCCAGACACTGATTTACACAGTGACTGACACAGTTGCAGATACGTTTAGATATTCCCATATATGAAGGCATACTCAGTCCAATGCACTCATATGTACACTGACACATACACACACTAATAACGCACAAGCTCTCCTAGCTTGCGTGTTGACAGTCTTACTGGCACATGTACACTCATGGATGCACTTAAATTCATAAAAATACTTTCTGGTGTTTGTGTGTGGTACCTTGTGCTCCAGGGTAGATGCACATATACATACAGTCATCAACAATCATACATAGCTTCAGAGAAGGGCAATGGAGATGATAAGAGATATGCAGAACAACACATATGAGGAAAGGTTGAAGGAGCTGGGCATGTTCAGCTCAGTGAAGAGAAGACTGAGGAGTACCAAGATCACACTCTTTAAATACCTCAAGGGCTGTCACAGAGAGGATGAAACAGGCTCATTCTCTGCTGCCTTAATGGTTTAAAGTTACCGGAGAACAGGTTTTGATTGAATGCATTAGAAGGAACTTCTTGACAGTAAGAGAAATTTGGCAATGGAATTAATTGCCTAGAGAGGTGTTAGGGTTTATTTCTCTGGACATCTTCAGCAAGAGCTAGACAGCTACTTGCTGGCTAGTGTGTATGTCTAGGTATTGTACACTACTGGGTAGTGTGTATTGGTGCACAAACATAAACCTGTGGTGAATCAGTCAGGGTTTTAAAATCCATCCAGTCATTCTTCCCAACCATAGAGGGAAAAGGAACTCCAGACTTTCCAAAATTCCTGCATCAAGTTATTCAACAGATGACCCAACGTCTCAGAGAAAGACACCAAAACAATTGTACATTGTACTGTTCTATGCTCCTGCAGTGTACCATACTCAGCTGTTCCTTGGGCTGGTGAATATTTTATGCCTTGTCTCCCATCTCTCATAATTTCTTAAGTAAGAGGGGATTGGCTACTTGTATGGGAGGCAAAGGATGAGGCCAGAACCATTTAGCCATTTGATTGTTTTGTTTCTTAAGCACAATCCTGTAAGAGAAACTGACTTTGAGGATATAAAACACCCAGAAATATAAAGCTTTTAAGTAGAGTGATCAATTTGTAAAATATTTGTGGCTATGTTTGTCTATCAAAATTTGTTAAAAACTAAAGCAATCAACAGAACAATATCTGTATTAGGCTGACTCTCTTCAGGTCTCATCTGGAATATTGCATTCAGTTCTGGGCATATCATTTTAAGAAGGATATATACAAGTTGGAGCAGTTCATAGAAAGGCAACAAAGATGATAAGAAGTATGGAGAACTGAATATACAAGGAAAAGTTGAAGGAATTGAGCATGCTCAGCTTGGAGAAGAGAAGATTGAGGGGTGACATGATTGCACTCTTTAAATACCTCAGGGGCTGTCAGAGAGGAGGGGCAGGCTTTTCCTCTGCTGCCCCAAATGATAGGACTAGATCTAATTGCTTGAAGTTGCAGGATAATAGATTTTGGTTGAGTATTAGAAGGAACTTCTTGAGAATAGGAACAGTTCAGCAATGGAACCAATTGCTTAGAGACGTGGTGGGGTTCTCCTCTGGACATCTTCAAAAAATAGGCTGGTTAGCTTCCTGTTGGGAATGTTTCAGCTGGAGATCTTGCACTGAGCAGGTGGTTAGATTCAAGGACCCATGAGGCCCTTTCCAACTCTGTGATTCTATGATTCAGATGAACCAGAAAGGTACAAAATAACCAGCTTGTTTTATAGGACTGTTTTTCAGATTGTCTGTTACATTAAATATAGCAAAGGGAAAGTAGGCTTGGATTTTTTATATATATATGTATAAAAAAACAGTGTAGGCTATGGAATTATTTCAAAAAAATATTTCAAGTTCACAATTAAAATATAAAGTTTTCTTTCATGATTGACATTATGTATGGGATGGGATGATTTTCTGTGTGCACTTCCATGGCAATGTCACAAATTTGAACTAGGCCTCTAGCTGTTTTCAGAGCTTCCAAGATTTGTAAGCCAAATCAGCTGCCAACAATCTTCATTGTTCTCAGTTATTTTGCAGACCATTATTTAAAGTTAAGAACTGCATTTAAAATTTCCTACACTTTCTATTTCCTGTATCTAGTATCTGTTACCTCAGGGATGGGAATTATGCACCACTCTAGATGTTGATAGACCGCAACCCCTAGCATTCTTCACCATTGGATATGCTGGCTAGGGCTGCTGGAATGTGCAGTTATATATTTCTGCCTGTGCTCTACAGCCTCCTACTCTGTCTTCTTATTGTAGCCTAGAGGTAACCCTGAGATCTGAAGGGCTATTCCAGTAAAGCAGAAGCATTGGCAGGTTTTACCAAGCTGGTAAGGCTTTGAATACTGAGACCCAGTGTGGGGCAGAGGTTTGAATTCAGAATTGTTACACCCCAGAGTGACCCTAAGAGAGGGCCCCTAAATTGGCATGACTTCCCCCATATTGGATATTGGTTAGCAAAGGTCAGTCGCAGTTAAAACCCGCCTTGGCGTTGAATGGGAAATCCTTAACAACTATACCGTCTCCCTCTGCTGTATGGGAATATAGACAACGTCCCTTAGGCTAAAAGGCTGACCTATTGTTCCGAGTCACGTATCTCTAAGCAGACAATAGACTCGCTCCTGGACACTGTCGCACCCCAAGCTACGTTGATGAACTGTGTGTAGCCAAACAAACAACACCTATCAATTCGGAATTTTAAACCTATCAATCCCCTGGACTTTCCTGGGAGAAACAATACTGAGAAGGGGTCGTGATATTTGCCTAACATTATATTCCGCAATCATTGCCCATTAACTCCACTTTGCTAACTGATACCTGGCCTGAGGAGAGAAATTGGCTATAAAAATCCTCACTTTTTGAGCCTCTTTGGAGAGCTTCCCAGACCGGACAAGGGCCTGTTTCGCTGCTACTGAGGTATCCCACTCAAGCCTCTCAGACGCTGCTGAAAGCTAAACACAACTCACATATCTGACCCTCTGCGAAACCCCGTTGCTATCAGCCTTCCAGCCTCAGGATCCAGCCTCCCCTTGGTGCTATACACCAAGCCTTCACTAATCTCCTCCTTCTCCAGGACACCTAGACTAAGATCCGTATGTCCTCTCTCCCAACTGTCTCTTATTCCCAACTTTATTTTGGTAGCCCTTGTGTGATTGCAGGATTATTTGTTAATGTGTGTTGTGACTTTCTCTGTTAGTGTTAATAAAGTTACTCTAGACTGTTCCTCTGACCCTTGCGTGGTTCTGACCCCGTAGACATAGGGTTAAAGATCCCCTGCCCTGACCTCTCGCAAGCTTTGAGTTTCTCTGTTAATTCCCTTAATTTGAAGTCTGTTTGGGTGTCCTCAAGGTACCCCCTAATTTTCAGGGTAACAGAACTAGGACTTTGGAAGACCAAAGTTCAAAACCCCACTCAGCCATGGAAACATAATGGGTGTCTTTGAGCTAGTCACACTCTTCAAACCTTAGAGGAAGACAGTGGCAAACCTTCTTTGAACAAATCTTGCCAAGAAAAGCCTACAATATGGTTTTGTATGGTGGAGTTGACTTGAAGCATACAGAAGTATTAGTAGCAGCAGCAGCAGCAACAACAGTAACAGTAGCAGCAACAGGAAGGGTGTGAGTATGGCCTCATTGGTTGCTTGTGTGTTTGCCATTCAAGGACTAGCCTAATTAATTACAGAGAGGCTTGTTAACCAGAATGTTGTCCATCTAGTGACAAATTTGTCACAGAAACTCTGAATACAATGGTGGTGTGGAATAGTTGTGATCTGCACTGATGGAGAGACACCTGTACTGATGACATCACAGAGTAGGAGGGTGGTCAAGGTTGCTAAGATCTATAATTAAACTGAATGTTAGATTTCTAAAATTCTTTTTCTATTTTCAGTCTTTGGAAGCTTTGTTTGAGACGGAGACAGAGTAAGGGTTGTTATTGTCTGATGTAGCTTACTCAAGAACTGCCATGGTATTGGCTTACTGTTTGTAGCCTCATAAATGCACCAGTGATATTGCAAGGGAAAGAAACCCTTTTACTATTCCTACTTGAGCCTAATTTCTGTACACATCAAAGGTGCCATAAAATTGACTAAACCAGTTGTGAATGACTTCTGGTTTTATCAGTTTCATCGTAAAGGGAATTCTTTTTAATTATCTTGAATATATTGAAGTGGGATACATACTTCAGACTGAAATGGCATACATCAAGCAGGTTCATCAAGAAAGTATCTGGTGACTTGCACGTAGCTCTGGTGGCGCACAGAAACAGGCTAGAAGTGGTGCAATCTATGTATTCTGATTCATTTCCCCAAAAAACAAGAGTTTAGTCAGGAAAACACAACCACAGGCTTCTCACATGTTCTTCTTTTCGTTCCTCTACTACAAAAGGTTGGACATCATCATGGCTCAATTGTCTTTGCATGTGGCCGTTTTCAGGCAAGATATTATTTTGCTTTGAAACCCGGAATGGGATTCTTCTTAAAATTTGTTCCTGTGGGGGAGAACTAATAATTTACAAATATTCTCTCAGTTGAGAGAACATATTGGAAAACTGTGCAGTTTTTGAAGATATTCTCACAGCAGGGAGAAAGTCTTTCCTATTCAAGATTCACTATTTTCTTCACCCGTTCCCCAACATGGTAATCTAATCACCCAGCCCGGACAGGGCAGAGGGCAATTGAAGATCATCCAGTTGTGTTCTTATCGCTGGCTCATGATGAATCTATGATTTGGGACCTTCAGAGGACTTATGGAAGATCTTGGGGGATTCCTGCATTGTCTACACTTTTGTTTTGGATCTTGAAGAGCATTTCTTGGGCTACTTGCTTTTTAGTAATTTCCAGGAAGCTGGCTTTCACAGTTTGTCATAGCTTCTCACTATTGTGGTTTCACATCTTTGCTGGTGATGCAATCAATTCTTGTGTGTGTGTTTCAGAGTGAAAATTATTGTCAACAGTACGATTTTTGCTTTTTGTAGGATTGTCGGATATGCGATTGCTCCCAACAATATCACTGTAATCATTTAGGTACTTAAAATGTGCCATAAAATGATAACATTAGAATGCCTATAAACATATAAATGTTTTCTTGTTGGAAAAAGTACATCTTTTGATTGGAATTTTGTTAATGCATTACATCAGAGTAACTATGCCAACATAAACAACTGCAACAGGAGAATACCATGGGGACTATGACTGTTCAAGGAGTAAGAACTGAAGAAATAAAGGTGTGTGTAGTAAACCCAGTTTGCCTTCCCTCACAACCACTGCATGATCCCAGAAAAAGTGCAGCTGCTAGCTTAGAGCACCAACAACAGAGTTCAGCCTTTGTTTCTACAGTGGTGGGGCCCAAGCTCTTTGTTAAAGTGGCTGGAGGGATGTAACCCATGAAAATCTGATAACTGTTGCTCTAAATGGTAGACTAGGGTACTATTGTGGATGGCTTTTCTTTTTCCAAAGCTATATGATTTTTCTTATGGACTTATTCACAGATTCTGTAGAGATATGCTACTGCCCTTCAGAAAACAATAAATTCTTAATAATGTCCTTAAGGTATTGCTGAAGTGCGTGTGAGAAAAATATGTTGCTCTTTTCCAATGATGTCATGAGTTCTGCACAATGGGTGTTTGTGACATCTTACACAAGTGCTGGTTATTCTGCTAAGAGCTCATGTCATTCCCTACTTCCCACTACCACAAAACACTACTTAAAAAAAGAACTAGTCTGATGAAACACAAGGTAAGACAAAAACTTGAGTGTATAGCATGAGCAACGAAGCCCTGTATCAATATTTGTCTCTAGAAAAGTTGTACATTACCTTTTTCAGAGCCATGGACCCCTTGGAGAATCTGATGAAATCTACTGAATCCTTTCCCCAGGGAACACCCCCAAACATACACACAGCTAAATTTTCATCTTAAAATTCATCATGATAGGACAAATTAAAAGCAAGAAAAAGGAAATTAAAAAAAATAAAAAATAAAAATTGCACTCCCCAAAATGGACTCCCCAAAACACATAGATTCCATGAAGACCTCTGACCTCAATATAGATACTGTTTAGAATGATAGTATCAAGCTACCGCTTGAAAGTATTTTGCAAAGGCAAAGGTGAGGATTATACATTCATGCATGCTTCACAGATGATGTAAAAGATACAGATACTTGGTACATGCCTAAGATTAAAACATCTTCTGAAGTTGCCTTATTATTTTTGAAAATGCTTAAAACAGACTATTCTATGTGAACTCTTGAATTATATATGCTGCAAGAACCATTTTTTTGATATGGAAATGGTGACAACCAAGAAGTTGAATTAAGACAGCAGGGATGACAGGGCAATCCATACAAGGGAGTTGTAAACCTATTCTGCTGGCTACATAAGAACGGATGGCTCAAGAGACATACAAGATCCAGCTTTTCTGTCCAAAGTCTGGTTTTAACTCATACAACCTCTGAACTGCTTGCTTGATGATGTACTAGTTCATATCTTTGCTACAGTACTTAAGAGTCACATCTTTAACAATGGAGATTTTGTACAAAGGCTAGCCTGAACTTAGGTCACATTTACTTCTGGCAGAAGAATTACCTGAACTCTGGAAATATGGATGTATCTTTTAAAAATGGGAGGATTGTGGCTCCTCTTAAGTGTTTGTTTCTTTCTCCTGTGTCACTGAGAAATATATCTCCTGCCACAGAGGGGGAAAAATTACTGCATTCATCATTTTGAGGAACTGCACTTGGTTTCATTAGTACTGAATGAGCCTATATTCCATTTTCTCATAGGACATCATGGAAAATTAAGGGAAGCACAGGACATGAGACAGAATCAGACTGAATATAGAACATTATTTGTTTTCTTCAAGCCAATGTAATACAGTTTGTTTCTTAAGATTGGTCAGCAAACATACAATATGCCTAGAACAGATGTGAAGTCCAAACTTAAGAGAAATGCTGATGGAGTCCAGAGGCAAGACTCCATTCAATTCTGTTAAACTTTCTTATGAATTATATGGCTCTTAGCCTGGTTCTTCTCTGTGCATCAGCTCATGCAGGGGTTATCATCCACTCCCCATAAGTGTTCAGTCTGTCAGGACCTTGGAACTCCAGGACACCAGCTCTGAGTCTGAGCCAGAGTCCCTGGAGCCTGCTGCACCAGCACAGCCCACTCCCGAGGCTGCCCCAGGCACAGAGCCCTTGGCCCCAGTAGTCCCAGCAGCAGAGCCAGGGGCTGCCCCAGACCCAGCCCAGCCAGAGGAGTCGGATGGTGAGTTTCAAGAGCAGGTGACTACTTACCAGCAGCATCGGGAGCAAAAGAGTGCTCTCAGGAGGTCAGAACGTTTAAATAGAAAACGCCAGGCAATCAGGGCCCAGCTGCGATAACACCTGGAGGAGTGATCTGCCTATAAAAGCGATCACTCAGCCTTCGGTCTTCTGTCGGCTCACAACTGACCATTCTGGGTGAAGTGCTTGTTGTGGATCTCAGCTTGGCCTCCTGAAACGCTGCTCAACCTGCTGGAATGTCGCCACCTCTTGATCCCGGACCAGCTCTGGTAACTTTTTTTGTTCAAACAGACTTTGACTGTGTGCTCGCCTGGCTGTGACATAACAGCCAGGGAGTCTCCCTGCTGCCGGTATTTACTGCTATTTTTCCTGTTCTGTTCTGCTGAAGAAAAGCCCTTTAATTTATTCCCTGCCTTATCTGCAAGAGACTTGTAGCCAGCTCCCTTGGCTGCTTGCCAGGCCTTGGCGTTGACACAGTCAAAAGGACAGGACTTTCTATGAACAAACCAGAATGCTTTGATGGTGACATTTATACCTCATAGAGGTGGTAAGGTATGGAACAGGAGAAAGAGTTAGAAAAAGATGCAGGAAGGAATAATAGAAGCCGGAGCTTGAAATAGTTACTTCTGGAGGATGACAATGGCATACCCTCCAACTGTCCCAATTTGACAGGCACTCTTCTGATTAATACTCTGTCATCCCACTTTTCCTGCTGCCTAAAAAATGTTCCAGTTTCTCTCTCTTCTGTCTACTTTTCCCTTTGGCTTCAGCCTACTTCAGTTGCTCCAAACTAAGTCAAAGTGCAAAAGTAGTTTGCACTCAGTTAGCTCAGTGGGAAGGAAGGGATAGTGGGAGACAGACTCTTGCCCTTCTCAGTTAGCTGGGGGGAGACCTCTTGCAGACACTCCAAATTTATGTGCTCTTCCCCATTAATAACTTTTGACATCTTGACCAACCACCCTCTGATTTTGCTTGATTACACATGTACCCGTGTTCACCTGTGGAATGTTGGAGGGTATCTGGCTATCTCAAGCCTCCAGCTGATATGGACACTCACTTTGAAATCATGTAGCCCAGGAGTGTAGAATACCTGTTGAGTCTGGAATCAGGACAGCAGGAGTCCACATCTTTCCTCCTTTCTCATCCTGATCTAGATTAATAAGATAAGAACAGCCAATCAACCTGGCAGGCAAAGACTTTTTTGTTTAGACAAGCATTTGGTTATTAATTAACTACCCCCAGAAGGGTCTTTTCATTGGGTGTTATACCTATATCTTTACTATTATGTATTAAATGCTTTTCAGACTGTTTTAAATTACTGCTTTTAATTTGATTGCTTATTTAGTTCTTTTTCAACTTTTGTACTCTACACTGTTTAAACTTATACCTTAAGTTGCCTCAGCATCCACCCAGATACCACAAGGCTCACCAGCAGGGTATGAAGAGAATAGACTTCCTGTATTGTTAATCTAGCCTCCTCCATTATAAGGTAACTGCTCCTCATAGAAACTGGAGGTTCCACTCAGCTAGCTAGCTGTCTGTTCCCCTAATAAAACCATTTGAATCAGCAGTTGTCACCATGTCACATGGAATTCCAATTAATTATTAGGAGTGTGCACAAGGCTCTGTTTTCTGTTACCCTGTTTATTGGGGGTCCTGTGAGGGACACCTAAATGTACTCAACTATAGGTGGGGAAAATCAGCTCAGAGCACTGCTTTAGCATTACGAGAGGCAAGGTAACTTAGCAGGATCTTGAACCCTATGTCTACGGGGTCAGGCCAGTCAAGAAGCAAACCGTTTTGAAAGGATAAATGAGATCTTTTATTAAAATACAACCAAACAGTGTATGCAACACACTCACTCAGATAACTATAGAAAATAAAGGTGGGAGTGGGATAGAGGGATTTTCAGAGGGATAGTTGAATTCGGTGATACAAAACCTGTCCTGAAGACCAGAAGAATAGAAAGTGATGCTGGGGTTTGATGTGGCTCAGCATGTGGAGCTGAAGGGAGGCTCACCAGGCAAAGTGGCAGCATGGCGGTTAGGAACTCGGGAGCGATCCAAGGAGGGACTTGGAATCAGGGGTTTATATAGGAAGAAATGTGACTGCAGGCTATGCCTTACTAGGTGAGAACAATGGATTTCAGGTGCGAGACAAAGCCTCGGAAAGGTCAAAATTTAACATGATTGAGTTAGGTCCGAATTGACAAAGGAGCAGGCAGTATGCAAATGCGTGACACTGGACAGTTGATAGTTCAGCCAGTCAAGTTACCTGCTTGGGGCAGGGAGTCCTTTGTAGGTGGCACGCATACATAATAGGGTTTTTGCCAGGAGGTCTCTTGAAGCTGCGATCTGGCTACTTCTGGCTTGCCTGTATTGTTTAGGAATATTGCAGCAATCAGCCGCTGAGCCTAGTTTCGTGCTTGTCTGGTGGCTTCACAAACACGTGGAGAGAGGTGGTGGAAGAAAGCTGAATTATTGATATCAAAATGATATCTTTTATGCTATTGCCAAGGCGGCCTAGAAGCTGCAGTAACATTTCAGATGGAATTTAGCCTTGGTATTCTGTTGTTTTCTATGGGAACAACTACAGCGCTTCTCAAATTGGCTTAGCGAACAGTGATTGCTGCTAATACTTCGGTGGCTTCCTTTTCATAATGGAAATGCCTGGCAGAAATGAATGCACTGGCTAGGATGTTAAGATTCAAAAGGAACTGTTCCCATGGCAATAGTGGAAAGTGTGGCCTACTGATCTGCCTGAGGATATGAGAGGATGAGGGAGCGAGAAAGCAAAAGTTAAGAAAACTGACCCAAAGTGTTGGTCACATGTGAGCAGGCAGGCGGCATCAGCATAATGCTACAATAGCTGCTCTCTTCCTCAGGAAGGCTGCATCATCATGAGGTCACAATGGCAAGTCTCTCTCTCTCAGAGAGACAGTATTGCCATGAGTTCACAATACCCAGTCTCTTGGCTCATTCAGGGAGGCAACAACATAAAGTCACAATGGTCAGTATCCTTCAGAAGGCAGCTTCAGCATGAAGAGTCACACTGATAATTTGCTGTCTCTCATTGGAGCAGTCAGCATATGACTGGTCTCTTTCGGCTGATGGAGGAGCAGGAGTACCAGAGGTGGGTTTTTAAAAGGCTGCATGGCCTGATTGGACCCACCAAGAGGGAAGGTTACCTTGGAAAAGATGTGCCTGAGGTCGGGGGAGAGATTGGAGAAACTCGCAAATCATCAATCCATGAAAGTCAAACCTGCAAATGGAAACCTGCAAACTGTAATGACCATGAAGTATTCATAAGCAGTGATTCTGAAAGTAAAAGGAATCATGTTTTATCTCCTATTCCTTTTGAAATTATAAAGGAAGTACAATTCCTAATTCTCAATGTTTCTCTATATGCATTGTCCGACTCAAACGTATACTGGGTTTGATTCAACACAATATAGGTGAAAGATAAATAGCCTCTAGTGTTGTTCCACAGGTGGTTGCAAGTGGTATAATAAGTGAGTTCTATTATCATTCTCCTACTTCTATTAGCGTAAGAAGTAGTTTGAGTTCTGGATCAAAAAGAACGTCAGGTTTGGGTTTAGTTTTACCTTTGGAGCGCAGCGCTGTAGCATGAGGTGTAAAACAGCCTTCAGTGAGTGGAAGATGTTTTTTGCTTCCAAGAGTATACTTTGTGATCCAAACACAAAATGGATTTTGAATGGCTGCAGAGGGATGTACAACAAAGTTTTTGTTTGTGGGGAATGGAAAGACTAGGCTCCAGCTTGAAAGGGGGTGGGGTGGTTGATTCATTTTCCATAATAGCCAACTGAATGCTATTCCTCAGGCTCAGCCACATATTAATCTCAATTTATTTCATTTAGGTAGCTCATCTGTGTGATGGAAATGGCAGACCCGAAGGAGAAAGCAACATATAGCAAAACATAAAACTTATCCATGTCTTGAAGCAAAGTAAATGGTGAAATTACACAAGGTGCATTTGTTTATCAGTGACGGTTAGGGATGCAGAAACCTTCAGTTCTCCAGTTACTGACTCTCTTGATCTGCTTCTAATAGCCTGTACAGCTTATGTCTGGAAACTAAATTTGACCTGAGTATTACTCTCAGATCACTAATCAGCTCAGTAAGACCAAATAACGGATGGAAATTACCAAGCTAACCAGAAACAATACAAAAGAATATTTAGGAAAGACAGAGAAGTTTTCTCAAAAAGATTGCTTCAATAGATGGACCTTCAAAGATGTATTAACCCACTTGCTTGACCATTAAGTAGAAGTGTTCAGTTGCAGTAATCTAAAGGATGAGGCCAGACTTCTCTAGTCTGATGCCTTCCAGAAATGTTGGGCTACAACCACCCTCATCCTCAGCCATCATGGTGAACTCATTAAGTGGGCACCAGACTGGGGAATGGTGCATTTTAGGTGTCCCTCCTCATGCTGGCTGTCTGCTCAATACCAGTTAGATCAAGTTTGAGCTGTAGTAATGCATTCTATGTAGAACTAAAAACGATCTAGAGTGCAGAATGCTAGGTTGTGAGTGGAAGCAGCACGTAATAAAATGTGTGGCTCCATTCTTGAGACAAGCGCCTGGACTTTGACCATTGTCAAAGTGCAGTTGATGATGATGATGACCTCCAAGCTCTCTGCAGTTTGGGACTAATGCTGCCTTCTCTCATAAGAGCTGGCCTGTCAGGTAAGATCATCAGAAGCTCCCTTGGGTGTTCGTGATCCCTGATATGAATAGTGGGCATCTAAGAGAGGACCTTTCCAGTAGCTGTAACCAAGCTGTGAAACACCCTCTGTGAGAAGCTTATGGACCTTTTTGTGGCTTTCTACCAGGTAGCTAAAACTTTCCTGTTTGGAAGTAGGCTGAGTTAAAGGTCTTGCATTAGTCCGTGTGTTGTTTTGCTGCACTGAACTATTTTGCTACTTGTTTTTGTGAGCACTTGCAAAAGTTAATTTTTTGGGGCTACAGTTCCCAGAATCTCAAGCCAGCATGGTCACTGGCTCTACTTAGCTCTGGGTTACTGCTTGCTTTAATGTCTGATATCTGTCCCTTTTAGTCATTTAGTTTTTAATCATTATATGTTAATGTTTGCCCCTCTGATATTTTAAAAAGAAAAGGCAGAATATGCTAATTTTACATAAATAATATTTTGTGTAGGGATGCAATAATACAAACAAGTATGTGCCTAATGGATCAATAAAGACAGCATCCAAAATCCTGTATCAGCTACTTAGTTAAGTATACTTAACTAACTAACCCCTCCTGGCCTGAACCCTCCACCCCCTCAACCTATTCATCCATGCTTCAGACACTGGCAGAATGTATCTTGTTCTCTCTATTTGGCTGATGCCTGGTGAAATTGGTTTATGGAGGAGTTATGGTTGTGGCAATAGTGACAAACTCATGACTAAGTAGTGATTGTGAATATCAAAACAGTTACCTAGATTTACTCATCCATAACTGTTTCATGTTCACAATTGCTACTTAGCCACAATTTTGACACTATTGCCAACTATCATAATTTCCTTCCAGCCCTACTTTACCTGGCATCAGCTGGATGGGGAAGAGATCCATTATGCCAGCAACTGGAATGTGGATGAATGTTTCCACCCAGTTTGGGAAGGGAACTGATCTAGGAGAGGTTACTTAGTTACGTATACTTAAGCAGCTGATATAGGATTCTGGCCATTCATACACAGCATTTTACTCCCTCCACACTAGGGAATTCAGGTGATAAGTACTGACAGAAGTGGAATCAAAATGGAGTCACTGAGACACAACATTATCGTCACACCCAAGGTGTGAAAATCTATTTATCTAAAAAAATAGAGAGATAAATCTCCACAAACATAATCCACTGATGATGGAGCATGCCTAATAGCCATGAACACTGGCTGTCTGTTTGAAAGAAAAACAGGAAACTGTAGGAAGGAATGGAATAGGATATCCAAGAGAAGGTTTTTTAACTTGGCTTCCATGTAAGGATTATAAGGGGCTTGTGAACTGGGTACAAAAATGATTTTTTTCTCATTCAGTTTACTTCATGTTAGCTTGACTTTTTCCTACTGATAATGAACTTTAAGGTAAAAATTTAGTCTGTTCAAGTGTTCATTGTAATTCCTTTATTCCAGATTAGTGTGTGTAAAGAAATCAGTTTCCAATGCAATTAAAAAAAAAAAACCTTTGTGCAATTTTTGGCATATAAAGTTTGGTGTATTTTCTAAAGAGAGGGTCCATAGAGTACATCAAATCCTCAAAGAGGTCTGTGACCCCCAGAAAGATTAAGAATCACTGTTATAGAGAAAGGGATCTTGTAGCACCTTTGAGACTGAGAGAAAGAAGTTTGTAGAATAAGCTTTCATAAATTGCCAATCTCCTAGGGAAAGGCATGGTTGGTTGGCTGGGTCGTTAACTAGAGGCATTCATCCCAGAAAGTAGGGAAACACTACAGCATTTTCTTGCCAGCTCCACTCTTCCCTTTGATAAAGGAATGAGCAAAATGTGCCCCCCCCATGTTGTTGGATTACCTTTCACAACATCCATAGCTGGCCTAACGGATGGTGAAGAATCACGGGATCCAGAAAAAGGTGGTGGTGGTGATGGTGGGAACCAGCTTTCTACTTTTGTTTCATTAATTCCAGGGATACTGAGAGTTCATGTTGTTGAGCAATAACTATGTGTAAATTCTTATCTTCCTCTCTCAAACTACAAACATATCACTTCACCATAGTTAGGTATCAAACATTCACTTATAGTTTAAGTTAGAGGTAGGTAAAACATATCTTGTTGAATGCATGTGACAGGCATGGTCTTTTTTCATGCCTACAGCAGTGCTCCTCAGAATTGTTATTTTTTTATTTTGTTATTAACATCATAGTTTGCCACTAAAATTCTACACCAAATTATGAAATGTACTATAGTCAATAGGAAGAACTGAATGCAATCTAGGCCATGGGATAGTCAATATTACTATCAGTTCTTTTTCATTCACAACATGAATAATCAATATTATACTGGCTGCCATATTAATTAAAGTCAATTTAAGCACATTTAAAATTTATTTAAATATAATCTGAAAACTGTTTAATCAAATAGAAGTGGAGAACTTTGTTTAAGAATGAGTAGATGCAATTTTAATGAATTTAATAATATTAAACCAAGCTTATATTTTAATTAATTTCATCTTATTTTAAATCTAGTTTACATATATATGGATAATTGTTATATATTTTTATTTAGAGTTCTGGGAGGCTCTTGGAGGTGTTTACAGTTGATTAGATCTATTGTTGTTAAGAGATAATGTTCAGAAATACTAGCACCCTCAAAATCTGAAACAAACCATGAGCTAGGTTCTTCTAGACAAGAAACTCTGACATCTTTTAGGACCAAATTAAAATCTATATATAAATTAAGAGAGTATTTTCATATTACTTTACTAAAAGAATAGTTGCCATCACTTATTTCTTTCCCTTGTGTAGTTTCCTTTTACCTTGACAATTCCATCCTGACCACATGCAGTAGTCTCATTTTCAGTGGGATTTTTCTGCCTAATGTGCATAATTTGGATTGCAATCTTAGTCAGACAGTATATTCCCAGATGTCTGTTGATATACCTCAATATGTGGCCAGAAGTTATGACATACATACATAGTTTGCATGTGTCATATCATACAAAATCTCATAGGTATTTTCAACGACGGCTTGAGTTTATGGAAAGAAACTTTGCTCATTATAGCCATGCAGTGGTGAATGTATCGCGTTAAGTGTTTTGATTTAGAAACTTGATGCATTCTGCAAAACCTCTCCAACTCAACTGTAATAGAAGTTATATTCCTTGAAAATTATTTGCATGTTGCTCAGAAGTACACCAGTTCATCTGACTGAGCAATACCTACATGTGGCAAAATGCACCTCCTTGGTAAGGTCCTCTTCTTTGACAGTCAAGTTTCGTTTAGTGGCTGCCAGAATTTTTAAACGGTTCACCTGATGCCACAAGCAATGGGTAACCTCCTCACAAGCACAGCATACAAGTTTTGGGCGCAAAGTATGCAACACCCCCTCCTCAAGGAACAGTAGAATATGCCCTATCTAAGTACTGAAGTGCCTTCCAGGCAAAACATGGAGGCCCCTCCTTTTCTCACTCGTTTAGTTGTATTAATTACTTACTTATGTTTTCCTACATCTTTTACGTACTACAGTCCTGTGTCTCTATTTTAGCTCAGAGCAACTATCACAAAGGCTGCATCTTTCTTCCATTGGATCATTTAAGTTACACCAGGAAACCAAACTTGGCTTCTTAAAAGTTAATTGAATTAGCTATCCTGCCCATCCACTGCTACCACCACCACCTTTGCTCCTTATTATCAGCAGATTATGGGAGGAGCAAAATCTATTTTCTTCAAGGATATGTCTCCTGCTTTTTTTTCACTATAGAAGAAATGCCATTCAAATGCATGCTCCTTTAGATGGAAAGACAGATCTAAACAGAGACACTTTTTCCAAACTTCTGTTATTTAAAATTACTGCATCAAATTCACAAAAAAGAGATGATTTCAGTTCCACACAAAACTAACAAAAAAAAATGCTTCTAAGCTTGCAATATCAAGTATTGTAGGCTGTGTTTCCGAGGAAGGCTACGGCAAACCGCCTCTGAATATTCCTTACCTAAGAAAATCCTATGAAACTCATAGGGTCACCACAGGTTGGCCAGTTACTAGACGGCATATACACACGCCTAGATAAAGAGAGGTCCATATAGGCTGAAGGCAGCTCACAATGGGATGGCAAAGGTTTCCTATCTGTGAGGCTGCACTCAAGGTCTTTGAGGCTCTTTCTACAGGCAGAACAGCTTAAACCTGGCACCTGAGCACATTTTGTAGTTCTCTGTGGGGTTGCTTTTCTCTCTCCCTCTTTCCCCAGTGTTCAATGACATATGCACAGAGTATAAATACTCAGTGTTTTGTGTGTATCAATATGTGTGAGAGTATACACCAGAGCTTTCCAAACTTTTCATATTGATGACACACTTTTTAGACATGCATAATTTCACGACACAGCAATTCAGTTTTACTAGCAAATCTGAGGTTAAACTAACCTCTTATGAGAGATACAGACACATACATAAATTGTAATAACAAAATGTATGGGGATACAACATAACTAATGAAAACCTTTCATATATTTTTAAAAATGTATGATTTATAAATAACATACATTTCCAAGATTGTAAGCAACACGCCTACACACTTCAGGCGACACACTAATGTGTCGTGGCACAGCATTTGGAAAGCCCTGGTGTACACCATCAATGGGAGTATGGTGTTACCACCGTATACTGGCCTGGTCCTTGGTGAACCAAAGATATCATTTTGATATCACAATTCGGCCCTACTCTGCCACCAGCCAAGTGTTTGTGAGGCCACCGAACAAGCGTGAAGCTAGGCATGGCTACTATTTGCTGCTCACACCAAACCAAGCCAGAGATTGCCAGATCTGCTTTAGGGGACCTCCCGAAACAAACACCTTCATTACAAATGCACACTACCACAAGGAGATCCTCTGCCCTGAGAGGGCACCCTGGCGAGCTGAGTGCTTAACTGCAGAGCTAGCCGCATCTACATACCAGCCATACTATTGTCAATTCAGAACATAACTCAATCATGTAAATTCTGACCTTTCGGAGGCATTGTCTCCAACCCAAAACTTATTGTTTTCGCCCAAGACCACACTAGCCTACGGTCGCTCTTTCCCTGATAAAAACCCCCAGTTCCGAGAGCATTCCCTGATAAAAACCCCCAGTTCCGAGAGCATCTTTGCTTGGTTTGGTTTGTTGTTTGGGCACCCTTCCTGGGACCCCCAATTCACAGGGTAACAATGGCTGGCACTGAATGCTTCATTCCTGAGTTGCAGAAGAGCTTGACTTATCTGATAAACATGGTGTTTGATTTGTTTGCATTCTCTCATTGGATATGACTTTGCCCAATTACATTTTCTAGAACCTTGGTCTTCATCAATCTGATGTATGAGTTCTTTGCTTGTTGCACACTCCCTGGGTTAGATTGAGAAGGTTGATCTTTTGCAGAGGCTAGTGTGGTGGGTAGTCTTAGTTTGTGGTAAGTGATAAAAAGGCTGGCATTTTGCTATCAAACACAGCAGTCCTTGAATGAATTCAGTTTTGCTGGGTCATGCATTGACTGCCAGAGTTCTAAAACCACTCATTCTGCAAGCATTTGAAACTTTCAGTTCAGAATGCTTTACAAATAAGTGAGGCATCTTAGGCCCTTTCCGCATGAGATGCCATAAACAGATCCTTTCCGTAGTTAAGGCAGATTCTCTTGGAACGCAGTAGCAACCCCACTTTCCGCTCCTTTCAGCATTAATGTGAATTGAAGGGGAGTCTCTCTTCCGCATTTCCCCCCACCCCACCAACCCTGATTGGCCTCCTGCTGGTGCTGCCGTTTTCTTAATGCTCAGTGAAGTGCATTTAATGTTTCTGCATTAAGGAGGCATATGGGATATATGCAGATGAGGCAATGTAAAATTGATTTTTTCCATAGTTCAAATAATAAGTTCTAGCTACTGCTTTTAGAAAGGATGGCTACTGGATCGCTACAACATCATGTGGAACCATGGTCCCTGAAAAGGATACAACCTGTGGCTACTACGTTTTAGTGACGCTCTGCAGAAAAGGCCATAATGACCTTGCTGTGCAATGCCTGAATGGCTACTGATGTTCAGTGCCTGCCTATCAAAGTTCGCCTGAAGGAATCCTTTATCAGTTTGCAAGTGCATTAATTGTTTTATGTAGGGATGGGCCAACCAAATCCTCAAATCCTGGGTAAGGATTCAAATCCCTGTGCCAAACTAGGCAAACTGAATCTTTTGAATCTGCCAACCAAATAGATTGTTGGAGACCGGGACGCCTGAAAATCTGGGAGACTGGGACTCCTGAAAACCTTGGAGGTCAGACATACAAGAGGAGATAGTAAGTAGGTGAGTTTTTCCCTTACAGTAATAATGGCTTTTGCAGCTGGGGTTGTATTCTAAGATATTTAAATTGAACACTGAATATTTAAGTTCCGTACTTGACTGGAAGCTACAGGCTTGAGATTTGAAGGACAGCTGAAACATTCCTTTGCATAGCTTCCTTGCAAACCTCTTTCAGACTCAATTCTGGGGCTTGGGGTTTTACAAGGTGTCACAGCCTTCTCTGCCAATGTGTGCTAGTGCATCATCAAACTACAAATCCCTGGATGCCAGAAGGAGCTATGCAAAGAAAAGCCAGTTTTGACCTGGATTATCTCTCTGCTGTAGTATGTGGCCCTGTTTACACAGGCAGGAAAATGTGGGATTAAGCCACATTTTCTTGCCTCTGTACAAAGGGCCTTCATGTCATTTTCAATCTGGGGAGATCCTGACGCAAAACTAGGACAATTGTCTTGGCCAGATTTCTTCAGAGGGAGGTTTGCCTTTGCCTAGGCTTTTGCTAAGGCTGAGAGAGTGTGTCTTGCCCAAGATTATCTTTCTTTCCCTTGCTTTTTAAACTCTTTTTAAAAAAACAATTTGAAAGATTCGAGATTTGTGAGATTCGTGGATTCCCAGAATCTGCCAGGGATTTGGAAAATTCTGGATTTGTCCCATCCCTAGTTTTATGCTGGTGATGACAGTTTTAATATTGCTGTGGCAAAAGGAAAACCTATAGCCATTTCTGCACTAGCCTGTTATAGCGCTATGATTCCACTTTCAACATCCTATAGAATCCTGTGGTTTGCAGTTTAGGGAAGAGCTGGCTGGCTGGCCCCTCCCTAAACTGCAAAACCCTGGATTCCATAGGATGTTGAAAGTGAAATCATAGCTCTATAACAGGCTAGTGTGGAAATGGCCTACGAGAAGTGACTAGTTTGTCTTAGCCTTCAGCCCTCCATGTATTGAAAACTTAACATTATCCTTTCAAGCTTAGAGTAGACCAGATTGCTTGCTTGCTTGTTTCATTCTAGAGGATTTAGGGCGGGTGTTGGGGTGCTTACATGTAAACTGCATGCAAAGCTCTGTCACATGCATTGTCTACCCTCCACTAAACACTCTTTAAAATGCCAAAATCAGCAGTGGAGGATATAAGGAGAGCAGTTGTAGATCAGATGAATGATTCACCGTGGGAGTTCAACACAGCATAACTTGATGCTTCTTTGAACCAGGGAATTAAGGCAACACCCCTGTTTGCTACAATTTTTGGTGGAGAAACAGTATGTGGAATAAGTTACTTAATCCCACCCCCTCACCATAGTTTACTGTTTAACATCACCCCTAGGCTGCAGAAAAAAAGATACAAGGAGGAATGAATAAATCAGAAAAATGTCAAGGAAGTGACAGGATCAAGTAATTCCTCTTTCTGAGGTTGTTTGCAGATCTTGGTGAAATTACTTTTTTGGATTATAACTCCCAAAATCACTAGCCATCATGACTGTGGATTATGGAGGCTAAGGCTCACTGCTTAAGCTCTGGTTAAGATTTGTCTTCTTTTGAGGAGGTTAAAAAAGCAGGAGACTATCAGTGATGGGGCATCAACCCTAATTTAGGCCTTAGAATAAATACAGTTTCCATGTGCATGGAAGACAACCAGATGGAGAGTGTGAAGTGAAGCTGAAAAGGGAACTACTGTGGTTGAATGGCTTAGCTCCTGCATACATTCAGTGCAACATTGCTCCTAAAGAAGGACAGATACTTGGCTAAGAGCCACATCCTGTGAAGGTCATACTTTCTGATTTGAAAAGCAGCATCAGCTTGGGTTCCCCTTATGGATCCTTTTTAAGCTACTCTTGGAGATACATAACCTTTAAATCAGGGGAAAGCATCTTTCACCAGGTGGAATTTGAACTTACTTGAAAAAAGAAAAAGAAAAATGATTGTACAAAAGCTATAGGGCTTTTTTTCCTCCCTTCCCAAAGCATAATCATATGCACAACCATGCTCAACTTGACTGTTTGCTGTTAGGCAGAATGGGAAAGGAAATTAAGTGAAATGAAATATAGGAAATAGGAATGGATTTATTTTCTTGTAGCATGATTAGCTAAAAGTTGATCTGATGTAACTGTGAAATCCAAAACCTTTACCAACTTTATGAAATGTAAAAAGTGGTTGCCTCAATTCATACCTTAGTAAGATTATTAGCTGATACTTACTTGAGTAAATTGTAGTTAAAAGACAGCAAAAATGGTACAATTCAGCATTATAAAGTTCATATGTAAAGAATTATGCTGAAAAGTCGTACATGGAATTGGCAATATGCATAAACAGCAAAAGTTTCCATACGTTTTATTTTAAGGAAAGGTTATTGTCCTTCCAAAGTCTGAATAACTGTTTGAGATTTGGGACGTGGCAATAATGATGAAATTGGCTTATTGTATAAAGGCTAGGCTGAGGCTAACACAAAACAGACTTGTCTAGGAATGGATTATTTTTCCTGGTTTCTTTTTTGAATGATGAAACTCATGATACTGTAATATCTGTCCTTACTTTTTTTTTATTTTTTGTGATTTGAAAGTGACAGGTGAGTGATGAGATATTTTTCTTATACAAGTGTAATCACTACTAATAATTTTATTTTTGTATTGTATATTTAAGTTAATAAAAGGAAAAATGCTTATTTTAAAAAGGAAACATAAGGCTGTGAAGTTGTACAAGAACATCTAAAATCAGCTAGCAAATGTGGGGGGCAGAACCAATGCTGAAGGCCATCCAGTGACTTTGGAGGACCATGTCAGATTTAAAAAAAGTCATACAGTATCTCCAACATGATGCATAACTGTAAAACATTTAAACTTCAAGAGTGTGCCGCAAATGTAATTTCCAAAGTTGAAAATAAAGGTTGAAAGGAGATCAAGTTAAATGCTGCGTCTGTGTCTATGCTTTGAAGTTGCCTGTTGACTTATGGAGACCACTTGAATTTCATGGGTTTTTCTAAGGCAAGGAATACTTAGAAGTGTTTTTGCCAGTTCCTTCTTCTTACGGCACCTGATATTTGTTGGTGATCTTCCATCCGAGTACTAACCAGGTTTGACCCTGCTTAGCTTCCAAGATCAGATGGGACCTGGTGCCTGTTGGAAATTAAAACCACAAAAACCACAAAAGGTCTTGAGATATTTTGAAGAATTACAGGTTCTTCCAGTTAAATCAGTAAAGTTGTCAGGAAGGAATGTGTTAGCATAAAAGTGCAGTGAAGGTTAAAGCCATGGAAGATTCTCAAGATTTAAGCGTCCTTTGAAATTTGTGCAGGATTCAGACATGAATCCAGACAAGCAGACATGGTTATAGAGAAGGGGTTTAAGGACTGAAGACCCATGGTCAGAATAACTAAAGGGGTGAATAGTTTCGGCATCAGAATGTATGTCTGGATGAAGGTGAGAGAATGGAAGAGTAGAGGGAAGATGCTTACTGTAGTTAATGACAGACAGGATTAGGGCACTGAGAAGGATTTTTAGGAAAGGGAGAGAGGAAGGGCTATGTTTTTGTCATGCAGTAAAGGGAAAAGGACATGTGTTCTTGATAGCTTGAATCTGAAAGCAGATAGGAAAATAGAGTCAAAGAGAAAACCAAAGTTTGTGCCTGATTAGTGGTAGGTGATAGAAACTTCAGAAGGTTCAAAATGCTACAGCTGAATGGCTGACTGAGGCTGTCTAAAGGGAATGCATAACTCCCTTACTGAAACAACTTCACTGGCTGCCAGTTTATTTCTGGGCACAATTCACACCGCTGGCTTTGACCTATAAAACCCTAAATGACTTAGGTCTATATTATCTGATAGCCCTTATCTTCTCATATGAGCTTGTCTGAATATTATGATTCTTGGGAGAGGCAAAGAGAGAGGCAGAGAGGCAGCTGGAGATGCAGAATTAAATGGAGGGTGAAAGCTCTGAGGCAGAGAGGTAGAATTCGGTGTTATCAGTGTATAGGTAGTACCAAAAGCTGCGGGAAATGATGAGGCTAGCCATGGTCATAATACAAAGAAAGAACCCTCTATGGAGGCTGAAAACAGAGCAGCAATTTCCAGGTATGGAGTTAATTTTTTAAAAAAGAGCTTATACAGATAAAATAACCAGCTGAGGGTGGACAAATGGAGATATAGAGCGTAAAGGAAATCAATTGAGTTTGAGATGATGAGGATGAGGCTGCTAGGAAGTTGTCAGTGATTTTTGTGACACCGGGCAAAGTAAGAGTGGGCTGTATTCTGTGTGGTCCCAAAAGGCAGGACTAAATCAGTTTTAAGTTTTAGACATGAAACCTAAAACTAGGGATGGGACGAATCCAGAATTATCTGGATCCGAATCTGGATCCGAATCCTGGAGGGTTCTGGGAATCCACAAATCTCACGAATCTCAAATCTTTCAAATCCTTTTTTTAAAAAAGGGTTTAAAAAGCAACTTTTTTTAAAAATTAAACTTTTAAAAACTTTTTTTAAACAGAACTTTTTTTAAGAAAACCTATTTTTTGATTGGTGGATTTGAAAGATTCGGTTTGCCTGTTTTTTGCACAGGGATTTGGATCGTGAATCTCGAATCCTGGCTGAGGATTTGAGGATTCGAGGATTCAGTTGGCCCATCCCTACCTAAAACATAGAAGAAATACCACTATGGTAGGAGCACTTTAACAATGGAACTGATTAGTCGGGAGAGTGAAAAATACTGCCTCACAGCAGGTCTTCAATCAGAGGTTGGAAAGCCATCTATTGAAATGCTGGGGTTCTAGATTTTCTACATTGAGTAGCAGGTTGCAATGGACCAGACTGAATCTTGGGAGGGAAAAAGACTTCAGATTGTAACACCCAGAATTCCCCTGCCAAAAATTGCAGCTGGCTACTCTGGCTGGGGATTATATAAATTGTAATCCAAAAAGATAATTTCCAAGGCCTGAACTAGAAAGCCAGTATGGTCCTTTCCACTTTTATCATTCTCTGATAGTTTAGTGGTAGAGAACATGCATAATGTTCATGCTTTCATTGGCAATGAATTTATTAGACAGTGTGCCTCTCTGAGGCCTCTGTAGACCTCTCCCTGTTGGAATAGTTGGGACAGGTGGACCACAGATCTGACAAAGTTTTAGGCAACTTCCTGTGTTCATAAAAGATGTGTTCTGCCCTTCTATTTCTCCTTCAGAATGCTGGTAGTCTGTTATAAAAACTAATCATTTCTGCCATTTTTGGGGAAACTTTTATGAACCCTTTATAGGAAACATGTCTTAGTCATTATAGCATGTGGTATGCATTGTATCAGCAGGGCAAAAAAGCTTACTTGGGAGTGGGATTAAAATTCACAGTTCACTTTACAGTGGTACATAATTGTTGAAACACACTGCTGAGCGAATATCCCGCTCAAAGAGTTCTCTTTGTGAAGTCTGCTGTGATTTTTGGCTGTTGAAGGGAAGTGGGCATGCAAAACAAAGCTCTTTTTACTAGTCAAACGTTTACAGTGCAAACAAATTCAACTATGCATTACTTCAAACTTGAAAATGAACTGACCAAAATTCCATTCAAACGTCCTTATTGTTTGCTTTCTTGTTTCCAGAAGAAATTGGAATTTTGCAAGGGAAACACTATAGGAAGAAAGGTGATCAGTACAGGAAGGTAGCAAAATTTGCAGAGTTAAGAGTCCTATTCACTTAATTCCATTTCCAACACCAGAGATTTGTTTTAAATGGAAGCTGCCGTGTAGGTTTATTTTATGTCTCCTGCGTTACAGGGAAGGCATGTACTACGGAATGTAGAATTCATAATGAAATGCTGAGAGAGCTTGTTCTGTTCAGTTTGAAAGACAAGAGTCTAAGGAACTACTGTTTTCTTACAAGGGATAATAAAAGGTAGCCATGATGATACAGCATTTCTATAATTCATGTAAGGTTAGACTGACCTTGAGGCCAAGGGTGGGCAACAGTGGTGGTGGTGGTGGGGCTTTTTTGCTCCCACATACCGCCAGGAGATTGCACCCATGTATTGCTGCTAGACTAGAGGTGATACTGTCTCACTTCCAATTTTGTTTTTTGGCCAGTTTTTATCCGTTTGGGGGAGAGTGGTGGGGGGCATCTGGAAAGTTGTGTTTGAAGGAAAAGGCAAACTGCCATGTTGGGGGGTAGTTTACAGTCATTTTTTGCCTTTTGGGGATGAAAAATTGCCAATTTATGAGGGACGGGTTTGGGGGATTTGGTGATGTCCTTGGGGGCCACCAAAAAAAACCAACCCCAAAATGTTGGCTGCATTTGTAGCCCACAAAGCTCACTTCCTTCACCTCCGCAGTAAGCAGTGCGTAAGATATGGGGCAGCGGTCTCAGGGATCATGAAAAGGTGCCAAGTTGTTATCTTCTCTTTGACTTGCTCCTTGTTGGATTTGTATACCAGTAAAACATGACTTTGTGTACATGACGTCCGACTGCTTAATGACCATTCTTTCTGCCTGCTTCTTCAAAATCCAACATCCACACAACTCTCTGCAGACTCCTTCATGTTATTCTGTTGTATTGTTGTTTGTGAACTCTCTGACTCTCTGTTGGGACACTTGCAGAAAAACAAAGCAAAATGCAGGGCAACTTGAGTTAATAGGTGACATTTGCAGCTTTGTCTAAGCTAAGGCAACAAATATTTTTGGGGTGGCCCTATAATTTGTTGAGATGAGGGAACATTAGCATGATAATGGTTGCTGCTCATAGAATGATAAGTGTTGGACTGGGTGACTTAAAAGTAACTAGTCCAGTGCAGGCAATTCAAAGCTGGAGAAATTTCAGCAGTATGGCCTTTACCTGAGCATACAAAACAAAATGCCCATGAGATCTAAGCCTGCTGTCTAGGGTATCAGAGGGCAAACCTTTTGCTCCCTGTAGACATCAGGGAACATAAAACTGTAGGAGACTTTATTGCAAAGTTGTGCTGAGGCTCAGTGTCAATGGACAATCTGCTCTGAGGTTTTCTTCCAAACTTTAATGGAGTTATCAAAGAAACTGAGCCTATTTAGGGGACCGTGTTCCACACCATGGATAGCTCCTTTCAAAGTTTAATGTAAAACCCAGAATGGATTCATTTTCCACTGACATTCAAGCCACTAGCTGCCCCTGTCTTGTAGAATCTTCTAAACTCTTCCTAGCCCTAAAGTCTCATTCTGTTTCATCTGTTGACAGTGCTGCTGAGTTTGAGAATTAAGCCTTGAGCTTTCTGATTTCAAATGTTTTAGTTCGTGATGACTTAATTGTACTTCAATACACGTCACTGTTTTTCTGTTAAAGAAATTGTTTTGGTGTTTTTTTAAAAAACACTCCTACCCCACCCCCATATATTAAGCAGCATAGAATGGAATAAATGAACAAATAAACAATATTCTGCCATATCTGAGAACTTGAGGAAAACACTGAAGATAAAACTTGCACATAGAAACATAATGGTTACTGCTTGCAGTGCTCCCCTCCCACCCTTCATGCTAAGCACATAAAAATGGGCAGGTCATAGAGAATCCCATGACATCCAGATCCCCTACTGCAGTTTCATAGAAGAGACATAGCTCAGTAGTAGGGCACATGCAGATGTTCTCAAATTCAGCCTTCACTAGCATCTACATTTAAAGATCCCCAGGAGACCAGGCTAGGAATGACGTCTGCTTGAAATAAGTCAGCTTTATATGTCCCTTGTTCAGTCTTGGAAGAAGTGTCCAAGCATCTGCTTCCCAGTGTTTCCACAGCCCTGTATTAGAAGCTGGAAACTGGAAGATTTCCACATCTTTCTTCTCCTCCCTGAAGCCTTGTTCCCCTCCCTCACCATTTTCTAAAGTGTCTCTCAAAGTGAAGATTAATTCAGACATGAAGTGGGGAACTGTTTTGATGTACAATTTTGGAAAGATGTAGACCTTTTTGTCTTATGGATCCCTCCTTCTGTGCAGGCAGTGTGTTGAGAACAAGGTGTAGAAATCTAGCCAAGAGCCAGCTTGAAAATCAAAGGGTATTTCTAGATGGGAGCTCCTAGAGCTACCAGTACTCCCACTCCTATTTCATCTTTTGCTCCTTAAAATTAAAAATGATGAAAGAAGAGGTGAGAAAATATGGGAGGGTCACTAGTTGAAGAGACAGTAATCCAGATCCATCCTAAAATTCCGTGAGTGAGGCATTCTAAATGAAGTAGGGCCATGTGCAACATTCCCCACTGGTGACTTGATACTAGAGTAGAAGGGTTTTGCATTCAGCCAAACCTTCCTTTGTGCAATGTTGCCTTTCTGCTCCTCTGTCATATTGTTGAAACTTCATGCACTATCAAACCTATGTCATTGCAACACGCCATCCAGTACTTGAAACTTACAGGCCCACAGAACAGAACTCTCCCATGCTGTAAATATGCATATCCCTTGTGCGGTGGTATTCTTGACTCTTCAGTGAAGTTTGGCTTCTAATCACTTCCTTATTCTACTGAATAAATAACTCATTACACTAAAGCTGACATTCTCAATCCAAGAAAGAAACCCCTGCCTCAGTCTGTTGCTCTGCTTTTGCTGATAGTCACCAGAATTTGATGCTGACATTCCAAGTAAAGAACCATTTCTTTGTTTCAGTTGACTTTTGCTTCAGCCCTATTCGGTAGCTGAGCTTCATGTAAAGGTCAGAAAATGAGTACTGTTCCCTATGGCCATTTTTCAGCTATATCAAAATGTAGATCTGGCCTTTGAAGTAAGGCTGCCTGCTGTTCTGCTTGTTTCCTTTTTGGACCAAGGAAAGTTAGCCATTTGAGATCTTTACTGTGCTCCGATATATTTTTAGACTGGCTCAGTTTCACACTTGGTAAGCTTCCTGGTCTAGACTAGGGAACTTCACTGAACAGCAGTTTATGCAGTACAAAGTTCTCTATAACACATTGCATGTGATAATGTATATAAGTTTTCCTCTCTAGAGAAGGCCCTCAGAAACAGAACTTAGTCTTTTGCTTGTCGAAGTTCTCATGTTCATTGGAGATCTGGGAAAGATTCCTCACTGAAATTCTGGGAAATCATTGCCTGTCACTGTTGACCAGAGTTGGGCATTATGTGGCCCTCATGAATTACCAAGACCACCAAATTTGCTGTGGCATTTTGCTTTTAAGACAAGGTGTGCGCTTTACAAATAACTTATGTACAAGTGGAATTGGGTTCTTAAAGTAAGTTTTCTACCTTTAAATAAGGTGCATGGTGAGCATGCATCTGTTGAAAGGGATAGTGCTTTTTTATTGCCCTCATCAGGGCCACTGTGACTGCTACAAATCCTCTTTTGTATCAGGGCTAAGAAGCATTAACACCAGTGCCAACATGTTAATGTTGAATCATTAAGAAAACCTCATTTGTTGGTCTTTAACTAACGAAGTGAATTTCATAATTCTTTAACACCTAGAGATGATCATCTCTAGGTGTTAAAGAATTATGAAATTCATGACCAATGTTTAAAGCATCTTCCTATGTTTAGCTGTCACCCAATTTTGAGATGTGGTGGGGCTTCAGGTACACTTAGAATTATTTTGGCACTATCTGTATTTTCTGCCTGTCAAGGGTCCATGAAGGAATAGTGAAATTTCCTCCATTCTGCACACCTTTCATGAAAACGTCTTATGAAAATCTGTGGCTGAAAGAGGCTGGAGGCATCAGACCATGGTCATTCCCCTCTTGTCTTGCTTTAGCCTTTGTGATGATGCTGTGAAAATAAGCCCTTAATATGCTTTCCCATGTTGTCTTTTAGGAGCTATCAGTTTTATTTATGGGGCTTTTAAAGATTCCATGCACCATGACCATTGGTTATAAAACAATCTTTAAAGGCTGAGTGCCGGCTGACACTGATGGCAAATCAGAGTATTGTAAGGCCTGAAGATCTCTTTAAAATGGTGCATGCACGTGAGTGCTGAAATAGCAAGGATTAACAACTGTACAAACAACTCCTGTCTGTAGCTGAGAAGTCAATTAATGGTGAAATAGTTACAGAGTTGATGCCTTGTGCCAAAGGACTGCGATTTCAGTCCAGATGCATTGGCTTTAATTACTTGTTCATTTAAGTGCAAAAGGAGGCTGGGGGGTGGGGGAAACTGCTCCAGCAATTAAGATTTGAGCTTTGGCAGACCCTTCGGGACTTCCATTAGTTAGTCAAATTATGGGATGGATTGTACTCAGAACAGCTGTCCTTGTTAAAAAAAAGATCTCTTTTTAAAAGTAAACAAGGGTTCATGTTAAAAAAAAACCCTCTTCATTTGCCCTACATCTACTTGTTTGTTAAAGGAACAAGTTAACTAAAGAAGTGCAGGATTCTGCCCCCTCATTCCTTGCTCATAGACGTATTCCTGGAAGAACTAACATGATATTATGAATCTTAGGCCACTGTCTAAAGAACTTCCTAGCTATATTTGAGCAGGTCTTTGTGGTGATCTTGTGCCCTTCCCTTGCATAGAAATTTGAGCTACTTAGGGCCAAATCAAAGGGAGCCCCATATCTTCCTTGTAAAACTGTTGTGTAGATGCAGGAAGAATGAAGGGATGCAAGAAGATGCTTTATCCTTCCCCTTTCCTGCTGATTTGCCCCTACAAGCCCCTCACCCCACCCGCAGGCTCGGAAATAATTTTTCTTTGCCAGACTCTAAAATAAGGACTGACTCTAGCTGCAAGAGAAATCATCCTGGGGAGAATTGTTGTGTATGGGAGAGGGTTAAGCTCCTTTCCTTTCCAGCTGCTGTTGTACCTTTGTAAGGGACCCTTGCCCATTCATTCTCTATGATATTGTTGAACGGAAGGCTTGGATCAGATGGCTTTCAAGTTAGCATCATACGGGCTTTTTCATGTTGAAACTTGCTGGGAGGAAGGTCTTGGGTTCACTGACAGTGAGGACAATTGGCATTGCCTTGGGTTTTGACAGAGTACCACTTCTTATCATAGCCTCTTATTAACAGTTTACAGCCATGCCTTGAAGCTGTCAGTATTTTGGTTACTGATGACTAGACTAAGGTGATTCACCCAGTTGTGCAATTTTGAATAAATGGACCATGTTTCCCAGTTTTAAGTAGGACAAGTGTCTTCAGTTTAAGGGCATTCCCTGAGTAAACAGAGAAAACTATCAGAAAGGAAAGTAGAGAACTTGAAGTTGTTGGTGTACTTGGACAACAGATTGAAAAAACATACAGATTACCTTCACACTACTGAATTACAGGGTTATGATTCCAATTTAATTATAATGGTTCTATTCCATGGACTCCTGGGATTGGTAGTTTTTAGGGAGGGGCATTTAGAATTCTTTGACAGAGAGCTCCTCTGGTGCCTCTGACCAAACTATAAACTCCAGGATTCCATTGGATGGAAACATAGTGGTTAAAGTGGAATAGTAGCACTATAACTATGTAGTCTGAATAACCCCGGGTTAGAGGTTTACCCTCTACAACAGTGGTTCTCAACCTGTGGGTCCCCAGATGTTTGTGGACTTCAGCTCCCAGAAGCCCCAGCCACTATGGTCAATGCTCAGGGCTTCTGGGAGCTGAAGTCCAAAAACATCTGGGGACCCACAGGTTGAGAACCACTGCTCTACAATGAGATGTTCAAATTTAAGTTTATTTTCTTCAAATGGAGATCTATACATGTAAGGTAGGCTATGCAAATAGTATTCAAATCAGCACCCTCTTTTTCCTGCAATGTTCAGCAAACACCCTACTTTCAAAGGACATGTGGATTCCCTTGAGTCTGGAAGTAATTACTCTCCTGCAGCTGTTGTCCTGAGTTTCTCTCTTTTTCATTTTCCTTGTTTGATTGTTTCAGCTTGCCATCCTTAATTGTTACATCTCCTTAATATTGTCAATCACACCGAAGCAGGGGGTGATGCAAAAGAAAACATACAAGTATTTTAATGAGTAAAACAAGCAACTGCAGTACGGAGGAACATAAGTAGGGCTTCCTGTTCCAAGAATCACGGATTTTGGAAGCCGATGACCACTTAGAGATGGCTCAGATGGATCTTACAAACTTCAAGGAAGATATTGATATGTAAACACATTGTTCAGGGTTTATGCATTCAGGGAATAATGAGAAATAAAAACCCTGCTTGGAGCCTAAAAATGCAAATTTCTTTAGTCTCAGAAGCTGCTGGGTGGTCCTGATCAAGAGCATTTGCTAAGTATTATGGAAGCCCTTTGGCAAAGGATTAGCACTTGTTGGCAGCAGTAAAAGATTAGGTACAAGAAGCTGTTACGTCCTCTTCTGTTATATGTTCCCTCTTTTAAAGAGAGTAGAATCTGATAGTGACATGAGCCTAATGGTACTTATTGCAGCAAAACTGTGCTTTTTAAAATCAGGCTTTATATTCCAAGTCTTCTTAAATGGCAGCAGGCGTGGGGGAAGGAGATCTGTGTGCATTTGTGTGTCTTTTCAGCCTAGGCAGCTGCTTACCCCTTTTTTCCTCTAACAAAAAGACTCTTTTTGATGATTTGACTCCCTGAACTACCCTTTTATGAGGAGAAACCACGCTTTCAAGATATGATGACTTCCAGTTTAGGACAGTAATTGTGCCACAATGGAGGATCAAAATCCAGGATACCAAAGTAAAGCTGCTCAGCTTCACAGCTTTATGAGGATAAGGGATGTAAATATTTGACTATTTAATTCTCTATACTTTTCTCCCCAGTGCAAGAGGAAAAAAAAAAACTTATTTGTGTAGTTCTTGTTTGGTGTCTACTCATCCCAAATGCTTGCAAAAATACCTTTTCTTTTTTGTTCAAAAAACCTCCATAGGTATATTTGAGTTTTTTTTCTTTTTGTGCAAAAAGTACATTTTTCTATCCTCCCCACAGTTTCTGGAAACTTACATGGGTTTTTGTGTGTGTAAAATCAGTGTTTTCTCACATGAGGGATCTGATTTTTTGCACAAAACATGTTGGCTTCTCAAAACATTACTCTTTTTTTGCAAAAAAAAAAAATATAGTTTTGTGAGGGAAAACATGTTTTCATCAGCTCCTGTTTGTTCTTTTTTTATGCAGAACTGCCTTTTTTTTTTTTTGCATTGGAAAGTGTTTTGGCATTTTTTTAAAAAAAAAGACACAGAAATACACATTTTCATGCAAAAACCCTCTGTGTTTTTTTGTGCAGAATTATTTCTCAGAAGTTTCAAGATACTGGATAAAAACTGCACAAAATTCTAGTCTGTATTATTGTTCCCAAATGGGAATTGGAAAAGCCATTTGTGTGCGCGCGCGCGTGTGTGTGTGTGTGGGGGAGCTAGGAAAGGAATAATGATGAATATTTTTTTCCATCCCTAATGTAGTTATGTTGGCAATGCTTTTTTATACTGCCTGTAAAATATCTGAATCATTATCACATGTACCTATACCCACATCGCTGGTGGTTTCCATGTTATTAGGATGGTTAATCACCTCCAGGTTCTAATCTGAACTTTAAAGGAGCTTTCTGAGTTGCTTAACTGTATCCTCAGAATAAATTCAGCACTCCAGATTAAGATTAAACCCTGGAATCACTGCCTGAATGACATGGGAGCCATCAATCATCAGGGTCTACACCACCCTGCATTTCAGGCTAGCATACAAAGTTAAACAAATGCAATTCCCCTACCATCGCAGAAGTAAGAAAACAGAAAATAAAATGTTAAGTTAGAGTGTTTAGTATTTCTGAAGGTGGCCCTGCCATTAGGCAGAGTGAGGGAGGGACCTTAGACAACAGATGGTGAAATCTGGGCAGCAAGGAGAGAGCTGAGTGCTATAGCGCTTATTCTCTCCACTAGAATGTAGCCTTTAGGTGCAATGGAGGATGGCATCTCTCTCTCTTTTTTCATTTTTATTGAACAATAAAAAGAACAACAGGAAAAAAAATCACAAAATAAAAATACACACAACAACAATACATAAAACAAAATAATACAAAAGAAATCAGGCTGTGAAATAATGTACACCACAGTAAATTAACAAAAAAGAAAGTAAAACTACAAATACCAAACTAGACTACAAAATACTGTCCCATCACCCATGTTGAAATAGGATTCAGCTGGCAGTCCAGTTGGCTCTTTAGCAAGGAATGGGAGGGAAGGTCTTCTTGTCCTTCACTCTCGGAAGCAGAATGCCTTTGTCTTGGACAAAGAGAGGACAATTTCCTGTTCTGAGGAATATAGAATTTGAAATAAGGGAAAGGATTGGTGAGGGAAGTTCCAGAAGAGGTGGACACGGTAAGGATATGCCCCTGTTTCAGGCTTGGTTACAGGCTTGACTGTAGTAAGTCATAGGTATCAGGAGATGAGCCAGGAGTCTCACTGAAAAGGTGAAGTTCAAAGGATCATTTCAAGAAAATAAGAGGAACTGGTATTGTGCCACTGTTCTGGGAAGCAGTCCCATTTGTATGGAGCAACCAGAACAAGAGTCTTTTGATGAAGCCCCTTTGGACATCTGAATGGAAAAACTGGATAGTGAAAGTATCAGGGTTATAACTGGATGGAAGAACAGAGAGCTAAGCGAGAGTGGAAAGACAATGTGATTCTGAGTTCCCTACATCATTAGGATGATGAGATCCCCCTGACTTTTGGCCATAGGAGAATGTTGTAGCGTATTGTCCACGAGAGTGAGCTATAAAACAGAACATTTCCAGTCTCAGGGCCTTTCCACACTATACTGTTGCAGTGCTATTATTCCACTTTCAACTTCCTGTGGAATTCTGGGGTGTGTAGTTTACTGAGGCCAAAGAGCTCTCTGGCTGAGACTTTTAAATGCCCCTCCCTAAACTGCAAACTCCAGGATTCCATAGGACTATAACAGTGTAGTGCGGAAAGGCCCTCAGTGTTGCCCTATCCTGTACTCATCAGATGGTGTTCAGCCAGCCTTTCTCCCTCTTCCCCCCTCCCACCAGTCTATCTTCTTTCACCAAATGAGGAAAGTAATATTAATCTACCATCCAGAGTTGGTGTTAAGGATTATAACAAGATAATATTTGTAAGTTAGGATATTTATAAGTCAGTGGCACTATCCAAATTTTAAGTCTGAGAACCAGGGTAGTGTAGTGATTACAGGGTTAGACCAGAATGTGGCAGATTCATGATCTAATCCCTTATGAGTCATGAAACTCACTGGGTGCTCTTGGTCCATTCATTCACTCTCAGGTTGACCTAGCTCGAAAGGCTATAGTGAAGATAAAGTGGAAAGGAAGGCATTACAAGAGTCTGTTGGCGGAAATGTAAGATCCACATGTAGCTAACTAATCTGTAGATGGCTGTTGAAATAACCAGAACAAATTCCATATACAAGCATACCTCAGTAAACAGAGCCTCTAAGAAGAAAGGTCCTTGTTACAAAGACTTTTTCACCTGCTCCATGGTCACCTGCCCCTTTCTAGGTACATTTTCTTTTTAGGAGTTATCAGGATTGGGAGGATGGTGAAGGAGGGCTAAAGAAACACATGCCTACAATAAACACTGCAATAAACAAAACCTGGGCTGGAACAAGCAGGACTTTAGCCAATCCTCCTGCAGCCATGTTTGCCTGTCTATGATAGACAAAGTAAACAGCAGCCACCCCCAGAATCTCTTGCTGATCATGTGTGACCAGCAAAACAGAAAGGAAAAGGAAGAGCAAGTAGGCCTGCCTTCCCATTCCTTCCAACATGTTTAAAAAATATGGATCTCTAAGGCCATTTCCACACTGCACTGTTATAGCGCTAGTATTCCACTTTCAACTTCCTGTGGAATTCTGGGATTTGCAGTTTACAGAGGCCAAAAAGCTTTCCAGCTGAGAATTCTAAATGCCCCTCCCTAAACTGCAAACTCCAGGATTCCATAGGAGGTTGAAAATGGAATAATAGCACTATAACAGCATAGTGCAGAAATGGCCCCAGTTGGGACACCAAAATGGAAATCCGAAGAAGAGATGGTGAAGGAAAAGGTAATCCTTGGATGTTTTTGGAAGAAGCCTTCAACTGGTCTCTAGAAGGTTGAAAATATTTTTTGTTTATTTAAGCAAGGCTTGCCAGAATTGGTTGTTTAATTTCTTATGTGCATATTTTTAGTCTTGAATAAAAAGTTTGCTGAAACATGTTAAATTGTTCTTCTCTTTTGTGCTATAGGAACCTATCCCTATTTCATTTCTGCCTGTGGGTCCAAACTTTCTGTTAAAGAAATAACACCCGTGCATACATCTATTCTGTAAACTGAGGTGTACCTGTCCTTTTGGTGTATGCAGGTGGAATACAAGGAAATAGTTTAGAAACCACTTGGTTGAGCCACCTTGGCTAGAATTTCTGTAGCTGCTAGAATCCAGCTGCAATACACACACACACACACACACACACACACACACACACACACAAGGAGAGAGAGAGAGAATTCCCTTAAATGAAGTTCATATAAACATGTTAAACAGCAGGCATCTGGATAATCTCACTGTATCTTTCAAATCACTGAGCAGAGGAAGGATCACAGCAACTATGGGGTGGTATAACTTCTCATGAAAACAACCCAGTGTTTCATATTAACAACTGGCCTAGATTGAGAGTTATAAATACTTCAAACAGATGTCCACTCATTCCTTAGCCTCCTCCTTGATATTATCCACCCCATCCCCAGATCAGCTTGTTGTATTTCTGCTGGGTTCAGCACTCCAACAGTATCTTCTGGGTAGAGTTCAGTTGTTTTAGCAATAGCTGCAGTGGTCACCACTGGAAACTGTTTGGCACCGGAGACCTCTTGTTGCTCAGTGTGCTAGTGCTGATTGGGGAAAAAACAAAACCTTTGGGCACCATCAAAATACCAAGGGCTATTTCAAACTACACAGTTACAGCACTGACAATTCTCAATGCCCCTCTCTAAACTGCAGATCCCAGGATTCCACAGGATGTTGGCATGGCTGTTAAAGTGGAAAATAGCACAAAGATGTGTAGTATAAATGGGCCCCCAACTCTTCCCTTTGGCTTTCTGTCTCTCATGGTGCCTTCTGAAGCGGAGTTGATTTACCTTGAGAGTCAGCCTCGATTTCCTTATGCGTTGAAATGAGCAGTCATGCTCCTCCCCTCCTCCACAAATTGGCTAGGAACCCTCCAACAGGAAGGGCCATTGGCTGGTGATTTAGAGCTTAGGAATCTAGGTATACTCACAGGAGCTGTTCAGAGCATCTGTTGACATAGGAGAATCTGTGGATGGTTTGATAACTTGATTAAACAACAGACTGTCCAGTGTGTTCTGAGCCACAATCGCAAATTGACAACTGACTGTGTAAAGTGGCAAGCTGTTGTCATCTGCTTTCTGCCTCTCTTGCTTTTATTGTCCACTTTACTGAAGAGCTGGCCCTCCTGTTTGACAGATGAGTCAACTGCCTACTGTGGCAGAGACTTCCAGTGGGGGACGGGGAGATGAGAAGGAGCAGAGGAAACCCCACGGCAGTTTCTATTAAGCTTCTGGTACCAGGATATTCCCTTGTCTTGGAGAACAGAGCTGTTTATGCCACACTGGCTAGCCCACATTCCCTCCCAAAAAACTAATCTGCTGACCTAAGCTGTGGTGATGGATCCCATCCCCTTGCCAACACTGAAGTGTTTCAACTGACTGTCCAGTTGCTTTCTGTATATGGAATGGAGATGGTTGTCATCTTCAGGTAAAATAATTTATTGGGTCATCTTTGCATCTTTGTCCCCCTGAAATTTTTTGACTTTTCTCTTCCTCTGCCTTTCAGATCCTAGAGTGTTACCAGAGCTTATAAAAGTACTATAGCTCCCAGAATCCCACAACCAGCATGGCTAGATGTGCTGAGCAGAACAAGGTGTACCTGGTATTTTCTCAATCTATTAACAAGCAGAATATAGCTAGTTACTCTGGATAATACTAACTCAAGGGTAGACAAAGTATGGCCTCCTGATGCCGCTGAACTGCAACTCCCAGCATTCCTCACTATTGGCTGTGCTGGTTAGGAATGATGGAAGTTACTGCTGAACAACATCTGGAGGATAGTATAGGAATTAGGAATCTTCATCATAGGAATTAGGAATTGTTTTTCAGATGCAGCATTTGTTACTGGTGGGCTTTTCAAACATACAGAGTAATATTTTCCAAAATGGTTCTTTCTGATGAAATTCAGTGTTGATTCCCAAACATCGATTTTGCTATGGGTTTGGGAGCCTGATACATTTGTACCAATTGTTCTATGTTGAACAGTATTTTATATTTTATGTTTTAAAAATAGCTAAAACTATTGAAATGTCTGAAGGTATGAGACAATATGGTGTTTCAGCCAAATTAATTTAAAAGTATTTTGGTCCAGCTGGTTTAAGGCATGGACTGTGGCAGTTTGTGATTGTCTGGATACTGTTGGGCTGTAAATCCTACAATCTCCAGCTAGGATAGCCAGTGGTGAGGAATCATGACAGCTGCATCCTAAGAACATTTGGAGAACCACAGGTTGCTTATCCCTGGACTCTGATATTGGAAGTAAGCTAAAGCAGGCAATCCCGTGGAATCAGTGTTATAACTAAATTTTGGAGGAAGCAAAGTAGAGGTGCTCAAGGGAGAATTGGAGATACAAGGTCCTAAAACTCAGCAATATGAAGTAGCCCAATAAGAGCCAGAGACATCAAGAATATACCAACGGAAGCCATAAAATCCACACTGAACCCTTCTGTGCTTGGTTACAAGAGGGTTCCATGAATCTGATTTTTCCTGAAACACACGGTGGCTCTTTTCCTGTAAATAACTTCCTTAGTTGGGGATATCTTTTGCTTATCATACTGAGTAAACTTACATGCATGCTGTGTACAGTGATTCTGCATAAGCTACAACTACAATGCACATTTCCCTTTTACTGTTTGTGAGTCTTAGAGTCTTCTGATGGCTTCAAATGGATATTTATTGGGATAATACTGGCCTGAGGTAATATTTATTGAGTTATTGTGTTGTTTCTGGATATTGCCTCAATCTAGACTGAAAATAGTGATGCAAATAATATTTGCAAAATGTCTTATTCTTAATAAGAGTTTCTCTGAAAATTTCAAGAAATGGCTAGAGTTTTCTAAATTTTCAGCACTAGAACAAAACAAGGAGCACTTTACATCTAATGTAATTTGTGCAAAAATGTCTTTGTGCAAAACTGTGGTTGTTTCTTTTTGAAAAGCAAAGCAAACACACAGAAAACAAGCACAGAGGGATTAGTTGATTGATCAAAAACAGGCAAACAAATCATCTGATGGTTCCTATTTTTTAAAAAGTCCATGCAACAAGACAGCTATTGTAGCTTAGCTATGCAGTTTGTGCAATTTGCATAAGGACTGTTCTCGCAAGTGTGCAAACTCCCTTAAGACTAATAGAAAATGCATTGCCTGTGACACACACACACACACACACACAATAACTAGATAGTGGTTTTGTATACTTGCACACAAGAATGAGATAAGCGAGGCTTGACATCCATACCTCTTGTCTGCTCTTGCCATTGGTGGTTTGTCCAGCGCTGTGTTGGTGCTAGCCTGGCCATAGAAGTAAATTCAGCATAACAGAGTTCAGATTCTGTCACTGACAGATTCTAAAATGGGTTCATGTTCATCTTATTTTCATTTAGGAGTAGATGGATCTGTCAAATCTATTTCAATAAGTCTTTCTTTCCCCATCTCCAGGTCCATTCCGTGGCAGTCCTATGTAGTTTTAAAAAAATGGGAAAAAAAGAATCATTTGGATTTTTGTGCAATTTTTTCAAATAGAATGATACATGGACACATTAGAGGACACTTGAAGAATAGAGGATCAAGCCATTTGGGCATGTTTTAGAAATGTATGCATTTGTTTTGTTCATTTTTTTAAAATGCATGCACCTTTTTGAAAGTATAGTGTGCCTGCCATACACGTGGGGGTTCCATTCCAGGAACCCCCACATAAAACAAAAACATAAGTGTTGTGTCCCACTGCAGTCAATGGACATAATGTGCGTGCACCTTCCCATTGTGTCCATTAACTATAATGGGACACAACTGTGCGAAGCCCTTATTTCTCCTCAGATTGGTTTTGCACTTTCAACCTAAGATTCCTAATTCCTAATATTCCTCTAATATTTCTAGCATTTGAAGACTCATACCTGGGAGCTTAGCATTTATAGAGGTCCTTTTAACCAGAGCAATTTGTGATTGTATCTGAGTTTGTGCTTTAGTCGCTTTCTTTGTACCAGAAGCCATTTTTTAAATTTATTTTTTAATTTATTATTTTTAAACAGTCCTGTCCTTTCTTTTTTGCTCAAAGAGAGATATTTAAAATGTCCAAAACAGATATGTGTATCTATTTATATCAATAGTCCTTATGATTAGTTGCAATAAATGCAATTTTAAACTGCAGCTGTCTTTCTTCTTCTGTTCTCTTTAATCTGTGTACTTCTTCAGTGAAGGTATCCTAGCACTTTCATTTAGCTCTTCTTCCACCTCTTAAACACCATCTTTGTATAAAAGGGCTAGAGTCTATAGTGTTTATGGTAGTGCATTCTTCTTTACTATCTTTGAAACTAGATCGCTTGTCTTACGTGCTTGTCTTTTATTATCAATGACTTTAGACAACTCAGACTGACTCAGTAGTTATAAAACAAAGTGTATTTTTTTATTATAGTAACATTAAAAATAAAGTTATCTTGTTAAGGTTCATATAAAGTACAATGTTGTTACATTAACCAGTTCAAACTTCTGACTGTCTATGCCAGCCTTAGATACCAGTTCTCTATGTCTTTTCCTCGGCTTAAACACAACCCAGCCACCATCTCTGGCCAAGATCTCACTGAAAGCTCTCTTTCAAAAGGAATCTTTGCCTTACATCTAATTCCTTTCATCCATAAGCCCCTCCCTCACACCCCACTGTGCTGAGTTTTACTTTTAAGGTAGTACTCTGATCACCCAGCAACCTGCTATCGAGTTGCACTTGCATTCCAAATAGCTGAGTCCCAAAGCAACATTGTCACAGTGACACTTTGTATGACCTTGCATTTGTGTGTATGGAGATGACACCAGAAGAGGGTACATTGTATTTTTTCTTTTGCAGAATCTACCAGAAACCTAGAAAAGTATGCATTAGTGGCAGTGAATTATGCTCAGTTTGATCAAAAGATGAAGTGAAGATGAAGCCATTTTTAGAAAAAAAATCAATAGAATGAAGTTTTTCGACATCATTATCATGCTGTCATCAGGGGCCTACAGCAAGGGTTCATAAAGAGGGAAGAAAAACAGAATTTAAGGTTCTGTATCCCTCTAGACTGAATTTTTCAAAACCCCAAACTGAATGGCTATTAATATTGAAATGACAATGGTATTTCAAAACAAATTTATAAGCTACATTTTCACAGAATCTGCTAAGGAAGCTTCCAAGTATCATTGCTGTTGTAATCTTTCTGCTGAGTTACTGTAATGCATCACACATGGGGCACATGGAAAATTTTTCAGAGACATTCCTCTGTACAACACATTGCCGTAGTCTAAGCTAATAACCCAGGGAGAATTTAGACCTTCCTAATGGTTTACCAGAAAATTCATTGGATGTGGTGAGTGGAAATGCTGGAGAAATCTTCATGGAATCTGTTTGCCATCAGACTTCCTGCATTCTGACAATAGGGAAATAATGTAGGATGGGATGAAGGAACACTTGTAGAATCTGCAGGTGGATGAATGATCTGCCAACTGGCAAAAAGTGTGCAGAAACTTACATAAATCCTACAAAATTTTACAGTGCTTTTGAAAGTTCCTCTACTGTGGCACAGAGGAAAGGAATTATTTAGCTAGCCAGATAAGACCCAAAAGTCCCTGTCCTTTTCCTTGCCATGCCATTGAGTTATGAGTCCTCCTCTGTTCCCTGCTCCCCTTATCCAAGTGGAGGCTACATACACATCCATCCAGAAAATTGTGCTAGTATCTTCACTTCATAAACTATTGGGGTGAGAGAAGATATCTTCATGCCCTCTCTTTCAAAATGAATTGAGGCCGAATTCTAGTGCTTCCTGGGAATCAAGCTTCAGTTTTCTTTTGCACTCTGTCCTACTATGCTTTTCAGGGAGTAAGCCCAGCTAGACTTAATGGATTTTAGTTCTGAGTAGGCTCATACAGAGAAAGACACACAAGAATAGGAGATCTCTCTCTCTTGCTCCCTCTCTCTCTGTATATGTAAGTATATGAGAGATGGGGTGGGGGGAGAGAGAGAGAGATTCTTCCTTCAGAAGCCTGTTTGTGTCATGTGTATGCTCCACTGTCTGGAGACACTGAGTGCACAGGTTGCTTAAATATATGACAGATTACGGCTCAGGTGTGTTTGCTGCATGCACTTGCTTGAACACTGAATCCCTTCCCCATTTTCTCCCCTAACATCATACTGCTGATGGCTGGGGCTGGATCTTGGAGTGAATGGCAGGAGGGTTGAATGGGGCAGGACCTAGAGATTAATACAAGGAAGAACTGGTGGTTGGGCATGATCTGGAGTATATAGGATGGTGATTGGGACAGGACGGAGGAACAAAAAGGAGGATTAGGGCAGGATCTCTGGATAAAAAGCATGAAGGGTGGTAGTTAGGGCAGAATCTAAGAGATTTTTCTTTCTCTTAAATTATTTAGAGAGATGGGTGTTGTCTGTGTTTTTCACTGCCAAATATCTAAGGGGGAGTAAGATGCAGGATTCAGGAGGGGTCCATACCTTTTTTTCATATAGAATACTGTACAATACATCTTTTCTTGACATCTTTTCACATTTATATATCCAGGTTATAAACTGTGGAACAGATCACATAAAAGAAGTTTTAAAAGGCCCCAGGCAGATGGTTGATTGAACAGGAGTACATATCCAGCCACAATATATGCAGGATGAACTAAGGGTGATTCACACTACATTCCTAGTGGTGAGCTTTAGCTGTTAAGAGTGCTTGAAATACTGACAACAGGTTTTCAGGAAACCTTTTTGAGATAGGCTGTTTGAACATATTTTGGAGCTGTGGTTGATAACTTCCAAATGCTGTACATAGGCAACTGGGGTAGGAGGGAATAAGTGAGTTAACCTCTCGCTATTTGTATGAACTTTTTTGGCTGATTTATTCTCTGGCCAAATTTTTCAAAAAAGCCTCAAAACACAAGCAATTCCCTGAACCCTGGTTTTGTGGTTTGTGGTATCTCACAAAAGTTTACTTTTGCAAAGCTTATTAAGATTTCCATTTTGCAAACCTGTGTGTAAGACAAATATAATAGTCCTAGTTTTTCCAAACCAACAATGTTCTTCTTGAATTGGATATTCATTTCTGTTTTCACAGTGTTATGAGTTTCCATGGGTTATCTGTATTCGTTGCAATGAGGGGGCTTGGGTGCGGACATTAAAACAACTTTGACCTTCATGGAACACTTAATGGAACCCATAAAATAACATGATTTGAGATTACAACTTTATATAACGTTCTGGTATGTCATGATTTCTAAGTGTCATCTTTTGTTTCTAGCTATGATTTTTTTGCTACTCAAGTAAGGGCCTCATCTGTCAGTATAATATCTGTTATTTCTTAAATTAGAAACATTCTCTAACCCTTTCTTAATTTTATTAGGAGGCTGTACCAATTACAAAAGTAAAATACAGAGCTAGTCTTTTATGACTGGGTTGATTTACCATTATTGGTCCACACTCTGCATTTTTTCTGTCTAGTTTTCCATACTGGGACATAATTCAGAAATACTCCTCTTGACATAGAAAACAATACATGTCTCAGTTCTCATAGACTCTCAGCCTCAGCCATGTTATGCCGAAAGAACCACCAATATGGAAAAATATCAGAATAACCGTGTTAGATGAAAGTGGATGACAACACTGGGAAAAACTAGTTTTTTGGAAACTGCTTGGAATTTTTCTGAACCGTAGTGATAGTCAGTGTGAGATCTTGGTAAGGATCTGATAATAAGGGTAAATCAGGAATGGACAATGGCAGAGTTTCTGAGAGCTGTACCTGCTCCATTTCACAGTAGCACCCAGGCCCCTGATGGCTGCACCTTCCTGTTCCCCTCCACCCAGGCCAAACTGGTACTGGCCAGAAGTGACTTCTGGATTTTTAAAAGTGCTTTTTTTGGGCCTGAACATAGGCACATGGAGCTTCCCAAAGTAGCACTCCTTTTTCTAGAGCGCTCTGGAGGCACAACTCTTCATTTCCTCACCTTTAAAAATGGTTGGAGGCTGGGGGAGGTGTTCAAGGCCCACTTAGACATCTTTTGAAGGTCCCATAATTCCTATCTCTGTGATAAAGAAAGCACCCAACTTAGCAGATTGCTGTAAGGAGCAATATTATTTTTCCTGTGTCTCTCCATGCTTCATATGTGTTTATGTCAGTTACTCACATAGGGCCTTTTCATATACACCGTTATAGTGCCATATTGCACTTCAACTGCTGTGGTCCACCCTGTGGAATCCTGGGATCTGCAATTTAGCGAGAGGCACTTAGGATTTGCAGTGGGAGATTTCTAGTGTCTCCATAAACTACAAACCCCAGGATTCCATAGAATGTTGCCACGGCAGTTAAAGTGGAATCACAGGGATAGAACTTTGGAGTGTGAAAGGGGCTCCAGTTTCCTGTTGAACTAGCAGCAAACATTCATCGCAGACACTGGAGTGCCAAATCAGCATCAATTGGCAGTACTGAACATTCAATTGACTGCACATTCTTTAAAAAAATGTATTTCATTTTGTTGATTTTTTTTAAAAAAAGGAGGATAGAACAAACCTCACTGGAACCTACTTGTTTACAGTTTGGCAAAGATTACTTGGCTTAAAATGGTTACCATGTCTCCAAATATCATACAATTGGGTACTTTAAGAAAGCCCTGAGAAGGGCTGTTCTTGTTTCTTAGTGTAGGTTGCTCTCCACACATCAGCATGTGCAGCAGAGAATCTTGACAGTGACTAATAACTTTTATTTGACATTTGAAAATGTGTTTCGGTATTTGATATCTGATTTTAGCATCGGTAACTATCAGAGCTTGGAACGTTACTTTTTAAAATTAGCTTTCCTGATTACTATAGTCATCCAAGATTTCATTACTTGTTACTGTTATTGTATTCTAGAACAATTACTTGCTGAGTTATTCATGGCTAACATATTACCATGGCATATAATTTTGTTCCATAGCATATTAAATGTACACACTAGGGGAAAACACATGTAAGAATACATTATTTTGTGCATTTTTTAAAATTAAAAAAACAAAGTTATCCAAGGTTGGGACAAAGATTGGGGAAATTCTCCACATTTATGTCAAACTGAATGTAAGACTGGACAAATGAGAAACTGAAAGGAGCCAAAGCTGACCAATTCATTCCTCTTGAGAACAGCACAACTGTCTTCACTTCCAAAGACTGGTGACAGCTTGGCCTAGTTATTGTCATCTTGCCCTGTGTACTCCAATCAGCCTTCCATTTGTCAGAGAAGGTGCTGAAGTTCTTGGCTAACTTGTCTTTGCTGCTGGATAAATCATTATTGATAACAGAAGTTGAAGCAATGTTCTTTTTATCATAGTTTTAAGTAAAGATGTATAGAGCAGTCTGTTTCTCACTCCTCTTAGTTTGGTATGTGTTCATTCATCTGTCCCTTTGCTCTGTCCTGTTGTTGAATTAATGTGTAACTATAAAGAATTATTTAAGAATTAGGCATTAGTAAATAAATATTTCTGAATGTATTTTCCTCACAAAGTGTGCATTTATAAATGTACATACACTTTCTAATGTATTTTATCTCAAAATACATTTTAAATGTATTTTTTTTAAAGTTGAGAACTACATCAAAATGGTGTGGACAATCCTGACTTTGGTGTTCAGAGATATATCTTTAAACTCGAGATTCTTGTCTAGTTCTTTCACATCTGTCCTTTGAAGTCCTAGTCTTCTTCTGACTTCTTGACTGCAGTCTCCATTCTGATTGATGAATGTGCCAAGGTATAGGAAATCTTTGGCTCTTTCATTTTCATCACCTTCTTTAAAGTTCTGTAGGTTATCCATGCCATCGCATTTCCAGTTTTTATGGATGGTTGTGGAAGCTAGACAGTAAAAAAAGCTAGTGGAAAAAGAATCAAGTCATATGAAAAATGGTACTGTAGAAGAGTTCTGTGGATACCATGGACTTCCAAAAAAGACAAAGAAATGGCCCTTAGAGCAAGTCAATTCAGAACTCTCCCCAGAAGCCAAGATGACTAAGCTGAGACTGTCGTACTTAGGACATATCATGAGAAGACAGGACTTGCTAGAGAAAACAATAATGTTTGATAAGATAGAAGGCAATAGGAAATGAGAATGTCACATTATAGGTAGATAAACTCAATCAAGGAAGCTGCAGCCCTGAGTCTGCAAGATCTAAAGCAGGGTTGTTAATGACAGGGTGACTTGATCTCTCTCATTCATGGGGCACCATAGGCTGAAGTCAACTTGACAGCAGTCAGGAACAATAACAAAAACATCACAGTGTTCAGGATATTGTCAGATCTGAAGAATAATTGCTTTTTGATCCATACATTAGTCCAGCAAGGCAGGTCAGGTTAGTTCACGTTGGAATAAAAAAAATCTGAATTCTTGAAATGTCCCTAGTACTTGAAGTAGACCACCTTGGTCTGCTAATCTTGCTGCATCAAGACTACCAGGAGGCGGTCGTGGCATCCTTCATGAACTGAGACTTATGGACATTTATACTGCATTTGGACAGCAGTAGCTTGGGGATCTCATTACTACACGATGAAGCAAAAATCTCCAGTCACCGTTCTTGTGACAACCAGCAAATGGTTAAAGAAAGCTATCTCAGACAACTTTAAAAATCTGAGACATTCCTAAAAGGTTTATGCATCAGACAGTCCCCCCCAACTCACCTCCCAAAATTGCAAGGGATGAGGCAGTAGGGTTAACCGCTAAAATGAGCTATTTTATTTGACGTGAACAAACAAGGTTTTGATGGGTTTGGTCAAAGCGGTTAACAAATACCAAACAGGCTTGCTGGTTCATGATATTTTCTCAGAGGTAATGCTCATTTGAGCCTTGCTGGAAACTTTATATTACTTGTGAATGAGAACATTTCTGTGTTATTTTTCAAAGGTAGGTGGTGTATTTGGGATGATGTATGTGGTGTATGTGTGTGTGTGTGTGTGAGAGGACACAAATCTTATGCACAAAGTGGTTCAACAGATTTTAAAATTCACAAACCATTTGAAAACTTTCCCATTGAGAGACGCCAGCAGTAAGCCATATGTGCTGTTCAGATCTGAAAACACAATGAAAATGCTTTGTGGTTCACAACTGGTTGCAAAAAGTAAATGAAGCATGCCAAAGAATTTCTTCTGTTGTAGAAACATACATGGGTATATTATTTTGGTGTTTTTAGCTCAAAAGCATTTTTTCTCATTTCCTCCCCTCACTTCGTCTTTTTTTAAAAAAAGCAAAACAAAAATTAGTTGCATATTTTCATGGATAACAATTATCAGTTGATGGAAGTTTATGGGTAACATTGTGGATTGTTCCGGTGAACCACATCCCCACTAAACAGTCTGCCTAGTCAGCAGAAATCTTCTCAGAGCAGATGCTCATGAATTGCACTGCTCAGGCACACTGGTGAGTCTCCTGAGGCTTTCAGAAACAGACTGTGTAAATCCAGAAGCTCGAATGGAGGAAGAAAAACTAATGAGACTCAGGAGTTCATAACCTATTCATCTATGGCTACTTTCAGGCACTCTCTACGGGAATTAGACAATTTGTACCATCTTGGCTGAGATTGTGGGAATTGTGATCTAACACAGTTGAAATATGCCATGCTGGAGAAGTTGACCTGTGCCAATCCTCATTTTATTGTAGGATGCTTTGATCTGATAGGTTTACCCCAAAAAGTGGGTGACTCAGATACCCACTCACCATGCCAGTGCCTCTGTGGAATGGTGGGGAATTATTAGCTCAAACAGAAGCCTGTGAAAGGAGGTAACCTTACAGAATCTTTCCACCTATGTACACTGGGACTAATGCAGGGACACCAGTTGGAGATTAAAAGAATGTTTTATTGCGGAAAATCGCAAACATATGCAAGATTCAAACAGTCTCACAACCACACAAGACTAACCAAAGGAAAGAAAGTTAAAATTTGATAGTGAGAAGCTGGGGTGAAGTGGGTGACATTTACCTATCCTGCAGAGAAGAGATAAAGTGATGTGGCTCAGATTAGGGGTCTGAGGGTAGTATAGGAACAGCAGTGGCGGAGCTTGGAGGGGGTGGAGGGGGTGGGGCTACAGTATGAGAGGTGTGGCCGCTGTGCGCAGGGGCATGGCTGCAGTGCATGGGGTGTGGCCAGGGCACGTGGGGGTGTGGCTGCGGGCCAGAACTCCCCAAAAACATTGCTACCAGGGGCAAATTGCTCCCTTGCCCCCACATCCCTATGCAACTGAGGAATGGGAATCTGAGCAGCAGAGTGACAGACTGGGTCCAGTGTACTATCACTTGTCTGGCTCAGAGCCAGGGTTTAAATACACTGTTTCTGCCCTGAGATGGAAGGTGTTAAAGCCTCTCTGGCAGAGAAAGAACAGGGTCTAGAACAGGCTAATGGATTCAGCATTAGGTGACAAATCACTGATAGGAATTGTGATAGCTTCTTAATGTCTGGGCAGGTGAGGAAACAAAGGAGAATTTGGGTGGGAAGAGGGAACAGGTTGCTGACCATCAGTTTTGTGTGCTATTGTCTTTGAAGGCTGAGCCATTGAAGGGATTGTCACAAGATCATTAGCACCAGAGCTTTCCAATTGATCTCTTGAACTATGACTTGGCCATGCCCTGAAGTCCCATCTGACCTACTTTTGCACGTGTTTAGCCCATCCTCTTTGCCAGCATGGCTTTTCAGCCATAACAGTTTATGATTGATGTTTTATGCCAATTAAATAATGTTCATTACTAATCATACCATGGAGTGGGGGTGTATGGCATGGTAACAGCTGATTAGTTTAACTGAAACACCAAATATCCATCAGGGATGTGTTAGAGCAAGACAGCCTAACATAGCTAAGAGCAGGGTAGGGTAAAACAGGAGCACTTGTTTAAAAGTTTTCCACTAGATGACTGGTGTCTCAAACTAAGTTGTATTTGCTGTATATTATAACCCTTCTTTGGGTAAATGTGGTTTAGTGTAAGCTTGAGGCACAAGCTGTGGCCTATGATGATATAGCTCAACATATGAAACTTTGGCAGTGTAGAAACAGTCAATTATGGATTCTGCATTGAAAATTGCCTGACACTTTCCAAAATTTTGAGTTCCCAGGCCCATGATGAGTGCCATTGGAACAGAAAGGAAAAATGCTTTTGTCCATCTATCAAAGAGTTTATGGCCTGCGTACCTGGAGTTTACCTTGCCAGCTTTAGGTTTATGGATGCTAGATTTAGTGGTGGTGTCTATGTCAACAGGGCTGTGATTTTAGTCTGGATTTTACTCCAATTTAGATGGAGCTATCCAAGAGGTTGAACCTCTTTTGGAGATAGGTTCAGCACTTTGAATAGCTCCTCTAAAGTTCAGACAAAAACCTGGAGCAGTTTCACATCTCTACTGATATGACAGCCACCAGCCATTATCGCAGAGCATAGATAGACCCAAAGAACAGAAGCAATGGGCTTCTGATTTTCATGCAAAATCTGTCTAGATTTTGCCTGGAGGCACCAGTTTTGAAACAACTTTTCAAAAAAGACATTCAGAATAGCAATACTGTGCATTCTCTTTTTATTGCTTTCCTAACTTGTGTTCAGAGAAGCCAGCTTTATACATGTTTGAAGATTTGGCTCTCCATTAACATACAAATGAGCTTGAAAAAATTACTTTTTCAAACTACAACAAAATTCAAAATCCACAGAAGACCAATACCTTTATTGACCACCTAAAATACACAAAATATGTCATGCAAGCTTTCAAAGTTCTGCTGGGTTCTTTATCAGGCAAAATATGTTAAAAATCATACAGGAGAAGAAAAGTGATGATGGTAGAATCACAGGCCTGCAGTTTGTTGTAGTTCAGTTGTTCTGGAAGGATCTCAGTGCAGGCAAAGGCCACTCCCCTACTTGGCCATGTAGGGACCAGGGACAAAGATGCTGGTCTTTTATTGCCCTTTGTCCCTTGTCCCTGCATGGCCAAGGAGGGGAGTGGCCTTTGCCTGCATTGAAGAAGCCAGTGGACTTCAAAAGCTTGCACGATATATTTTGTGCATTTTGGTTGGCCAGTAAAGGGATAACTCTTTTGCGGATTGTGGATTCTGTCATATTCTGCTGCATGGCCAACACGGTTATTCTGAATATTTTTCAGAGTCCCCCAGCCAATTAGCTATGTTATCTGGGGGATTCTGAGAGTTGTGATCCAAAAAGTTCACTTTTCTGAACTCTGAATGAGTGTTCTAGTGTCCTGAAGTCCTGCAGAGCAGTTCAAAATGTTATTCAATTGTTTCCCTATGTCAAGACCGGGAATAGTATTCTATGCTGCTCCCTTAAATGGACAAAGATTCTGTTGAAATGAATAAGCACTAATGTAATAGCTTTTGTGATATGGTACAGTGTTACATGTTCTCTTTGAATTTATAGGACTGGGAAGCAAGGGAGAAAAGGAGATTTGATCTAAAATTAATGGAACTGATCTGAGTAATTAAAGGGGAAACAGATGGTCCACCCACTAGCATTGTTTCATGAGATCATCCTACAGACACTTCAGGTTGTTTGGGAAAGAGTTCCCATGTAGTTCTGTACTTCTGATTAGATTGGCATGAGTTTGCACTGTTAGGCTATGTCAGTCTCTCTGTTTTAGCCCTGTTCACATGCCGTGGGATAATGTTTAAACCTTTGCATTTGTTTTCATAGAAAGCATTTTTAGCTTTTGAGAAAACATTCATTTTGGGTTTTGGGAAAACACTCATTTTTTAAAATTTTACAAATCCTGTAATAGAGTAGTAGTTCAAGTTTTAAAATTGGATTGCATGGAATGGCACAGTGTGACCTGTTTCCTTTTTCAAGCCTGGTTAAATGTGCTGTCATTTCTTTGGAGGGGTATTTTAACACTTCTCAAATGAAATGAGCTGCTAGAAGAACCACTCTGTGTGTATTTTTCTGTACATCAAAGCTTTACCAATGTGGCACCATACAAATGGTTTAGATTGTAATGTCCATTCAACCTAGCTAACATGGTCATTTTCCAAGAATGATGGGAGTTATAGTCCAAAGCACTTTGAGGGAACCACATTGGGACAGCTACTGTGGATACTGAGAGCCAGCATGGTAAACTGGTTTGAATGTTGGACTATGGACTCTGGAGACCAGGATTTGACTCCCCGCTTGGCTATGAAAACCCACATGGGTGACCATTGGCAAGTCACACTCTCTCAGCCTCAGAAATCCCCATGATAGGTTTGCCTTAGGGTTGTCATAAGTCAGAAACTACTTGAAGGCACACAGCAACAGCAACAAATTGTGGATATTATACTGCTGCCCTCTGTGATGGTGGTTGCCCTTGGGTTACAAAAGTGAGTGTCATTTTTATGGAAGTATCCATTTTAAATTTCCCAGTTTTCAAGAAGCATTCACAGTTTGACTCTCTGGAAAAAATAAAAAGGCAGCTGAAGAATTTCTATTCATCCCTGAAACCAGAGACAAAAACCAAGCCGCTTATTTCAAGGTAGGTGAAACAACCGAGAAAGGGTCCTTGTCAATTTCGTATAACTCAGGGAATATTTTAAAGCTCAGAGTTATGCTAGAGTTTGGATTTAACTCATCACAGTTAATGAATTACCTGTAATTAAATCCATTCTGCAACAATGTTAAATTGCAATTGTAACATGATAGGGGATTACTTAAGTCATTTTGCATTATAACTTTAACTCCTTTTTCTTGCCATCACTATTTTTTATCACGCAACCCCACTGACTACAGTGAGTCTTACTCTGAGTTAAGTGCATGTAGGATTGTGGCTTTTCAGTGCCATCCTATCTCAAAGACACACTAGGCTAGGATAAGGAACAAGCCTTTCTTTTGGCAGAACTGCCCTTTTGGTGTTAGGAACCTCTTCTACTGGCTCGTCTCTGAGACTTGCCAAAAGACCAGTATGGTGGCAAATCTGTCATGCTGCTGGTTAAGATTTGTCACTAGAAAGGGCAACTAAGAGCTAAATTATACCTCATCCAAACTGTAGCCAGCCCAAGGGAATAGAAACAATGCCAGCATGTATTTAAGACAGGATGAGTATAGTCTTTTCTCAGAATTCCAAGGCTGGAAAAGGTTTGGATTCATCTGGCTTAGCCTTGGCTATTCTACCCTTTGACCAGTTCTTAATGGTAGTGTAGGGAGGGGAAGGATAACCTCGAGATTTTTTTTTTGAAAAGAATGAAAGATATAAAAAGCTCTTATGATATTTCTTGTAAAAAGAGAATTCCCACTTTTTGAGGAACTGGTTCTCCTGAGCCTGAAGCAAGTCTCTGTTGGAAAGATAGCATTTTAAGTGTAATTTTTTCAAGTTTTTAAAATCAGCATCTTACTCTTGAGCACTGCTGCTGGGGCAGGGGCACTCGGTAACTTATTAGACCAATCTCTGATTATCCTATGGATTTTTTTCCCCCAAAAAATACCTCCTGGTTTTGTCATTAGTTTTGATGTAGTTGCATTTTAGACTAGAGTACAATGGTTTGGAGCATTCATGGACTTTAAACAAAACTAAAGGTAGCAGCTTCTTTTAATAACAAAAAGAAAAGAAATGGAACTTAAAGACTATACTTTTATGAAAGTGTGACTGCAAAAAAATAGTTACGTAAGGGCCTGGCAGCTATAATATCAAGTAATTACTTTTTAAAAGCAACGTTTCATGCTCTGATGTGTCCCATGAGCCATCTGTTCAAGCAGGCACTGATCCTATAGGAAGTATCCTGTGTCTAAAGCATCTGTGATCAGTTGGTTGATATTAGTGATTTGGTTGACTGATAGCACAAATGCTTTGAGAAAGCAGAAGCAAACAGAATCTGGCTACTTACCTTCCTGCCTACCTATTATCTACAGTGAGAAATAATCTCTTTTGGAGGGATTGCTTCTTCTTAAATACTCTAAATTGTTAATCTCTTTCATGGCTTCTAGTCAGTTTTGAAAAATACTCATTCATCCCTGAAATGGGGGAGAAAAAAAAAACCCAAAACAGACGTGGTTATTCAATGTTGACATCTTGGCAATAATGATGGAGACAGTTGTTTAAGTTGTTTCAGAGTCAAAGAAAGATGACAACTTAAAGTATGTCTATAGATGCCAAAGAAGTTAATAGCCTGTGTAATGCTAACTTCTCTAAATTCCTGGAATGACTGTGGTTGCAAATATTTTTGGTATTCTTACTTCCATCAGATCAAGTGGTTGTCAGTAAAATATTGTACTAGTGCCTATCTCAGCAAAACCTTCCACATTGACACTGCATATATTTGTAGAAACCAAATTTCCTATCCAGAATATATTGAAGCTATGTGGGCACTGGACTTTGTGTACTTAGATTGTAATCTTTAGTTTCTCGTGCACTTACTGGTCTCAGATTTAAGGGCCAATATCAAGAAAATTTCATCTGAATAGAAGTGGTTGGGTTATAGTCTTTGTGGAGATGTTAGAATCTTTCTTTGCACCTCTTCAAAAATTGCTATAGTCTTATTACTGTAATTCAGGAGTGAATAACTTTTGGACTAACTTCTAGAAGCCCTAGAGTGGCAAAGAACTGTGGAAGTCCAAAATACCCAGAGGACTGAAAGTTCTCCACCCCTTCTCCAATCTTATGACTACTACTGGCTGTTTCATTTTCGCACTACACAACTATAGCACTGTTGATACCACTTTATCTGCCATGGCTACCAGTGGCAAAGCTTGGAGTGTGTGGAGTGTGGGGGGCAGGAGGGGGGCAGGGCTACAGCGTGGGGTGTGTGGCCACTGTGTGCGGGGGCGTGGCTGGTGTGGGGGTGGCGGGGCTTGGCCAGGATGCGTGGGGGGCATGGCTACGGGCTAAGATGCCCCAAAAACATTGCCACCTGGGGCAAATTGCCCCCTCCGCCATTCCCCTGTTCCTAGGCAACTGATAGCTACATACTGTTGAATTCTGGAATTTTTTGTTAGATAAGGTGGCAGAAGAGTTCTCTGGCAGAGAATCCTAAATGGTCTTCCATAAACTCCAAATTCCATAGAATGGGGAGCCATGGCAGTTAAAGAGATATTATAGTGCTGTAATTGTGAAAATATTAATGGGATCTAAGAAGGCTCGCCACTATCACTGCAATCACTTATTTTGTGGTTGAAATAATACTAAAGACAAATGTCTAATGGCCACACTAGAAGCAGAGGTCCTGAAATGTCCTGCTGGGAACATATACAGTTCCTATATTCTGAGGCCGTTTCCACCTTACACTGTTATAGTGCTGTTATTCTACTTTCAACCTTCTGTGGAATTCTGGGTCTTATAGTTTCCTGAGGCCAAAGAGCTCTCTGGCTGGGAATTCTAAAGGCCCCTCCCTAAGCTGCAAACCCCAGGATTCCATAGGATGTTGAAAGTGGAATAATAGCACTATAATAGTGCAGTGTGGAAGTGGCCTAAGTCTTGAGAATTCTGCAAAGCTTGAAAGTAAGCAGTTATAAACAACTAGTTAGTTGTAATTAATTCTGTTTCCCAACAGTGAAGGCGTAGCTAAGCTTCATTATAATTGTGACTTAATAAATGAAAACTTCACTCCTTTTGAAGTACAACGTTAAATTTTTAGATATTTTTATAATTACAGGTATGTGATCGTAGTAATTGTAGAAAAGGAATACTGAATATCACATGGTTCAGTGGTTGGCTCTTGATTCCCTTGTGCTGCTGCTTGTGCCCTGTTGAGAGTGTTGAGACAATGAGTAAGTTTATGGAGGGAGCATGTATTTTGCACCACAGGCCAAAGGACTGTGACATTCATAGACTCAAAGAGATGGAAGGGACCACAAGAGCTATCAAATGCAAATCCCTGCCTTGCAGAAATATACAACTAAAGCACTCCCTAGAGAGGGCCCTTCCAAGATTTTTAATTAAAGTAACAACAACAAATAATATTAGTTACCACTGAGAAATAGGAAATTAGTTACTTTAAAAAGGCAACTATAATGGATATTAACTACATTTGAGTATTTGAAGTATAACTGTGACTAATTACTTTAACTTTCAAAGCTCTAGAACTATGCACCGTTATGGAGCAGAGGATAGCAAATTGTCTTGAGCCCACCCTGCTCAGATGATGGGTCCCTTAAATACAGTATACTAATCAAAGCCCTCAAAGGTCTGAGGCAGAGACAGGGCTTTCTCAGTGTAATTAGCTGAGATCGTTTGGACTAGAAATGCCAGTCAGTACGTGCTAAGGGTTTGTAGGCTATAAACCTTTTTGTTTCAAGGACAGGAATCTTGAGGCCTCTAGATGGTGTTGGACTGCAACTCTGGCAGCCCTAGTCATCCTAGCCACTAGTGTGGGATGCTAGGACTTGCAATCCAGCAATATCTGAAGGCCTCATGGTCTCCACCTCTACTTCATTTGTTAGAATTTTAAATTTAATAAGATAAGAAAAAAACTGTCTGTGTTGCAATTCAGAGATCTTTCTGAAAAGCGGTTGACTAGTCTTCCTTCAGGTAGGCAGGGTCAACATGACACACAGCATGAATGCACAGTGTCCAGTCTCTTTCCCTAAAGCAAGCAGTATTAGCAAAAGCTCACAGTGCTCTCCTTAAGGTAGGCAGCATCAGTATGAGGTCACAATAGTCAGTCTTCCTGCAGGCAGGCAGGATCAGCTGAGGTCATAATGGTCAATCTTCCTTCAGGCAGGCAGGATCAGCATGACTCACACCCTGAATTCACAGTGACAAGTCTCTCTCTCTAAGGCAGACAGTATCAACAAGAGCTCACAGTGACCAATCTGTCTCCTTTAGGCAGACAGCATCAATATGTGCTCACAGCGACCAGTCTCTCTCCTTCAGGTAAGAAGCATCAACATAACACAGCAATGGCCAGTCTCTTTCCTTCAGATAGGCAGATTATCACCACATGTCTCAATTTCCAGTCTTTTTTCAGGTAGGCAGATGCAGTATGTTCATTCCATTGGTGCCAGAGGTGGTAGCATATGGGCCAACTGTTTCTTTCCCATTCTCTCACTAGCAGCTTAGTCTGGGCTCTCTGTTTTGTGGAGTTGGACATAAACTCCAGCCTGAGAATGTACATTGAAATGGGCAGCAGCAGCAACAAAAGATGGGCAGAGAAGTGGCAGATTAGAAGAGATATCTGGCAGGCAAACAACCCAACCATTACAAGCTTTGCACCCAAAGAGGGAGCAATCATGTCAGTGGATGCAGGATTGTTGAAAACACATCAGATATAGGACGATGACAGTTTTCAGAGTCTACCTGAGTGGGCACCATTAAAGAGGCAAACTTTGTAGGCTTCAGGTGGGTGTAAGAATAACAACCACTGGCAAGGTAACTCAGATACAGTGCAGGTCCAGTTTTAAACGTGTGCCTCCTGGGAGACATAGGCAGGTTAGATGCCAAGAGATGGCATATGGAGTAGCGGCAGTATGTAGAGGTAGATGTTGTTTGTTACATCAGATACAACATGGCTACCATGCACATTTTGTGGCAAGGACAACTTTTTTGACAATTTACCAGTTGCTGCGGAGAAGCTTTTTTATTGAACGGTTGCTCTATTTTCCTTCTATAGGTTTTAAATTCTTAAAATGCTCATTGTGTTTTTAACTTGATTGTGTTTCAATATCTGAACTTTATTCATTCATTTTTTGGTTAATTTATATCCTGCCTTTCGCCTAACATGGGACTCAATGTGTCTCAAAATACAGTTAAAACAATTGGTAACACAAAAGTTACAAAAACAATCCTGTTAAAAACTTTAATTTAAAATAATTGAAAAAAAGAAGTGAGCACGTAGTAACAATGATAAAAATGCAACACGTATGAATTAAAAGACTTTCTGCAATAAAGAGTTAACAGTCAAAGGCCTGGGTAAACAGAAAAGTCTTCATCTGCAGGCAGAAAGAGAGGGAATTCCATGGCCTGGAAGCAGCCACTGTGAAGACTCTAACCTGTGTCCTCACCAAATATGCCTGGGATGGAGAAAAAGCCAATCCCGAGAATCTTAAAATTTCAGCATTCTCATATCAAGAGACAGAGTCTTTTAGACAGTCTGGACACAAACCATATAGGGCTTTATTAGTTTTATTCAGATGTTTTTATATGTGTTTGCTCAGCTTTGAGGAGGGACACGCTCTGGTCTGATTTGTTTGGAAATGTGAAAGGAAGTAGTAGATCTCAAGTAGAGTAAATTAGTTGACATAGCAGGAGCTGAACAATCATCAGTCCCAAGTCACACAACCCTACTTGTGTCTAGCAGTGAAAGAAAACAAACCTGGTTTTCTTTGATAAACATGTAAAAGTAGCTTTATGTACAAATTACTTGTGCATAGTTATGCACATGGAGGAGAGAGAGTAAAATGGCTGTAAGTAAGAGTGCTACAGGATAGGAATGAATATGAAAAAGCAAAGAAGCAGGATATCTGCAAACGTTGCTTCTGCCTTCAAGTTGTTTCTGACATCATGACTCTAAGGCCATTTCCACACGAGGGAATTAGAACGGGGCAGTGCGTCCTATCACAGAGGTTGTCTGCACCTTGGAGCGGACTAAGTCTGGACTATTTACCTTAGTTCCGCACATCAGTCTGCTCCGAAACGCCCCCAAGTGGTCCTCCAGCGCGCTTTTTGAAGAACGGAAGAAAAACGGTCTTTTACTTTTCTGAGCGCACCATTGTATTCTGCTTGCTTGTGCAGATGTGCAGGTTCACACCAATGTGAGCCTGTGATCTGCAGAGGGCGGGCTATAGGCGTGGCGAGCTTCAGCAGTTGGTCCAGACCCAGAAACAACCGGAAGCCGCCATTTTGTCAGCTGGAGCAGTGCTGATCTAAGACCTTGCACTGCTCCGATTCATCCTGGACCAAACGGAGGAGCCCTGCGGAAGGGCTTAAGGGAGAGTCCGTGTTACTGAGGACCCAGAAGAAGCGGTAAGTAACGGCACGGAGCGATGATGATGATGATGATGATGATGATTCCCTTGCCTTGTGCAGAAATGGTCTAAGGCAGATGTATCATGGGGTTTTCTTTGCAAGATCTGTTCAGAGGGAGGTTACCTTTGCCTCCCTCTGAGGCTGAGAGAGGATGACTTGTCCAAGGTCATCCAGTGGATTTTCATGGCTGACTGGAGATTTGGGCCCTGGTCTCCAGATTCATAGTCCAATGCTCAAACTACTACACTGCAAATATGCAACCCATCAATAAACAGAGGTGTGCAAAGGTAGCTAAGTCTAACACCGTTTTCCTCTGCTATCACTTTGCTCATTTGAAAAATGACAGGTTTGAAAAGAGAGACTCTCATCAATGAATGTTCTTCACATGAGCCAAAACCCCAATTTCCCTGCATTTAGACTCACTTCATGTAAGCCATGGGAGACATGCCCCGCTAAATATTGTTGGACTGCATGTCTTATCAGCTGTAGGTGGCATAGTCATTGTTGAGCGAAGATGGGAGTTGTAGCCCAACAGCATCTGGGGGGGGTATACAATTCCTACCCATAATGTAAGCAAAGTGACAGTGAAGAGTCATAGGACTGGATTGTGTCCTTCTTCACCTGTTGAATAAATGTGCTTAAAAATGCCAGAGAGGGGCTTAGAGTCTCAAGGCTGGGATAAAAGTATAAATCCAATCAACAGATTATTTATTCAGTGCAACTGGTCAGAAGGTAGAGAAAGAGGAGATGATGTGTGGTGGGCACAGGCAAAATAGAGTTGGAAGACACAGGGGGAAAAAATGGTAACTTCTAGGAGCCAACATTGGGAAGAAGCAGAAGATGAAAAGAATTGAACATTTAGGCAGGATTATATGTACAGCTTGAACATAATATATTTTATCGATGCTGAAACACTTCAGATAGCTTTAAATTGAAATATTATTTGATCACAGTAAATCTCCAAGATTTATGCATCACACTCAAGCTCTGGTCTGTTGACACACACTTCTGTTCTCTTTAAAGTCTTTGGTAAGATCACAAGGTTCTTAGTATAGCCCTCTGGCTTAAGAAAAGAAATCAAACCACTCCACAGCTAAAGATCAGGTTAAATTTCTCTCTCTATTCTGTTAAGAAACGGAAACTAAATCTTTTATACATAAATCTCTGAACCTCTCCATGAATAGACTCTTGATATAGCAATTTTGGTTATAGGCTAGATGACAGGCTTGACTAAAAGTTATGTGACTAGTATACTTACAACCAGAATGAACCACAATTTCAGAAGAAAATAATATGTGGTTGTATTTTGTACAATAAACGTTGTTCAGACTTGTGTGCTCTGCCTCCCAAAAAGATATACGGTGTTGGTGGTGTGGTACTTAGAACTTTAACACTGCAGCCCTCTGTGACTACTGTGTTGGGACAGTGTGCATTGTTCAGCCAACCTTTGGAGCCCTGGGGAGAGGCGGCTAATAAATATTATTATTATTATTACTATTACTATTATTATTTTTTCCTAACTAAATCTTTAAAAAGTTAATACAAGGGAAGAAAACAGGAAAGATGGGGGAAAGGCATAGGAAAATGAGAGAAAATATATAGGACACAAGCAATGCATATACAGTACATTGTGAAAGCTGGCTATATGTTCACAAATAAAGTTTTGGAGAGCCAGTGGGCTGAAGTGGGCTGAGCATTGAACTATGACTCCTTACTTGGAGTCATGGGAATCCACTGAGAGACTTTAGGCAAGTCACACTTTCTCAGCTTCAGGGGAAGGCAAAGACAACTCTCCCTGAGCAAATCTTGCAAAGAAAACCCCATGATAGGTTTGCCTTAGGGTCATAAGTCAGAAACAACTTGAAGGCACAACATAACAGTGAATTTTTTGAAACTGACAGCAATAAAACACATGTTCATGCATACCCAAATCAATGCAGTCATCTGACCATTGAATGATTGATGGTAACTGTTTGTCTTTCCAGCCTTGGAATATAAGCAATTGTATAAGCAACAGTAAAAGCATGCAGGATCCAATAGTTTTTTTTAAAAAAAAATCATATTTATTAATTTCAATATGGACAAACTAATTTCCAACATGATAATCAACACAGAGAGACAAAGGAAAAAATAAAAATAAAAGAACTTTATTTAACCAATATATGTGTATAACTGAAACTAAAGCTGAACTTAAACTATAACACATTACTAAAACAGTAACCTTTTACCATAAACAGCACTGTACTAATCACTAACAAATTAGGACCACGGAAGAATTCTGACTTCTTTCCCTACAAACTGTAATAAAAAAAAACAATTAATAAAAACTGCATCATTCTACTATTATGGATCTAACTAAAATCAGTTTACTAGAATTGCTACTAACCATAACCACCAATTAATATTTTGTTAAGCTTCTTATTGCTCAAAAAATAATAGTTAAAAAAAAAAATAAAAAAATCCATAAATGGTGTCCAGCCTTTCAGAAATTCTTCAATTGGTTTATGTTTTAAGATCCATGTTGGATCTGGGCAAAGTCCACAACCTTATGAATTCATTCTTCTGTCATCAGTGCTTCAGTCCACTTCCAGGTCCAGCAATACTGAGATGATGGCTAGAAGTTTGGCTATGACTCAGTGTCACAGGAAAGCATTGTCTTTATTATATCACCAATATTTAGTTGAAGTAGTTGAATATTAAAGATTGGTACTTGCCAAAGTGAGTTGTATTGCAACTTGGCGGACATGTCTGCTCAGAAACAGATCCAGCTATGGAACTTAGTCTCATGTAGGTGTGCCAAGGATTGCAGCCTTAAGGCACAGCTGGCCCTTTTCGTGAGGCAGCCGTCTCAATCAGTAGATGCTGGAAGGAGGGGAGCAATAGAAGTAAGAAGATGTCTGACTAGAACTGACTCAGTAAGGCCTCAGTTTACCCAGTTCTGAAGCTTACTGGAGTCATAGCTTGTTTTTGCTTGTTTGTTGAAAGTGATGTTATTGACCAGATCTGATAAAAGCATGGCTATTTATCTGTTTGGGTTTACATCTCATCATAATTATATATTCCAGTATATCTTTCCTCTACTAATAGCAGGATTTTGATTAGTATGTTTAATCATTTAGCATTAATGTCAGCATACCATATCACAATATTATCACTGTATCATCTTTTTTTCTATGAAAAGTGAACTGAACCAGTCAATTCAGACATGGCAGATTGACAGAACTTGAAGTTATTTTCAAGATGCATGAATACTATGACATGCTGAAGCTGTCCCCAAATGAGCATAACTGAGCCAGCATAGAATGACGTTCTGCTTAGTTATGAAGGGCTTGCGCATGGCATGACATTTGTTCTTCTGAAAGTAACTTTCCAAGCTTGGCAAACTGGTTACCAAACTTTATCATCCAAATCTAGAAGCAGAAACACCTCACTCAATAGACTACAGCTAAGGCCTTTGTGCATGAAGAAGGGAATGCCATCATTTTTACTGGACATTTTCTGAACTATAAAGTTTCTACTTGGTTGGGGGCCTCCATACTCTAGGGCTCAGCATTGTTGCAAATTATGGCTCAAAATGGATGATATAAACCATGTTTACCAAAATGATTCTGAGGAAAAGCTGCGCAAACTGTAGCCTTTGACAGCTGTTTGGTTCATTTTAATGTGGAGCTGGTTAAGAGTAACCAAAAAAACCAAATAACCATCTGATGAGTGGATAGCAGATTCTCAATAGTTTCTCATCAATCATATGTCTGCCATAGAAACCCATAATTAAAACAGTACCTCTGGGCAGGAGATGTGTATTTATGGTTTTAACCCTTTGTGTTACAGATGCTCCTGCAAGGATTTTCAAAAACAGTATAGCCACAGAAAGTTAGAAGAGCATGCATACATTGACCTACCACTAGATTGCTACCTCATTCAGATTGTTGGGTCAAATAACAGATTTGCAAAGCATAATCCCAGACCAGCAAAAAGATTATTTAGCTGCCTGAAAAAACCTACCAGTGGATTGAGCATATCATGAAGGAAAAAAAAATCACCCGTACTCTAGAGGTCTTACGGGTTTTGCTTTGGAGATGGATGGTCTAGTTGTTAAAGCTGAAAATCAGTTGAAACAACCCATAAAATTATTGTTTAAGGAAGGTACCCAACTAGGACATCAGTTTTTTAAAATCATGTACAAAGACCAAATAAAATTATATATAAATTTTTTTAAATTAAATCTAAATTCCATTGTGTTATATTCACATTCACAAAGGGCTGATGGAAATCCTTGTTTGATTTAATATACTGGCATACAACACATACATTGGGAGGTCCACAAAATTCAGACCACACTCAATGAATAGTTTCATAGTTGGTCACAGGTAATGTGATGTAACTATCAGTTGTGATCCAGACTGACAGTCTGGTTGCTGTTATTTCATTAAGTCTGGGTAAAAGACAATAATGCTTGGCAAGGCAGAAGTCAGTAGGGAAGAGGAAGACTGTGTTACAGATGGATGGACTCAATCAAGTAAACCATAGCCCTGATTCTGCAGGACCTGATCTGTTGATGAATTGGAGATCTGTCATTCATAGGACTGCCATAAATTGAAATTGACCTGATGGCAGTTAATAACAACAACATCCAGACTAATTACTACAATGTGTTGTATATAGGTTTTTATTTGAAACCTACTTAGATACTAACACGGGTGCAAAATGCAACTGTAACATCTAATTGGAAACGCTTATTTAGAAGAAATCAAGTTTAAAACAGCTTTACTGGGTTTGTTAGCAGGCTATACACCCCCACATTTTGATATGGTCTAATTGGCAACATATACTAATTGGCAGATGTATTGGCATAAAATATAAATTATACTTCTGGCTGGCAAGGCCATGTGGAAGAAAGGGACACTGGCTGGAAATAGGTCAGAGGCGACCTCAGCATGGCCAGGTCAAAAGTTCTCTGAAATTAGCCAAGAAAACCTGACTTAATGGCTCTGAGCTAATCCTATCAACTGCCAGCATCAGAAAACAATAAGGTGCCCAGGACCTCTACTGTGTGCATATCGTGCCGAAGATAGCCCAGAAACCCCTCTCAACCAAGACATTGAAACCAATCAGTCCACTCCAGACCCATTGTCCACAACAGGTTCCCTTTGTCTTGCATCTGGAACCTTCACTGCCAAGGGGTATTTTCAGGACACAAATACCAGGGAGCCTCTTGAAAGTCTACCCATCACTCTGTCTGTCTGGCTCCTGAATGAAAACTGTGCTTAGGTCATACCTAAGCCAAAACACATTTCTGCTCTTCACCACTCTTCTGGACTGGTAATTATAAATCCTCCCAAACCCCTCAGCCTTTCTATCATTTTTACTCTTTTCTCTTTCAGTTAGCTCTTCTGTGAATGCTTGACTGTATGTATCTTGTGTGCATGCATGAGTGAATTCCCCCAATAAAAACACATTTTTAGCTTACTTTTTAATCTTTGGCTGGCTTTTTGCTTGGTCTGACCCCATAAAAATTAGGTAAAAGATTCTACTGGGTTACCTTGCCATTAGTTTGGCTACAGCCAGTGCTCCTCTAATTTCCCTGACCTTTGCATTTTCGGAGTGAATCAAGGTGTCCCCCCAAGGGACCCCCAGAAGTCAGGGTAACAGGTTCCTGTCCATTGCTGGGCTTAATTAAACATGCTTGTTTAATTGCTCAGTCCCTGTAGTTCTTGGAAACAAAGAAGTAGCTTTCCATGTTTAAAGGCTTTTGGCAGAGGCCCTTTCTGGGTGCCCTGTTACCTAGGATTAAGGAGACAGTGACCAAGGAAGGGGTCCTGCTGGTACTTGTACTTTGGAAAGTTTTCCCCAGGGCTACTTGCAAGTCATCTACTTTGATATGTTTCAGTTATCAGGCCTTTGCATTTGCCCAGGCACTTAAATGACCACTACATTTTAATACTGCTGTTATTTGTTGCTGTTTAGCTGGTTTTTTGCTGGTTCTTGATTTGTAAGCTTTAATCTTGTTTTCCTGTTTTAACTGCATTCTTTAAATAAAGTACACTTCTGTTTTTTAAGGCACTTCAGCCACTGAAATGTTGACAATCCTAACTTTTTGTTATCTGTTTAAAGGACAGGTCCCATTTTTCATAGTTGTAGTGATGTTACAAAAATTTTTTTAACTATTATGAATTATCAGGGAGTAGAGTGTTTGAAATTGGCTCATGCACTCACAATTTTTACTGACAGACTGAATTTCTGAAATCTATGCACAGTTATACAAAACTGTAACAAGCCCTGTATTGTCATTTACAAAATGTCATAAACTTGTGGTGTCTGTAGCATCACATTTTAAGGTAATACAAACGTAGAACAATAATAATACAACACAATAACAGGGCAATCATTAAACTTGCTTGTAAAGGGTCTCAGTTACCTGCATTGGCCAGCTGATAGTCCACATACTCTTAAATCATTTTTTTCATCCTTTGTGTGCATTTTGGTTGTGATTTTGTGTATCCATAGGACTAAGGAAGTTTGTATAGCAATTTGTGGTTTAGAAATTTGCAGAGTGAGTATCAAAGTGTTGTCACCTCTTTCAGGTTGCAGTGGAAGGATGCAAGGAGTGGTAGGTTGTTGAAAAAATGAAGTGGAGTCACTGTGGTTTGAGTAATGGACATTCATAGTCCCTCTTCCTCCCACCATGCCAAGAACTCCAGCTTCCTGGCAAAGTTATGACTATCTTATTAGTGATAACTTGTACAGTCAGGTTTTCCAGGGCATCTGACCCACTCTCAGGAAAGCCAGGGCTGAAAAGCTGTGGGAAAATCATGACACATTAGGTATGGTTGTGACGTAACCCAAACCATACTGGTTGCCACTACAAGAACTGGATAAATGTTATTGCTTTTATTGTATTTGCTAGGAAAGGTCTTGGGTCATAGAGTAGTCAGACTGCTCCCATTCGTTTCCATACATCTACTTAAGCAGATTATTCACTTGCTCAAGTCATTCTGGTCCATTGAAACTGTGGGCTTTTCCAGATGGAAGGCTTCTAGAAATACAAGTCTAGAGGCATTTTGCAGTTATTCTGCCTTTTATTCTTTGGCAGTTTGTGGTAAAAATAAAGATGGAAGAAGAGGTGGAAGAACTCAGGACAGCTATGGGAAGATTCATGGTGCACTGTTACAGGAGTTTGATAGCACTTTAAGTGTCATGGGCTCTTTTGCACACCACCCCCAACCCACAATGGGCACAGGATTGCCACAGGATCATGACAACAGTTCTGCATGACGTCATAGCAATCCCATTGCGATCCCATGGCCACCCCTTCACAATCATGGATTAAATCATTGTCGGGTTTCTCTCGACAATGACACCCAATTGTGCAGTCTTCCTGCCTCCCTCCTGCACTTACCTGTCATGCAGAATGGCAGGAAGCTCAATGGCTATACTTCCTTCCCCAGTGCAGCCTGGGAAACTGCCAGTTGCACTGTGGAAGGGAGGGGAGGAGCCATTGTGCTTCTTCCCATCGAGCAGGCAGCCAGTGCGGAGGGAGCAGTTCTGTCATGCTCCCCTCCTGGGAGAGGCTTTGCCCGGATCCCCCAAGGAATGGATTTGGCAGCTGGTAAGCTATAGAAAGGGTCATGGTCTCATCTTAATGGATTCAGAGTTTGCAGTTTGGTGAGTTACTTGTAGTGTGTTCTAGTTTGCTCACCTGAGCTGCTGCATTGGAGTTCTTTAGCAGAGAATTCCAGGTGTCTGACCAGACTACAAACCCAAGGATTCCATAGGATGGGACTGTAACAGTAAAGGTATAGGTACAGAACTTCTATAGTTTTGTTGTGTAGCTGCAACTCTTGACAATCAGTCTCCTGTGAAAGTCCATGGTTGATGCTAGATGATTACGCTATAGAAGGCTCATCTGAAAATGCCCTCTGTATTCATGCTATCTAAAATAACAGTGTACATGTTGCTTGGGTTATAACTGAGTGTATAATGAGAAGATCAATATTGCTGTGCAAAAAAGATTAAGTCTAAGGGGGCAAATAAACTAGTTGGTGAGCCAAATTTGATTATTCCCAGTAATGGGGTAACCTGAAAGGTAAAAGAAATCCTGTAATTAATAGGCATTCTGCGCTTCATGGTAGTGACACAAGATATGATACATACCTTACTCTATTTCCTCTGTACGCTCGAAGTGTAGACTCACAATAAATCCCCAAATTTGGTACAGCAGGAATTGTATATAGCCAAAACAAGTTGAAACTTCTGCTATGTGATGGAAGCACCTGAAGAAAACTAAATGCTACCAGAACATTCCTATGTAAAATGATGGAGTGCATTGGTTAAATGTACCAGTTACTTGCAAACACAGTACAAATTTTGTTGAACAAGTTACTGTTTCTCAGTCGTGTAGGGACGGGGGTCAATGGGGGCGGTATGCCCTGAGTGGCATTTTTGAGGGGCACTGCCGCTCCTTGCCTGCCTCTCTGCGCACTGTAGCCCTACCCCTACGCACCGTAGGTCCTCCCCACATGCTATAGCCACACCCCAAGTGCTATAGCTCCTCCCCCATGCCCCATAGCCACGTCCATGCATGCTGTAGCTACGCCCCCACATCTCAACCTCCTGCCCCTACCCTACTCATTCCAAGCTACACCACTGCTGCTTCTTCCATTCTAAATTTGGACAAGAATGGCAATGACAACAGCAGCAACAACTCAATAGCCACAGCATGGTCAGACTATGTTAGTTCCTTCTGTGCTCTCTTTCTGCTGATAGGCAAAGGCCTTTTTATTCCAATTATTTTAGCTGTTTACTGATAATTTGTAGAATGGTCTTTTAATAGGGGTGCTGTACTGTTATCTAGATAGTTATGTTTTAAATGTTTTTGAATTTTTAAAAAATTAGTGCTGTTTTAAATGGGATAGCTTTCCCCTCCTTTTTATTGTAAACTGCATTTTAGTAGATTTTATTTTAATCTGAGTCATGAAGCTCCTTAAGCCCACGCTAGGAAAAAGATGGAATATAAATTAAATTTTAAAAAAGATAATTCATTGTAAGCATCTGTAAACAAATATATAAGCAGTTTTAAATTATTACTGTTTAAAATGCTAAAGCTTATTCAATTGTCTATATATTTCACATTTTATTATATATTGCTCTTTAGCTGTTTGTTGTGGTTGTGTGCCTTCAAGTCATTTCTGACTTATGGCGACTCTAAGGCAACTCCATTATGAGGTTTTCTGGGGCTAAGAGTATGTGATGCACCCAAAGACAACCAGTGGGTTTCCATGGCTGAGTGGGAAATTGAACCTTAGTCCCCAGGTTGAAGTTCAACACTCAAACCACTACATAATACTGCATTTTCATTTTAAACTATGCTGTGAGCTCCCTTGGAGTCCCAGAGTGGGAGAAAGGCAGGATGTAAATTAAATAATGAATAAACAAGACATTCCCCTTTTTCTGGGCTTTCTTGGCTCATTATTTTGACCCTAACAGTTATTTAGGAAGGCTCCAAAAAAGGAAGCTAATTTCAAGATGATCTTTAGTGTGTGGCCAAGGCTCTTCTTTTTCAGAAAGTAGTAACAGTGGGGAAGACTTCTTCTCATTTTGGCGGGGGGGGGGCGCACAGGGAGTTGGTAGGTCAGTTGCACATGGGAAAATTTTTCCCTTCCCTTCACAGGCAAGTGCCCAATTTCCACCACCTACTAGGTGAAAGTGATAATTAAAACTTTCTATTTCTTCTACTTATGGCCTCAGATAAGTAAGTTATCACAGGGCTCTGGGCCTTTCTGCCCTACACTGTTATAGTGCTATTATTCCACTTTCCAATATCCTGTGGAATCTTGGGGTTTGCAGTTTAGGGAGGGGTCTTTAGGATTCTCAGCCAGATAGCTCTTTGGCCTCAGTAAACTACAAGTCCCAGAATTCCACAGGATATTGAAAGTGGAATAACAGCACTATACCAGTGGAGTGCAGAAAGGCCCTCAGACTGAGAATGGAAAAGATAAAGTTTCCTCTCCACCTCATTGCCTCCTATGTTTTGTGTGTGTATATGCCTTCAAGTTGCCTCGCGACTTATGGCAACCCCATGAATTTCATCTGGTTTTCTTAGCAAGAAATACCCAGAGATGGTTTTGCCAGTTCCTTCCTTTGAAATACAGCCAACTGCAGCTGGTATTCATTGGCAGTCTTCCATCCAAATACTAACCAGAGTGACCTTGCTCAGCTGCCAAGATCAGAAGGGATCTGGTGCCTTAAGAGTATTATAGGTTGCTTCCCCTTTGTTTTACAGTAGGTCGAACAAACAAACAAACAACCCCAACAACCCAAAGATGACACAGCTATGGTAAACAGAGGGGTGAATTACATCATGCTGAAATCCTGAAACAAAGAGGCCTTATAACATTACCTCTCTCCCTCACTGATTGTTCCAACAGTTATGTGAAACTTGAAATTTATCAATTTTGTGTGAAAGAGGCCCTTCATATCCTTAGGTCTTAACATAGGCATTGGGAACTTCCAGATATTGTTGCACTACAACTCCTGTCTGCCCTAGCCAGGACAGCCATAGCCATTATAGCAGCCGTAGTCCTGCAACATCTGGTGGGCTATACGTCCCCCATCCTTGCCCTAAAATGTAGCATACTGAGCTTGTGTGTAAATGTAATAGTGAATAAGCACAATGTGTATTTCCACCCTGAAAAAAGTCAGATGCATCACTGAAGATTCTGCCTGACAGTTTGGAATAGGGGTGTGCTTGGAAGAGCTTCCTGCTGACATTTAGCACTCATTGACTCAACACACTTATAAGATGGGGCGAGGTGGAGCTTGGAAGGAATACATCACAAATAAGTAGCTCCATGAAAATAATTTCTTTTCTATAGCTAAAGTGGTGTAGTAGTTTGAGTTTTGGACTATGACTATGGAGACCAGGGTTTGAATCCCTGCTTGGCCATGGAAAACCACTGGGTGACATTGGGTGAGTCATACTCTCTCAGCCTCAGAGAAAAGGCCTGACAAAACCCTCTCTGAACAAATCTTGCCAAGAAGACCTTGTGATAGTTTCACCTTAGCGTTGCCATAAGTTGGAAGTGACTTGAAGACACACAACAACAACAACAACAAAGATATAACTATATTACATTGCAGTTGTTACTTACCTTGACTCCTTTTCTGGTATAACTATGACATTCAAGCTGTATTTACAATTATAGGGCCTCGCTAACTTGTGGAGGAAGAAAACCACATGGTTCATGTGCTGGCTTATGCTGCTGATTAGAAAATGCATTTTGGAAAAGAACTAGGAGGTAACCGTTCTAGGTATTGTTTAGAGACAGGAAGGGAAATAATAATTTTATAAGTTGGAATCTCCCAGAGATCAGGTGCTGACTAAGAGCAGATTGCTTCCTGTAAAATACTGTACAATCTGATATCTTGGGGGCAATTCAGTTTTGTTGATGTCTGCTTCTTCTCCCTAAATTTGGTAATTTCCCTCAACATTGTGTAGAATGTGAGAGGTGTGTATCCACAGATATGTTAAGACTACCAGAAGATAATCCTCTGAAGATGACTTTTAGTCTTGTGAAGGGGTGTGGATACTCTTGGTACAAATTTAATATGCTATGCAAGGTCACTTATAAACACTTCTCTACTACAGGCTGTTTTTTCAAGTCAGATTGTTATAGGTCAAATAAATTAAGATGTTCATCTTTTGGGAAAATGTTTTATGTGGAAAAAGGAACAAACAATTCCTGACATGAGGAAAAGGTCACTCACGCTGTCAAATGGAAAGAGTTTTGACATGAGCCCATTGTTATAGATACCCCTTGAATGCATCATAAATCTATGTAATCCTTATGAAATCTGTATTAATAAGGTGACACATTACGTTTTTTCCAGATCACTTGTACCTCCCACAGACAGCTATAGTTCTGTTTTTCATCGTAGTTGTACCTGCAGGCTCAAGAGAATGGTTGAATCATTGCTCATTACTCCAAGGTTCTTTCATGTGTTTGTTTTCTCGCTTAAAGTTCATCATTTGCTTTGTTTAGTCATCTCTCCTGAATGCTAAGGATGTCTTTCTTCCTTTACTGTGGACAGGTTCAGACCTTAACCAGGAACTATTTGTAATTCCTGAGTGGTTGTACTGTGGAGGAAGGAGATGGTTTAAGTCCATAATTTGTCAAGTCAGAATAGAAATCTACATTCTTCAAGTAAAATTTGGTGGCTATGGAGAGGGAATCTCTCCTGTGCCACTTCATAATTTTCCTATGGCTTGGCTATGCCTTGAAGCTTGGTCTGCCTGCCTTCCAATAATGCTATATAGTGATTTTTTGCAATTCATTTTGGAAATTATATGTGGATAGTATCATTATATACTTTTGTCAGTAGGTGGCACTAGTTGTATCTGGGCGGAGTCTGGAATTTCCCGTTGTGCATATGTTGTTATTTAAGAGACAGTAATGTTCTTGTCTTAACTTGCTGGCTGGTGTATCTGTAAACCATCCAGGAATATATGACTAGTTTTAACTTTCCTTTCCTTTCCTCAGTTTTCCCATCTCTTTTAAGCCATGTAAACAAGTGTGCATGCATATTCAGCACAGGAAAATTTGATCTTGGTGATCCAAAGTAGGCTGTGAAGAGTAGATGGTGTATTGGAGATTACAGCCCATCTGATTTTATTTTACCCAGAAAGATGGATTTAAAAGTTTAAAGATTTCAATATTCTTATTAATATATTAGCATTTAATAATTTATAAATTGTTTTTAGGTATACAAGTTAATATCTTCCCTTTTCTGCATATCAGATCTTGAGTAAATGTAGACTTGATTGGATTCACATGTCTGGATAGAAGGAATGAGCACAAGCACAATTACGTCAGTGAAAAACTTTGCCCTTTTCATCTTTTCTGTGGTTAGGAATTGGCTGTACAGGACAGAATCCAATGTTGTGTTTTCCAGTAATGAGGTATATATTAAGAGTAATTAGCATTTCGTACTATTACAAAATGTACATCTTTTCTACTCTGTATATTATTGTAAGTTTGACTGGCTTGATAACTAGAAATGAATGGTGAGAGTGTTGAAAAATAATATTACCATTTCATAACGGCAAGAAAGATTTCTCTCAAATGGGTTATTCACCTGCAGGGCATGAGTTTGTGCATGAAAGATAGGAATGGAAAGCAACAGTGTGCCTTGTTGAACTGAAGGTGGTGGTACTGTTGGAGGTCTGAGGACACATGCAGAATATCATAAGTTCGGTCCTTAGCATGGCCACATAAGGCTGGGAAAGGACCCTGGCTGGTAACCTAGAGGTTTCTCACTGTTGGTGTACAGCAGGAATGGACATGTACAGAAAAGGCACCAGGCAGATTCGACCTGTGGTCTGCATTTCCCTCACACCTTCTTTAAAGCAAAGTACATGTCCTTATGCTTGTAAATAAAGTAAGTAGGTTTATGCTCTCAGAAATATGGTGGAAGCACACATAGGCTTGTGAACAAGGCATGTAGGTAGTGTGCACCTTTCAAAAAGGAAAAATATTGAGGGTTTTTGTTTTTTTTTATGGTGACCATAGCAAATTTGGCAATGGTGGTTTGGCCCCGGCTGGCTTTAAGGGATGCCAGTATGCCCCATCCCCAGATGTTATCCTCCTCTGGTGTAAAAATGCTGAGCTTGAGGTAGAGGAGCGCATGGTCAGAATCATTCTTACAGGAATCTGCTGCCTTTGGAAGGATTGTCCTTTTGCTTTCCCTGTGCTCAGCTTCTCAATAAAGCAAATCTTACAAAGACTACATAAATCTTCACTCCTCTTTCCTCAAAAAGGCACCACCTCCTGTTTTGTTGTTGTTCCTGGAACTTCTCATTGCTTAGGGAAGTGAGGGGTGCATCATAGATGTGTACATCACTGAAAAAACAACAACCTAGTATTAACACTTTAATACCTTTAGAGGTTAGACACCAAAGTAAATTCTAAGATGAATTTCTTTAAGTCTCATTCAAATGATTTCAGTGTTTAAAAAACATATGTTCTAGCTATGAGATCTCAAATACCTGAGTTAAAGACAAAAGCATAATGGGATATCAGTTTACTGTGTTATATAGAGAAACAAAGATGTAGAAGGAATAAGGAAATAAATGTAGTAGGAAAATATCTCAGTTATGCAATGAAGATAATTAACATGTAAATTTGCCTAACAGACAGAGGTCTGCTTTATGAAGAATATAATTATCTGTAGATTTTGTGTGTGTGCCAGAGCAGAACTCTGTATCCTAAACTGTAGTTACCTTCCTTGATTATTCTGCCTTGTTGTCTAAACTTAAGTGATGTGGTATAAATGGTATTCATGCATCTACCTGACAGGTCTTGGTATATATTTTACAGCTCATTCATGTACTGTACATATCCAAAGTGAAGGGTGGTTCTCACGTCTGTGTAGATCCAGAAACATTATCACACATGCTAACCCTTTGACGCTACCACAGAGAGAGAAAAACTACTACTACCCAGAGCGTTCCAGTCAAGAAGCTATGAAAAAGAGTGGCCTGGTTTCTGAGGCCAGGGGTTAGCAGCCCATCTAACTCCTCTTCAACTGGTATTTCAAATTGGGAGTTCTAAGGAGAACAATCTGCCGCTGATGGCTGATCAGTAAGAGAAGGAAACAAAACAAAACAAACAAGATGTGGTGTGTTCGCAGGTATATTTATGAGAGCAGTTGAACGAGGGCATTTGGAAGGGAATTCTTTCCCCTCCAAAAGAAATTTTCTTTCAGTCACTAAATTTCTAGCTTTGCAATAACTTAAAACTTCAACTAGGTATTCAGACATTCAGTTAAGCTATTCAAAGGAAAGAGGCAGGCACAGCTACGGAGGGAATGTGAACACCAGAAGTAGAAGAGTTCTAAGTGTGAACAGTCTTCAGGGTCTCGCTCCCTACACTGCTAGACATAGGGAGACCTCAGGAAAATTTCATGTGGGTGGGACAGAATTCTTATTTGGAAGGGCAATGTCTTCATTTTGCCCCCTTTAAAGCTATATCTCAGCGTATGATTCAGAATTGACCTTATTGATATTGTGGTGCTATTCAAACATAGAGGGCTGTGCATCTCCTAGACAGAAAACAGTCTTCCTTGAACTTCCTTGAAGAAGGAAGACCAAGCAGGGACCCTGAAACTGAACGTCAGTTTTTAGCACTTAGGCAGCAGGCTGAGCAGTACCAAGTCACCAAGTCACACCCTTGACCAGGCCAACATATATTCCGATTTGTGATGAGATTTTGACTGAAATTATTTCCTAAATAAACATTATTTTTGAATGTTCTTTATTAGCATTTGCATATTTAAGGTAAGCTTATGTACTCTTTTTTTGGTGATACATGTCCTTTTTGTTGTAATGTGTATATGGCTTGAATTAAAGATGAGCACTTCCCATTTGATCTTAGTGGGATTGAATTTTAAGTAAGCAACCATGGGATAGAAAAACCTACCTTCCATTCTTAGATCGTGGATTTCAGCTAGTGAGTTGCAAATTTAAGAATATGGATTGCAACAGCAATGCTACAGCTTTTTTTTAAAAAAGGGAGGAGGACAGAGATAGACTGGTACAAATCTAGACAGAAAGATGGGGAATATATGCAAACTTAAACTGAGCCCATATTCTGACTTTAAAAAGACATGTATATTTGACATCTGAGATGGGGAAGTGCACTAGCCACACTTTCTCCGTCATTACTTCCTCCATCCTCCATCATTGCTCCATCATTACTTCCATCATTTGCAGCATGTATTGGGTAACAGGCTGAAGGGGAGCCTACTCAATATCCATAGAAGCACTCGACGTTATTTGTGAGCCAGTGGTTTGAGCATTGGACTAGGACTCTGGCGATCAGGGTTCCAATCCTTGCTTGGCCATGGAAACCCACTGGTCACCCAGATGGTGACCTTGGACAAGTCACACTCTCTCAGAGGAAGGCAAAGGCAAAGCCCCTCTCGACAAATCTTGCCAAGATAGATACATGTTAGGGTTGCCATGAAGGCAAACAACAACAACAATGCTATTTGGAATTCTGATAACTAGGTTCAGAATCATGCAGAGAGTGTTCATAGATAGCAGAGAATCTGTTTCAGTCTCAATGTCCTCCATGAATAGGAGACAAAAAGGTCAGGAGACAGAGGACAGTCCCTTCCTCTCACATGTTGATCCACCATCTGACAATAACCTATAAGAAGGGCTGGAATCTCATGTTGCATGCTGGCTCTGCCAAAACAGAATTCTCACGCTGTAGAGGTTGAAGGCTTGCATTCTTGGCTCTGTCTACATTTGCCTCTTCATAAGAAGGAGGACTAAAGCAAAGGTGCAACTATTACATCTCTGGAGTAGAGTTCTATCACTTTTTAGATTAAAAAAAGGAAAAGAGAAAAAAGCAGGTGGACTATCCTCAGGCATTTCTCATATTGCAAACTGTAGGTGGTCTTCTTGTTCCCATAGGTCTTTTTCTGGAATTTTGCTTCCCTAGCCAGATGCCTGCAAGGAAATTCAGTGGTGGCTCCAGGTGTTATACAACCACAACCATCTCCTGACGATTCAGGTCATTTAATGTGGGACAATGTTTTTTAAAACGTGGAGATAAAAAGGAGAGGAAAGGAAACAAGATGTTGCTTGTCTTCTCATTGTTTTGCATTCACCACATTAATTCTTAAACTGGTAGTTTTAGTGGAGTGATTGCAGTAGCTTACAAAATGTTCTCAGTTGGTTAAAGGATGTTCCCCTAAGTATTTGGGCAGGATAAATTTTCAATGTGAATATGGATTTTTTTTCCCTTTTAATTGCACAGTAGATGCATAAAAACTACTCTGGCTCAATTTGCTGCTACAGAAAAGCTATGAAACCCAGATGCATCATGTGGCAACCATGTACCATATTTGCCAGTGTATAAGATGCACTGGGGTATAAGATGCACCCCATTTATATGCCAGCAAATACTATCTGCTGACGTATAAGATACACCGGCTTATAAGATGCACCCCATTTTCAAACAGTATTTTTTGGGGAAAAAGTGAGTCTTAAATGCCAGCAAATCCAGTAATCACTGTGGGATTAGCTAAGGTCCCTATCACACTACACTGTTATAGTGCTATTATTCTCCTTTAATAACCCTGGCTGCACCCTGTGGAATTCTGTGGTTTGTAGTTTGCTGAGTTACTAGCGCTCTCTGGCTGAGAATTTTAAATGTCCCTCCCTAAACTGCAAATGCCACAATTCCATGCATCATTGCCATGGCAGGGCAACAGTGCGCATGGGCAGGGCAATGGTGCATGGGGGAAGGGTGACGGCATGTGAGGCAGGGGCAATGGCACACAGGGGAGGGGTGACAGCAGAGGGGGAGGAGCGACAGTGTGTGGTGGGAACAAGTAAGGAGTGGCGCACCCCCAAAAAATGCCACCCAGGGCGCACTGCTCCCCTCATCCCCTGTCCCTATGCCATTGCCTTTATGCCTAAAACATTATCTCTAGACGGTTCCAAATGTAAAGATCATTTTAAAATAAATGGTTCAGATCCAGTTGTTACCACCACCTAAAGTTAGACCTATTTGCATTTATTTATTTGCAACACTGACAATCCAATATACAATCAAAAAAGCCAGGACCAATGCTTCAGCTGAGAACAAGCTTTGTTTCTCCCATCCTTTCTCTTCATTGGGAAGAGGAATGAAGCACTCTGAGCCATAACTTGCAGCCCAAGCCTGGCTTAATATAAGGCAGTTTTCTATGTTCCCACTGACTGAGTGACTGTGAGGCCCATGTCTACTCTCTGTGCCATTCAGTAACTTTATTGCTTGACTCTTTGTATTATAGCTGTTAATAAAAAATAGTTTTCAGAATTTAGTGAACTGTTTTAGTTAGGCATTCAAATTCCTTCCTGGGGCTGATCCAGACTGATAAAAATTATTTGGAGTTGTACTTGTAAGGATCAGTTTATTTTCTAAATATCCAAACATATACTTCCTATCCCAGTTTATTCCTTGTGCCTTTCCAGGACTAGCTGGGATTTTGAAACCTAGGTGAGGTAGTATATTTTTTAAAAATCCAGGGGGATTATGATATTGGTGAGGTAGCTTTGCATGCCAGAATCTATTTGATTTATTCCTTCTCTACTTTGGAGTATTCCATTAATGATGTGTAACATAGAGGTTGACAAGGAGGGAAGGAAACACCACTTACACCACTCTTCACCACACCTCCAGAAGGACATGCAACGATGGTATGTTTACAGTATGACTGGATGTGGGAATGTCATACTGGAATGGGGAGTCCAGCGTTAAACTGGGGTTCATACCAGCCCCCCAAAGTTGACTCTCATCCTTGGCAAAGGCTGGCAATTCCCTCAGTGTTATTAATTCTTGCTGCCACCACTCACTGAATTATGAATCACTGAACAGTACAGTGAGACCCTGTCCAGAATTAACAATCTCTAAGCTTCAGGATCTTTCCACCTCTCCCCTTCTGAGTGAGAGTAGTCTTATCTAGCGTGTGACAAAGACTGACATGGGAATGGAGAGAAACAGAGGTTTTACAGCAAGTATTTAATCAGGCATCAAATAAACAAGACAATATCACACTTGAGAGGCTTCCCCCTCCCAGGCACACTTAAGTTACAAGTAGTTACAAAAACAGATATAAAAGCACAGATACGTTCTTAAGATCAGCCAGTCTCCAAAATAATAAACAGCCCTAACGCGGCTAACTACTTTAATCTAGTACTCTCAGATGTTCTTAGAAGAAAGAAGCCAGGAGGCAAGGCATGCCTGCCTGCCTACGACTGGCACAGATCTCATCTCTCGGATGTATCCCTTTGTTCTCTCTCTCTCTTCTCTGCTGTTCTCCCCCGGCCACATGGCCTCCCAGAAGTTTTATTTATCTCCTTGGAAGCATCTCGAAGTATCTCCAAGATGCCCATCTCTTTCCTTCTTGATTGGTCAGTTCTCACTCTGTGACCTGTGATGCTGACCCACCTAAAATGTAATCTAATCCCAAGACCACATTAACCCTTGGTTTATCTGGAGAGGAAAGTATCTCCCTTTGCTAAGCCTAGATAATGGAAAGACCCATTATCACAGGGAACAACCACTGTGAAGTATGCAACCTAAGGAGCATAATAACCCAATATTTACTGTGCTCATTGGTTATCTGGGAGGGACCATTGGGTCTCACCACATTTGGTTTAAGATGGCCTTTTTAAAGTTGTGCTCTTGTTAGGGATTTAGTTCTATCTTAATTTTTAAAAAGAGAATGTTCTGGAACGCAAATGTAGAGAATCACAGTTCATTGGAAAATGTCAAAAATGTGAAGAAGAAGAAGAAGAAGACAGCAGGTGACCACAATTTATTCATCATCTGCTACTGGTCTTCCATTCTCCTGCTCTGATGAAATATATTTTATTTCTGTTTTAATTATTTAATTATCCCCAAATTTATGTATAATCCATGTAAATAATAGGCAGATAGTGTGCAAATCTATGGCCCTTTCTGCACGCAGTTATTAAGGCGGGCCAATGCGTCTTGCCACAGAGGTCTTCTGCACGTTGGAGCAGACTAGGTTCAATTTATTTACCTTCATTCCCTATGTAATTCTGACTAAATGCGCCCCCATGTAGTGGTAAAGCACGCTATTTGAAAACAGGAAGAAATTTTCTGGTTTTCCAGATCGAGCCGATTCGTACTTTCACAGTGGTGCAGACACGTACATTTGCGCCAATGCGAATTGGTGGTCAGGGGAGGGCTCATGGGAGGGGTCAGGGGGTAGTATGGACTTACGCACGTACTCAATGACGTACTAAACCATGCAAAAAAAAGGAGGGGCCAGTCACAGCTGACGGGGCGGGGTGAGGGGAGTAGCGGGAGTGGCCACGGCGGAGGCGGTGTGGATTCATGAACTCACACTCCTCCAAATCAGAACAGAACATACGCAGTAGCTGTGCAGAAGGAAATGAGGGAAAGTCTGCCTTGTTTCAAGCCCAGAAATCCAGTAAGAAAAGGCACGAACCGATTCACCAGCCTCGTGTGAAAGGGCCTATGTCCTCTTTTTTGTGCTGTGTGTGAGATCCATTTCTTCTTGTTCTTGTACTTTTCTAAAGGAAGGAAACGAAGAGGTCATTCTGTTATCAACAAGGTATATTAAAAAAATACCCCAAACTGTGAAAAATTTTGCTATATGTATTTTGTGTTTATAATTATAGAAATCTGCTATTTATTGTATTTGTCTATTTTGGTGTCCATTTTCTGTCCTAATGTAATTTGAAAATTTAGTTGTTATCACCATATGAGAAAAGTACATACTCAAATATTTTCTGTAACCCTTCAAATGTAATCAGTCACAAGAGAATTCTTTTACATACTGAATTTAGCTTATGGAAAATGGTGGCAAGAGAACCAGTATTTGATGTGTCCACCCATATGTTTGTGTTAGCTGATGACATGATTGTAATACTCATCGTGGCTTGCTGCTGGATCATCTCTGCCCACAGATGGATTCCTGGATGTGATATCTTAAAGAGTACTTGTTGGCATGGTGCACATTGTGTAAATAACACTTTCTGTGGTCCATTGTGGAGTTGGAACAGATTTTTCTTTGGCCAGTCTTTCTGGCTTGAATGTCACTTTTGTGCTGACATAGCTATAGACCAGTATTGTGGGCATCTGAGGCCTAATGCAAATATCTCTTAAGAGTCTGGCAGCACAGTTCATTGTTTCATGGTGGAATTGGAAGGAGATACACAACAAACACATTAAGGATGTGTCGATATTTGTGAATACCACAATGTAAAGTGGTGGCAAGGGTTTCTAAGTGTTATGTTTACCTATGGCATATGATGTCAATTATATGTTTGCTTTAACTTGTCCTCTGAGGATTTCAAGTTCACAAAAGTGATTGAGATTATACTAGAGGCTCAAAGTCAATGTTTTGTCTAAAGAATTTCAATGCATTCCTCCCCCAACCTTATCATTTAGGCTACCCAACAAGAAGACAGAGGGAGGCTCTGTTCCTTTGCCAGTCCTTCCTTGTGCTCTTTCTGGGGTTCTCTTTTCTCTCTCTGATTGTCTATGCACACATGCCACCATACCACAAGAAATGCAGAGAGCCAAATCATCGATGCATGTTTATTTGCCTTAGTGGGATTTAGTTCCAACTGCCAGGTATCGTACCACCATACTACCCTGGACACTCGGAATTCTTGTCTGATTTCAGAAGCTGGGCAGGACCAGACCTGCTTCGCATTTGAACAGAAGATCACCAGGGGATATGAGGGATCTCCAGCTAGTCCTAAAAAAGAATCCTGCCTGAAACTCTGGAGAATGGTGTTGATAATTCTGGGATAGATGGATTTATGATTTGACTCAGTATGAGGAGCTTCCCATGTTCTTACATGCAGGTGAATTTCCATATTGTTATGGTGATATTGAACCCATTTCCCCTCCTGCCCCACAAATAGCTGAGAAAAGAATACCTTTACCCCTATTCTCACTGGTTTCCCAACTTACCTTTCTCTCTTTGTTTCCCACACTAAACTCTATCTATCAACATGCTGTTAACTGTGCTGAGGAAAATCTATGGCTATCACCTTATTCATTTTGTTGTTCTCTTATACTTTGTCTAGGAGGGAAAGGGAAGTGAAGGCTCTGTTGCATCCTGCATTCTCCATCAATCCAAGTGCTTCTTGGCAAGATTTGGCTGCTCCTATCATGGTAGCTAGAATAGTGGACGGAAGTGCAGTGCAACATTGCACTGCAGAAATTCAGTCATGTGCCAGGAGCTCATTAAAGTTGGTGGGGGGATGTAGTCTATAGGCATGTGTTATGCACAGAAAGAACCACCACCCGTCAGTGCCGAGTGCAAAAAGCACACCCAAGCCTCGCACTCAAGGCCTGCCCAGCCTGACACCGCTTTGTGATCAGAACTGAACAGCCAGGGAGATCTCTGAATCAAGCCAGGGCCAGGACAAACGGGTCTGCCTCCTTTCTCCCTTTCTGAGAACGCAGCTCCTTCCTCACTCTTGTCCCCCCTTGGCTTCTTCCTTTCAGGACTCTCCCCCTTTACTGCCTTCCCTAAATCTGCCCTTCTCCCAGATGTCAGGATCAGCAGTGATTTGTATTTTCCAAGACTGTGGTACTGTTGGCACTAAGGTCAAGATGATATTTTTGGTAGTGTGCATATTCCAGGATTCAAAATAAGACTCTGTGACACCGTTTTAAGGAACACAGAACTTCAAACATTTATTGTAACGCTGTTGCTTTAAATGTGTCTTGGATTTCAATGTTTATAAACAGCACACCATTCTTTTCTCTCTCTCTCTCTCTCTTTCAGTTCATTCACTATCTTTCGTACACCCAGTTTCTCAGTTCTCTCCTCCGCAGAGCTCTTCAAATCTCCAGCCTCCCTCTACCACACCACAGATCACATCCCTCTCTTCAATCACTCCCGAGACAGTTAAAATCCGTTATTTTCCTCTTTCCACCAGCCCCTCCCCTGGGCTATCCAAAGTTCCATTTCACCAGCCAATCAGCTTAAACACCCTCAGTTGCCAAGGAGGCTCTGTTGCCAAGGCCCCCTCCCATCAGGTTCATCACAGCACATGTTAGCCATTACCTATATATAGAATAAAATAAAATGGAGGCAGATGTTCAGCTCTCTGCAGTGTTCAGAAAAGGCAAACATAGTAATACAAATAAGACTAGAAATATTGGGGCAATCAGTGTCTATTTTCTTTGTAAAAATGAAATCTTTTCTGGCAGGCGTACAAGCCCAATGTATATCCAATCCCTCTCAGTGACCACAGGTATGCTCCATTGCATACATTGTAAAAAATGTGTTAGTCCCACTCCAGTCTCCATTCCCCTCATTGCTTCCTCTTATCTCATTCTGAGATGTTTTCCTTTATGCTAACTTTTTTTCTGTTGACAGGAGATGTGAATACAGAGATAATTCAGGAATCATCTACTCTGCCGAGTTGCTTTGAATGTCTGTATGAGTTTCCTGCTACTAGAAAAGGAGATCTAAAATGTTACTGAAAACACTGCATGTTGTTGTACTTCTCCACAGCATCCATTCCACACACAAGCAAAAGTTCTATGGAAGTCCCCAGAACATCTACCCAAAGCCTTCTTAGCTATGGTTTAGTCGCTAAGAAGCTGAGCTACAATGTAAGTATGAATTTACTCCTTCCTCACCAAATGGCACCCAGGATTCCCGCAATACCATCCATATAATTTCTCATAATTTTCCTCCTTCCTTATTCCTGTGCTCTACTTTGTTTCATATATGAGCTGCTCATGAGCATAAGGAGTATGCACTGAACTGAATGGAAATGGTGTGAACGTGTTGGATCTCAGCAGAATATGATAGATGCATTAATATGACACTTGTTGATGCATTATTTACAATCTTTTGTCAAATTAGAACTTGAAAATGTTTTTTTTTTTTCAGGACTACAGATCCTAGAAGCTTCCAGCAAGCATGACTATGCTTTCTGGGGGATTCTGGGAGCTAAGCTCCAAAAATAGTAAAATTTCCAAGCTGTGCATGAAATTGTGCTCCAATGGGTATTTTAATGTAGGAAATCACCAAGCTCTCTGTGTTCCTACATTAGTTTGTACAGCTTGCTGATTCCTGGGTTGGGCTCCATTCCTTCCATCTGTTAAACATTCCAGCCCCAAGCTTCTTCCTGACTAGCTAAACCACATCTTCTTACCCATGTGTGCTTGTTGTTGTGATGTGTCATTACAGCAGGTCTCTTTCCTTGGCCCAAGTGATGTTCATGTGTTGATCAGGGTAAGTTTATCCAAAAAAATTTAAAAACAGAAAGCAAAAAATCAAGAGAGAAGGAAAATGTGGTTGAACCACAAGAGAGTTGAGGCAGGAGATCAAAAATAAAGATGCTACAGCATGGGAAACCAAAATAGCCAAACCATCTGGGAAGAGCTTCTGGGCAAATGGAATTAAAAGCTTCTGTGACCACAATCATGGAAGTCTTTCTGTTATCTTACACACATTTTTTTTTAAAAAAAATAAAACCATGATTTGGTGTGTTGCAACTGTTATATTCTCTTTTCATCAAGGACTGTTGCTTAGCAGCTTTCAATTGATTTAATCTGTAAAACAATGGTAATTAGTACAACATCAATGATTCAATTTTAGTGCCAGTTTTTGTCCACACTAGAGAGCCTGGAAAACTTAAGAAGAACAACACTTCCAGTGTGGTGTTAGTTTATTTTCAAGATGGTAGAGCACAACGCAATATCCCACTGGAATTCAGTTATTTCTTGCAATGTAGGAACCAGGAACCATCAGCTGAGTGGATTCCCCTTTGCTGGGCAGCTCCCTGCGCTGTATTTGTTCTGGAAGATTAAGGAATACTCCTGAGCAGATTTTTTTGGGGGCTGCACAGATAGTTACAGGGTGAACGGTAGCATCGCAGGAGAAGTCCTTGGTGAAACATTGCATGGAGCGCCATACTATGAGCTTGCCTAGGAGCTGAATACATAAACTATAATTTACTGCTTTGACCAGACAGAAATCCCAAGCAGGATAGAATCCAGAATTTATTTCTCTCTTTCTTGTTTTGCTAGTATTATTATTACCCATTTCTAGTTTCAGAAAACAGAAAGACAACAAATAATTGTTTATTTTTTGCTTACTGAACCGTCTACTATCTCCCAAGTGCAGAAACATACAATCATATTATTGACTCAGTTGTTAAGTATGTTTTAACTGCTGTAAACTGCCTGTAAACTGCCCGCACATACATGAATTAATGAATAAATTAATCAGTGAATGTTTACCTGGTTCAGCTTTCATGGGAGCAAGTTACTTACATAGTATTACATACTGACTGCTTTTAATGCAAATAGAGGGATGACATGTTAAGCACATCCACTTGACACAATAAACCACCATTCTGGTTTGCTGGATAAAAGGCAGCATGCTTGTGATGCTGCCAGTTTAATCCAGTTGCAAGTAGGAGTGGTTAAAAACCGCAGCACTTCTCTTCACGGTCTGTTGGAACTCTGGTTTATCTTTGGACTGACAAATCAGAATCAGTAGCAGTAGTGAAGAATGAAATATGGTTTGTATCGTTGGTTTGGTCATGGAGATACAAGCTGGAGTGCTAGGTTGTCAGAAGAAACAGAGTGTCTGAAGAAACAGAGCACAAACAGAAGGTCTGTAGATTGTTTAGCCACTCCCTCTTGCAACAGAAGTGATGGGGAAGCATGCAGAAGCTTCTTAGCCCCATTCACAGTAAAGCAGGATTTTAGAGAATTATGGAGTATCATGACAAATGAACATCGCCACGAGCTTAGTAACAATGTGGGTGTAAGGAACAGAAGACCTAATTCAAATGGGAAGCTGGTTGTGTAAATGCAGCACCAGACATGTCAAAAAGCACTGTTGTGTTCCCATTTAGTTGTATCCTCACTCATCTGACGCATTGGTGTATCTGTATGTTAATATCATAATATTCATAGCCCAATGTCCTGTTTTGCCACACAGTGGCAGTAAAGCATAGGATCGGGCACAGAGTTCTTCATTTACAGAGCAAAGGGCCACTTTGTTAGTCTCCTCCTGTTTTTGCTCTTATTTTGGGAAGCAGCACACCACAGTCACACTTCAGCACTGAACTTAGGGAACAATTAATACTGTGATATAGGTGAACTACTGAGACATTTTATGAAAGTGAGAAGGTGATGGTGGTATCAGATGAAGTAGAGTATCCTAAGGACAGTGGAAAGAGTGCTACCCACTAGTGCTGATGCCCAGATCTTTTTTAAAAAAAGTGAAAAGAAGAGAGCGAAGAGGTCTGAAAGGCAAATGCAGACATGCATATATAATGGAAATTGGCTAGCATATTCTCCAAGTTGTCAGAAACTACTTCCAGACTAAAAGCACAATGTGACAAGCTGACAGGCCATAACAATTATGTGATATCACCTAGGCTTAATTGCCTAGCCAGTGTACCTTCTTTTAGATAGACTTGAGCTTTATTAAAATAACAGCTAAACTGGTGTTTAGGAAGGCTCCATTAAGCAATTTAGGTGTTGTTTATCATATTTTGTTCTGAACTCAGGTTACAATTCCTGCATGTTGTGAGCAGTAGGTCTCAGTATGAGGCTAGGTGTTATGGATCCTGACCTCTTTGTAATTTTGTAATCCTCCAGATGTTTTGAGCCTGCAACTGCCAGAAGCCCCACCCAGCATGATCAGTGATGCTTGGGGCATGTGGGTCTTATAATCAAAAACATCTAGAGGGGAAAAGGTTCCTTCACTCATTGAAAAAATGAAGACAAATCCAGGAAACATATTCCGTTGTGGCCATGTTGGCTATGCAGCAAAATCTAAAATCCACAGAACAGTGATACCTTGAGTGGCCCAACTAAGAAGCACAAAATACTTTACTGACTTCTTCATCAGGCAGAGATTTTAAAAATCATACAGGAGATGACTTCTTGGATTTTCTTGTACTTTGTTTTGTGGACCACATCGCTACCCCTGAATATATTTCCTGGATGTCAGGATACCAAATTTTGCCTCAATAGGAGAAACTTTAACAGAAGGGAACTAATGGACTGGGGCTTAACTCCTTAAGGTTTCTTCCTCCAACATAGCTTAAACTCTTTTACTTGGACTACAGTTGGCAGCTTTTATCAATATAGCACCTAAATTTTTTTCCAGATATACAGAGACTTCTTGAAGAGTTCAATGTTCTCTGCTTAAGAAAGGGGCAGTTAGTCTTGGACAGGACAGAGACAGCCTGGATTTCAATGGAAGTCACTTTGCTGCTGATAAGGATTTGAAATTTTATTGCCTTTTACTGCCCTTTGCTTCGGTGCGTACATGGCCAAGATGGGGTGGCCTCTGCCTGCATTGATATCTCTTTCGACTATCATAACTGACAACAGCTGTAACATCTGAGACAAAATGTGGGCCTGTGGCTCTAGTGCCATTACTTTTCTTCTCCTGTATGATTTTTAACATCTTTTTCAGGTGAAGAAGCAAGTGAACCTTTGAAAGCTTGCATGATGTTATTCTGTGCTTTTTAGTTGGCCCATTAAAAGTATCACTATTTTTTGGATGTTAGATTTTGTTGTATTTTGTTGCATGACCAACACTGTTACCCCGAATATGTGTCCTGAGCTGCCTTAGGGATCACCAGTAGTGAATGGGAGGATCAAAATCAAATCAGATATGTTGGGCATAATCATGCTAATAACTGTACAGTGTTGATATAGATTGTGAAAGTGAAGAGTGGATTTCCTTACTGAATATTTGCTTTGAATGAAAAACAGCTATTTCCACATCATTCAAGAACAATTTGTTTTCTAAGCTCAGCTAGACTAGGCTTCCCAGGAGAAGGTATGAAGCTCAGGACCCTGGAAACAAAACAAAAAAAAAATAAAAAAACACAAGATGGCAGTCTCCATATCATACTCCATAGAGAAATGAGTTGAATGGGCATTTCAACCTTGCTTCAATACCAGCAAAGGACAATGTCTTTCTTTACACATGATGGCAGCAGGCCAGTTTAAGGAGAAAAGGAGAAGCTGTGTGGCACTCACAACTCTATTTTCCAAAGGAGAAGAATGGCCAGGGAGCTCAGGAGCTGAGGGTTCTACCATTGTTGCACCTCTGCCACCTACCAGCTGAGGTAATTACCTCATTGTGCCTAATGCTAGGGCTGGCCCAGATTAAGCTACCTTGTACTAACAGAGCTAGACAATTGCTCCACCTAGGATTGTGTGTTCTCACTGGCAATGGCTCTCATGGGTTTCAAGAAGAAATCTTTCCCAACCATCCTACCCAATACCATTTCTGGAAAACAAACAACCATATACACACACAATAGCATCTGTATTTTTGCTCATTGAGGCTTCGGTGTTGCTTATGTGTCATGTTTAGAAAGAGAAGAAAGTGCCTTCCTTTAAAAAAAAATGTTCTGTGAATTGCATCAAAACAATTCTTGAATTCATAAGGCTTGATGGTTTCCATTTGCCTGATCCCATACTTGCTGAAATGTTGGGTTGAGATATTTGCTGTAAAAAAACCAAAGTAAATGAGAGGTATCCAAGATCTTAAGTCTAAATGGATGACCCTCATCATGCCTGTAATATGTTGGCCACTTCTAAAATCTGAAAGGATTTGCAGGCAGTGGAAGAAGTGTCAGCATGCCCTCTTGGCAGGCAGGTATTCTTTCCAGCCTTGGTTTTAAATGTTTTTTATGTCAGTTGGCAAACTGTGTACATGCGAGGACTACATCAATCATAATAATGAAGAATGTCACCCTTCCAAAGACAGAAGAATGCCTATTACCTTCTTGCGTCTCCATAGGGTGAATCTGTGAAGGTAATTTAAATTAAGTTTATCTTACCTGCTGTCACTGTGTAGCAAATATTATTTAAAAGAGTTAGTATGTGAGTGATATTTGTGGATTCGACAGTTGTGATATTCAGAAGAAGAAAATTTCAAGCACATTACCTGCTATAGTGACGAGTGGCAACGTTCCCCTGCTGAGGCTTTGCTGAGTGTATAATTTGGGGAAGAGTGATAAAAGCAAAGTTTTCCTCCTAGTGAAGTGTGATGATACTGAAGGAAATGGAAAATAAACAATTAGGTATTAATTTGAGGCCCACAGGCTATTACTTTTTCATCAGGCTCTTTGCCAACTTTGTAAAATAAAACTCTTTCCTAAAGGAATAGAGAATAGTGCTCCCTTCAGTTCATCTTGTCTTATTAAAAATCCTCTAAATGTGGGAACTTTGGAGAACTAATGCTTACTGCTGGGCCCTAAAAATCTTTTAGGAGATGGAGGCAAGTGATGTAGATGCAAGTGGCTTACTGCATGAGACCAGTCCCAGATGCAGCTACTTGTCTGCATGGTTTTCTGTTGATCGGATCTGATGGTACTAATACAAAGATACTGATTAGGATCCTAAGTGATTCTATCCCTGCTGATATGTCAGTATTAAGACCTTGGTAACAGCATGTATTCAAGGTACAAGGGCTTTCAGCTGACTTCTAAAGTGTGGAAACTCGTACACTTGGAACATAGAGTTGTCCTATAATTCACTCAGCTTATTCTTGCTTGTAACTGGAATTCAAATTTTAGCAAATGCTTCCAGCTAAAAAGTTGCTGTGAAAGTGGATCAAACCCCTGCAGAAGAGTAAGATCAACACAGATAAATGTCATGTGGACAAACTGTTAACAAGGCACACCCATTGTTCTAGGCTTGGTAGTTTGAGTGCAGTGAAAGTTTGAAGCCAAACCCAAATAGAAGACCATCAAAAACCCTGTCCCAAGTGGGTGTGACTGCATATTATGTGTGTCTCATCTTTGAAACAGATTTCTTGCAGTGGGTCATATTACAAACCAAGGCTGCCACCTCATCAAGCTGATGGTAACAAATGAGTCAAAATAAGCATGCTGTTCTACTGCCACACATTCATATATTTGAGGAAGTGGTCTGTGTCCCGCAAAGGTTTAGCTACAGTAAATGTGTTAGTCTTTAAGGTGTCACAATAGTCTTTGTTTTGAGTGCTTTTGCCCCTGGAATCTTCTACCTACTGGAAATTTTAATAGTGATACAGAGGAGAAAACCCATTTTATAAACAGCATTTCTATAGCAGGTTTCAAATAGATGACTGCTGGTGGAAATGATGACCTCCACAAACCACTCCTTTCATCTATATTTGGGCTGCATCTACATTTGGGTTGTAAATCTGTTGTATAATCTAGACTAAGTCTTAAACTGAGAAAATCTAGTGATATCTACTATATAAAAGTCAATGTCTGTCTGTGAGTTTGTCTATTTGTCTGCATCAGGCAGGCAAAGACCTGATATGATTGGCTGTGTGAGGCGGGAAGACCTCATATGATTGGCTGGCTGTGAAGATTCCATGGAATCCTGGGGATGGCATTTTAGGGAGGGGCCTTTAGAATTCTCAGCCAAGAGCTCTTGGGCCTCAGGCCGGTTGCTATGGAGATGAGGCCTTCCATCAATAAGGATGTCAGAAAACATTTGGGAGGCATATGTGAGAAAAATTAAAGTAACATACACAACATAGTTACACGGTCTTCTCACCTCACACAGTAGATTCCATATGTGAGAAATCTTAAGGCTGAAATTCAAAACAAAAAATGCTTTCAGAAAAACATAAAGCCGTTGCACAAATTCAACAGAAAGCAAAAAAATCTAAAGCCAGTACATCAATGTTGCCAGAGAACACAGATTGGATTGGGGACTATGGGGATAAGTTACAGGTATTGGAATAGGCTGGTTGCTATGGAGATGAGGCCTAGCAGCAAGGAGGAAGACAGTGTATTTTCTCAGGAATCCAATCTCTGTATGTTAACAACTCTGAATACAGATTGGATAATATGGGGAAAAGTTACAGGTACTGGAGAAGATAGTTGGGTGAGTTCTTAAGAGGAAAATAAAATCCCAGGTAATGCCGAGTAAACACACTAGTCTTCTAAATAAATGCCTATCTGTATGTTCAGGAGCAGTAGTTCTGTTTACTTCATTCATCAAACGTTTTGCTTGATCTGATTTTCATAAACTTGCTCATGAATTTTGAATTTCATGTGTACCTTTTCAGTGTGATATTTCTGCCCTCTTGGCAATCTTCTTTTAGTTGTTGGAGTCAAATGTACATGCTGATAGGGCCAATACTCTGACTATTCAGTATGGGAAATGTCTTTCTATCCTGGCAATAGCAATTAAAAGGCTTTCAGGGACAAACAATCAATGTTTTTGCTTTCAGATTCAGTATTGCTACCACTCCTTCTTCTGACAATTGTGGATTAGAATGAAGATTGAATCGTAAATTGTAATGGTCAAGAGACCACTTTAATATTTTAAAATTTTACTATTTTTCACAACTTTCAAGTCTAGGTTGGCTGATGATATCACCACAGATGGAATCAAAACGTCTCTGAGTAGGGGAGACGTTGAAACGTGAATGCTTTCTGAGTTGAATCATTGGTGTTAACCCCTCTCAGCTTTGTCCAACTGATATGACACTTACCTCTGCTCTCTTCACTCTCCTGACCCACATTTACCCAAAACTAGTGAGGCCTTGGCCTTGGTTTCTTTTGGATGCTCACATGTATAGAAGAGTACATGACGTCATCATAATATTGCCAGATTTTCAAAATACCAATACGGAACAGTCAAAATTCATGCCATGCAGGGTTAACAATCAGGAAGCAGCTATTAACAAGTTTGTGGTCTACCTAAATATCAAATGAATGTATTGATTTCAGTTAACTTAGCCATGTGTTCCTCTGTAAAATTAACATACTGCGCATTCATAAATCACACGATGCATACATTTCTGCCTTTATAAAAGGCCCACAACCAAAAATACAGGCATCTGGTTCAGTCTATTAAAAAAGAAAAGACTTCCAATCCTCAGATAGGAGACATCCCTTACAATAGAGGACACCTGCCAGTCCTATAAGGAACAAGTTCTGCAATCCTCAAATAAAGGAATTCCCTATAATTAGGAACACCTGGCAACTCTGTAGCATCAGGAGTATACTTGGGCTGCATGAATGTCAGAATGGGCTAGAGATGATTAAGGGGATTTCTGTAACCATGCTTGTTCATAATAAGAACCACAGGGTACAATGGCATCTGGCACTGATTTCTAATGCACAGATCAGAATTGTTGCTGGTACTAGCCTTTCCTGCCTTCAACTAACCCAAAGGTATCTCTCTTCTTCTAGCCAGGACACTAGTATCACTAGACAGCTCAATTCTTCCAGGGATGAATACTGCTATCAACTCTATATAGATCTGCCTTTCAAAGATGCTTTAGAAGAGTCAACTGGTGTTGAAAATTTTCCTCAGATCCATTCTGCTCTTTCCCTGCTACAGTGGCAGCCAATTTCCTCCTTGGCTGAATTCAAAGTCCTGGTTTTAACCTTTGAAGCACTGGATAAAGCAAGACTCCTCATATAATTTTGAATCCACTCACCAGGGCTATTCCAAGACATTTTCCTGTCTGAGGTGGGCAAGGTGATGCCCCAACCCATTTCATGTTTAGAAGCTTGGAAAACTAGATTGGAAGTTGGATTTTAATTTAGCTTAAGTGATGGATCATAGAATCACAGAATCATAGGTTGGAAGGGACAACAAAGGCCATCTAGTCCAACCCCTGCTGTGCAGGATACACTGAGAGATAGTCATCCAACCTCTGTTTAAAGGCCTCCAAGGAAGGAGAAACCACCATCTTCCAAGGCAGTGTATTCCCCTGTGGAACAACTGTTACTGTCTGGAAACTTTTACTAATGTTTAGGTGGCATCTCCTTTCTTGGATCTTTGGAAAAACATCCTAAACCACATGTGAGGGAGCAGTTTGTGGAATTTAGGACAGGCCATATGACATGTTTCCTGTAACGGTAGGGAATGGCTAGATGTTCCAGCTGTTCCACCACTCTCCAGCTGCCACCAGCAGCTGCTGCCTGAGGTAGTCCCATCACCTTGGCTGATGCTATAGCCAGACCCACCACTTAGTTGTTGAGGTGCAGTCAGCTTTATTGTAGTGCTGTCTTTATTATTAACCTTGATAGGAGAGGGCCAATATAAGGTGGCTTGAGTGTGGGACTGGAACTCTGGGAAAGCAGGGTTCATATCCCAGCTTGGCCATGGAATCCACTGGGTGACCTTGGGCAAGCCACACCCTCTCCACTTCAGAGGAAGGCGAAGGCAAACCTCTACTGAACAAACTTTGCCAAGAAGACCAAGGAGATAGGTTTGCCTTAGGGTTGCTGTAAGCTGGAAATGTCTTGAAGGCACACACCACCAACAGAAACCTCAATTGGCTTTTGCAATGGTCACTCTGAAGCTCTGGCAGGCCAGTCAGTTCTCTCTTTCTTTTCTTTTCATAAATACTTCAATCCCCCACTCCTATGACAGAAGTCTTATCGTAACTATTCAGTAACAACAATTTTGTGGTTTGTTTCAAGAGCGCCTTGGCTTAAGGTCACCTACTGAGTTCCTGGCAGAATCTAGATTCAGAACTAGCATTTTCTGGCTGCACTTCTGCCCTTTGGCCATGGTGATTGATAACTCATGCCCTTTTGGGTGTTGTTGTTCCTTTATCTGTATCTTTTTTAAATCTTGTTTTGTAAACCATTTGAAAAATTTGAAAGGGGAAAAGTAGTATAAAATAGTTTAATAAATTGTTGTTTTTGTGTGCCATCAGTTCATTTCTGACTTATGCCAACCTTAAGACTAAACTATCATGGGCTTTTCTTGGCAAGATTTGTTTAGAAAAAGTTTGCCTTTGCCTTCTTTTGAGGATGAGAGAGTGTGACTTGCTGAAGGGCACCTGATAGGTTCCCATGGCTGAGTCAGAATTTGAACTTTGCTTTCCAGAGACCAAGTTCAACCCTCAAAGCACTATACTGTTCTGGTTTTCTAATTTAATAAAAGGCAGGAATGTGTCAGATTTTACTTCCAGCATATTTTGAAAATAAATAATTTTTCTCTTCCCTTTCTGAATTGTGATGTGATCTTCCTAATGACAAGAGTGTTTCCAAAATGAATTCTGAAAGAGCTTTTGGAAAATAAAATAGCTGTATTGTAAGTCATTGAAATTAGCATCCTTATTTCTGGAGCATTAGAAGATCAAACTAGGCCTGGCTAAATTGCACATCCAAATTAAATTTCATATAATGAGATTGATAGGATGAATGAAAGAAAGTGTTACCCTGTTTACTGGGGGTCCCGTGAGGGACACCAAAATGTGCTCAACTATAGGTGGGGAAAATTAGCTCTGAGCACTGCTTTAGCGTTATGAGAGGCAGGGTAACATAGCAGGATCTTGTAACCCAGTGTTTACGGGGTCAGGCCAAGTCAAGGAACAGACCGGTTTGAAAATAATTAATGATCTTTATTAAATACAGGCACACAATGTAAGCAACACACGCACGCAGATAACTAAGGAAAATAAAGGTGAGAGTAAGATAGCGGGATTTTCAGGGGGATTCGGGTGATACAAAACCTGTTGCTGAAGCCCGGAAGATGATAGAGAGCGATGCTGGGGTTCGGTGTGGCTCAGCACGTGGAGCTGAGGGGAAGCTCACCAAGCAAAGCGGCAGCAAGGCGGTCTGGAACTTGGGAGCGATCCGAAGAGGTTCTCAGAATCAGGGGTTTTTATAGGGAGAAGTGTGACTGCAGGCTACGCCTTATTCGGGGACAACAATGAGTTTTGAGTGCGGGACAATGTCTCCGAAAGGTCACAATTTAGCATGATGGAATCAGAACCAAATTAACAATGGTGTAGCCAGTATGCAAATGCGCAACGCTCAACAGTGGAAGGTTCAGCCTTTGTCAAGTTGCCTGCTTGGGGCAGGGAGTCTTTTGTAGGTAGCACGCATACATAATATGGTGTTTACCGGGAAGGTCCCTGAAGCGGCGATCTGGCTATTTCTGGTGTGCCTGTATTGTTTGAGAATATTTCAGCAGTTAAGTGCCGAGCCTAGTTTCGTGCTTGGCCGGGGGCCTCACAAACACGTGGAGAAGGGTGGTATGGTAAGGCCGAATTATGATATCAAAGTGATATCGGGTGCTATCGCCAAATAGGCCTAAACTGCAGTAACAAAAAGATTAATTGATGGAATATATTGCTGCATGATGTGAGTGGGGGGCTCGTTGTTGTTGTTAAGTGCCTCATCACTGGCTTGTGGTGACCCTATCCTAGGGTTTTCTTGGCAAGATTTATTCAGAGGAGGTTGGCCATTGCCTTATTCTGAGGATGAGAGTGCGTGATTTGCTCAGCATCACATAGTGGGTTTTTGATGGCTGGGCAGGGACTCAAAGCCTGGTTTGCTAGAAGTCTAATTCAGCACTCAAACCATTACACCATGGTGGCTCACAGCTATGTGTGGACTCATTAGGGATCTAATAGATATTTGCACATATTCTTAACCTTGAAGAAAAAGGGTGTCCTGACATGTTGAGACACATTGTTGAAAATGCGGTCTGCTGCTCTGAAATTTTTCACCATTAACAAGAATAAAAACACTTTTATTTGACAGCAGCAGCAACAGAAAAAAAAAGTGGTTTTCTTACAAAAAAGAATTGTACAAGTTAATTGTATTTGTCTCTTCCATAGCATTCAGCACCATGGCCAGAGTAGGTATGTAATAGTGGAGTTGGGCCACCATATGTAGTTCTGTTTGTGAGGCACTGACAACTGTAAGAACCATTCATAGGTGATAAGTTGAATAACAGAGGGAGGAAATTGCTGATACTGTGGATGGTCAAATTAGTCAGCATCCAGTCTGTGTCGCTTCTCTGTGTCCAGTTTTGTTAGATTTCCTCTTAAATCTTTTTAAAACTCTACCAGTCAAATTCAGTCTTTCTAGGTATGTTGCAAAAAAGTTCATTATGATTTTCTCAGTACATTTTATCTTGTTTGAGGACATGCTTATTCTTTGGACACAAGAACTGTTCCACAGTTGATTAAGGGGATTTCTGTAATCAGGTTTGATCAAGCTAAGAACCACAGAGTACTCCAGGATCTGAAACTGATTTCTAATGAGCAGATCAGAGCTGTTGCCAGATGTGGCCCTATACAAACCTGCCCAAATTTTAACATCTGTGGAGGAGAGCTTTCTCTTGGTCCCACTCCTGTTGTAGCTATGTTTGGTGAGGAGATGTGAGAGGTCCTTCTTCATGGCAGTTCCCAGGCTGTGGAACTTCCTCTCATAGAATGAAGCCAGGCTGGCCCTTTTGCTGCTCACCATCCACTGGCAGACAAAAACCTTTCTATTTACACAGAGTTTTGGCTTGTAACTGCTTTTTAAACGGGGGGGGGGCACCGTCCTTCTCACAGTTATGTTTTAAATGCTTTAAAACTGTTTCAAATTAGTGATATTTTTATTGTGCTAGCCTATTTAATGTTTTGAAACTCTTTTTATTATAAGTGGGTTTTTAAAGCTGTATTTTGCTTTAATGTCTGTTAGGAACTGCCCCGGGCTTCATACTGGAAAAGAAGTGGCATATAAATAAAATAAAATAATTGGGGAAAGCTGATTTAACTCTTTCTTTCCTCCTCAGTAATTCATTTTAAGCATGTGTAAACAACTATACTGAGTGTGTAGACATGGAGAAACTTGACCAATGAGGGTGTAAATATTAAAGAGAAAAATAGTCTAAGAAGTCCTAAAACAGGAAGCTGGACTATTTTAGCCATATAATAAGAAATGCAAAATACAGATATTACAGATGATTATTCCAAACAAAATAAATGAAAAAGCAAGTGCAGGAAGGAAGAGAACATCTTGGCTGGGGAAAACAAAAACAAAAACCAAAACCAAACCAAACATAGAAGGTTGAAGGCCATACAATATCATCATTGAGAACTGCTGCATCCAGAGACAGAATAGTCATAATGATGTCCTGCCTCCAGTCAGAGAAGAACAAGGGGAAGAAGAAGACATGGAGACTCCACTCTAAAATCACTTCCACACGACATTGTTATAGTGCTATTATTTTACTTTCAACATCCTATGGAATCCTGAGATTTGCAGTTTAGGGAGGGGCGTTTAAAATTCTCAGCCAGAAAGCTCTTTGGCCTTAGTAAACTACAAACCCTAGAATTCCACTGGATGTTGAAAGTGGAAAAATAACACTATAACAGTGTAGGGCGGAAATGGTTTAAGATCTCCTGTCCAACAACCATAGACATCATAATAACAGACGTGAATCCTTTTGATAGTCCCAAATAAAGTACACCTGTGAAACCAATGGTATTTACATTAGTGTTGGCTCACTCACTGGCAACTGATTCCACAGATCTGTTCTAGCTGAGGCTATCAATAGGATTCAGGTCACAGTTTCCAATATGGTTGCTTGGGAAGAATATGAGTGCTAGTATACACTGCTCAGTGACTCCCACTGGAAGCAGGAGTAGCAAAACAAAGACCTTCTGTCTGTTGTTAATAGTAGGAGTGGGCAACTGTGGGAGGCTGGGGGGGAGCTGTGATTCCCCCCACTTTTACCAAAAAATTGAAGAGAATGCCCCCAAATGCTCCTCACCCCCTCTAGGCATTTTGCCATGTTTGAGGCTTCGCTGGACCATTTTAGGAGAGGCCTTTTCATCAACAGGAAATGACTGAAAGTCACTTCCTGTTTACTTCTGTTTTTTTTTTCTTTAAGGGCATCTCCTAGGCTTTAAACGACCTGCCCAAAATGCACTAGAACTGGCTCACGCACTCTAGAGGGCATTTGGGGGAAATTTTTTGACCCCTGGTTCCAGCCACAAAAATGGCTCTGGGATACATGAAACCTGCAGGCTGCATTTTGCCCACTCTTGGTCTATAGTAACATCAAATCCTCATGCTCTGGCTTCTTGGATATGCCAGCAGCATGACCCTAATGGGGAACAATGGTAACAATAAGAAGCAGCACAGTACAAATATCCCATATGTGCTTCCTCACAAGTGAGAAGAATTGGACTATTCAGGAATAATACTTGTGTGTAGGCACAGAGGGGGATAGTTGTAGTGGTTGCACATTTATATAGGAGTAGTTCAGATTTTCAAACATTGCTTGCCATAGTTTCTCCTGAGAGGTCGCTGACACCAATGTAATATCCCCTGTTTTTAATCCCTGGGCGAGAGGCAGAACTGAAAGGGAAAAGTTAGAGGGCCCAGTGTGTATCAGAGGTTTGTGTAGCTACTTGGGAATAAAAATAAAAGCATTCTATGCATTTTGTGTAGCATTGTGTCCCAGTGCTGGGAGAAAGGTGGCCTAGAAATATAATACATAAGTAAAAATAAATAATAAATATAGTTCAGGTTAAAAACTAGGTACTCTGATTTTTCTCCCCCAGAAAATTGACTAAGAACTGCTGTAAGGTTAGACAGATACATTTCACTGTAGGGATGTGAAAATCTCTCAGTCTTGATTTCATTGACTGTCTCTGAATCCCTTTCGCATTTTCTCCCTGCTTTTGTTCTGTATCATGTTGCAAGACTTTCTGTTTTCTTCCTGCACTGGAAATCATGCATTTTTAAATTTCATTTTGTCTGATTTAAGCCTCCCCCCCACAGAGTTTATTGATTTATGTAACTTTTCCTCCCTGACTACAGTAGAGATAGGAGTCGTATGGTAATGGTGGTTGTGGTCGTTGTTTAGCAGTTCTCAGCATTCGTTACCATTTGCTGTGCTGACCAGCACAGGGGTTCCTTTATTTAGAGTGCAGGGTGGAATGAAGTATATTTCTTTCTTTTTTTTCAGTTGTGCATATTTTAGTGGCTCTCATTTTGAAACTGGTGCCTTATTTTGTACATATTTTTCCCTCCGCAATGCCCTGTATGCTCTGAAAATGTGCAAATGTTCAAGGCAAACTGCATATTTTATCATAAGATGACTGGGGAGGTGTTATGAATGCTCCCATCACTAAAAAGTTTGAGTCCAGCAAAAATTCCCATTGCTATCAATCAGCAGTCAAATGTTCTAAGAAGCAACAATGGAGATTCTTTTTATTGGGTGTCTGTTAACATACGGACATGCTTTCATGGTACTTGAGAACAAACCTGGTGAAATATCCTTTGAGGACAGTGCTGAGGCTGCAAATGCCTCAGAAGTGTTTACTTAATAATGCCCCCAAAAATGCCCTAAGAAAATGTCTTCAGGGGAGAATGTGATCTTATTTACATCCTCTTTTAACAAACACCAGCTATCTTTCATGCCAGATTTTTCTTGTCTTCTGTCAAGTAGACATGCAATTAATTAGCCTTAGTGCAGTAACCCAGTCAGACTTTTTAACCCACAAAAGGAGAGGTCAGGCACTTAACATCATTCTGAAATTCTTGTTATGTGATAGGTGGGGTTAAAATGGCCAAAGGCTAAATAGCTCTAGCTAATGCTTAGTGGATCTCTAGCTGGTGTGGGAATTGAAATTACCGTGAGGCTTTGACAGATATCAACCAGAGTCTTCTTTTGTATGAAATGTAGAAGCTTTTGTGGACTAAAGTCCAGTTCAACAAATGCAGGGGTGTTATCCAGAGTTGGCAGTTAGCTATATACATCGGTCTAAGGAAAGAAGAACACAGCAGTAAGAGAAATAAAGGCAGGAAATTAAAGACATTGTAATGCCCAGCATGATGTAATGGTTTGCGAGTTGGTTTAGGACACCGGGAGAGCAGGGTTCAGATCTCAACTCAGCCATGAAAACTTACTGGGTGAACTGGGGCAAGTCAGACTTTTCTGCCAAGAAAACTTGTGATAGGTTCACCTTAGGGTTGCCAGAAGTCAGAACTGACTTGAAGGCACAAAAGAACAACAAAAGGCCTAAATACTCCAAAGGCACCAGATCCCATTGATCTTGGAAGCTAAGCAGTGTCAACTCTAGTTAGTACCTGGATGGGAGACCATCAATTAATACCAATGCTGTAGGCTAAATTTCTGAAGAAGGAGCTGGCAAGGCCACCTCTCATTCCTTGTCTGAGCAAACCCTATGAAATCCATGGGGTCACCATAAGTTAACAAGCAACTTGAAGGCACATGTACTCACACACAAGTACTGTAAAATTCAAATGTATGTAAAAGAATTACCATGTCTATTTGCAAAGTAGAAGTCTCAGTTGCTTTTGCTAAGACAAAGGCCATTTCTGCACTAGAGGCCGTTAGTGTGTTATACCGTTGTAATGGCAGCACTGCCATTCATGCAATACTATTAGGTTAGGGACACTCTTTCCACACCCTTCCCCCTTAAGTGGATGGGTAGCGGTATTGCCAACAGTGTTCCTTACACATTACAGTGTCCTTGGCCACTCCCGTACCCTGCCTTCACCCTACCCCACTGCCCCTGATTGTGTGGTGATTTTTTCTTTTTTGCTTGTTTGTTTTGAAAGCTGTACTAAAGCAGCAATGTTGTAACAGCATGACATGCCAGTAGACTATTGCACTTTTGCCCTATACTGTTTAAATATGTATTGAAAAAATAAAACCCTTTGACTCAAAGGAGACATTTAAAATAAACAGAGAGAGGTAATAGAAAGCTACCACGCCATAGGAGTTGCTGAGGGAGGGGCGAGTTGGACATGGCCACAGCCCACCCACTATTGGATCTGCCATAATAGGAGGTGCTATCAAGTGCTATGATGGTACCGTACTACAATAGCTGACAGGATTGAAGCACTTTAGGAGGCTCTTAACAGATTTTCTTTTCTGGAAATAGAATATGGTGATTTGGTGATGCTTGGGGATGGCATAGCAGCTGGATAGTGATGACGTTGTGCAGAAGCACAGCTCCTGGACTGGTAACAACCTGCTGCTATAGTGTTACAACAACATCATGCAGAAATGACCTAAGATAGGTACCTCTCTGGAAGCAGTTAATTTAGCTATGCATGCTTCTAACATGTCTTTTTTCCCTAAATAAGCAAGCAGCACAGTCCAAAACAGGAAACACTTTCCTACCTAACTATGCCTGTGAAGGCTGTGTTGCAACTCAGTATTTGTTTTTGATCCCTCCTCCAAATGTTGAAGTAGACCAGTAAGAGAGCCCCCCATGTCCTTTCTGTATAATTGTGGCAATGATCTATTGTTCAGGGTCAGTGAAAGCTGAAACATAACCACCTGATTCCAGAAGAGCTGTTATGCAGATAGGCTGAAATGCGTTAAGAAACAGCTGTGAAGATAAAAAATATAATAGCATGGCTTTAGCCAGAAAAATGTAGTGTTAATTTGTTTTCCATTAATGGTAGTCTTTCTGTAACCTTCAAATCGTCTTCTCCTTTGCAGTAGACCAGTGAAACAAAATGTCTCCTGTAGAAGGTTAAAGTGGGTCTGTCACACAGTGCTCAAATGGTGTTTTGAGGCATAACAGCTGCACATAAATCATCTTACTATGATATTGGTTCTGTTTTTAGAGGCTTTTGGTGCACTAAGGTGACTCATTCACATACCGAGCACAAGATAAACTCTGTAACCAAGTTAGTTTTTTTTTTCCTGTGGCAGCAAAATATTGATGGCACCTCAGAGATTAAATGATTTGTGAACTCCAAAAGGCAAAGATACAGTTCAGACAATCAACTGAGCAAGCAGGCAGACTTCACTAGTTCTACTTTTGTACTCACCACACCACCTGGGTGTGAGCGACAGGCCCTTTCCACTTGTGTGGGGGAACACCGAAAACGGAGCTTACCGGTGTTGTTTTCCGGCTGGGCTAGTCTGTTGCCATGAGAAGTAGCGCGAGTTCGCTGCTCTGCAGTCCTCCGGCGTCCCAAATGGTGGCTTCTGGCCGATGGAGGCTCTCCACCAACCGGAGAAGCTCGCCAGCCGAAAGCCTGCCCCTGGAAGATCTGCAGGCACGCACTTGCGTGCGCCTGCAAATCTGCTTCTGAGCCGGGCGATGGAGCAGCATGGTGCTGCGCGCTCCGTGCTTTTTAAAAACCTCTAAAAAGAGGTTTTTAAAAAACACGCTGCGCAGCTAGTTCCGGTCACTCCTGTGCGGATTGAGGTGTGGAACTACAAAAAGTAATCCACCCCATTCCACTCTATGGTGCAGAAGACCTCCGTTGGAGGTCGCTCTGCAGCATTTTAAATTCCCAGTGCGGAAATGGCCACAGACATCTTTGTGGGTGGGGAGCACCCCAGCAGTTGCATGAAGCCTTCCAGTTTCTACGTTGGGATAAAGACTAAGGGTTGTTTGACAATGACAGTAATCTGTGCCAAATAACACTAAGTGGAGAAAAATAGTTCCCTCAAGCTATAAGGAACTAGCACCTAGAATTGTTAGAAGGAACAACTGTCTGTCTACTTATTTTCCATGAATTTCTGATTGGAAGATTTCAGATTTCAGTTCCAACCAGGTGGCAACCATTGGCTGTAGGTGGTACATGGAAACCTATTTACTAAGTAAACAAACAGAGCTCATGTGCAAGTGCTGCATAACTATCAGACAGAATGATTCTTATGGATGCCCTGCCTGTCTGATTTATTGATGCTGTATGATTACCAAAGGTCTGTGTGACAAGGAATCTGACAGGGAGGTCTCTCATTTGACCAGAACTTAATGAACTCGTTGGACTTGGTGGTGGTGTGGGACATCTAAAGCGTTACAAGTCCAGTAGGGAATTCAGCAGGGCAATTGCAACCTATTGGTTCTTTAAACTCAGTCAGGCCTGAGTTACAAAGGTGGAAGCGGGGGTAGGGGGCAGGGGAATATTTCTTTGGTCTCTCAGACTGTCAAAACCACCTCTGGAATTGGGCGTGTATGTATGCAATTAATGTTGATATTAGCACACTTTACAGATTTAAAAATGAAGTGGTCTCTTTAAAAAAAAAACACACACACATAGTGTTTCTTAGTATTTGTATTTCTTTCTTTAAGATGACATTGTAGCAGTGTGGGATATGCTAAGAGAAGGAAATTCTTGAAAGATTTTGGTCAGGATCCGAGGCAGCTAAGATAATAAGGAGGAGGAGGAGGAGTAACAGCTTTCCCTCTAAGAACTGACATTCTCTTTCCACACCTGTCCCAAAGCCATTTTACGGCTATCTGCATAGAAGAGGAAGGAGTATAAGAGAATATTGTTGGAGATGTGTGGGGAAAGAAGTAAGTAAATGAGTCCATTTTTTTTTACATATAAAAATTCTTATTTAGTATCTCAGAAGTTTGTGTATTTGTATGAAAATCTTGCTTGGTCTCTGGAAGACTTAATTTTTGTTGATACTGTCTTCCAATGAAGAATGGAAGCAGATTTGTCAGTTTGTGGTTAGTGGAACAGAACAAAGGAAGCCTGGCTATTTTAAAAATTTAATGTTTGAGACATATTTGGCTGTTTTCTGGAAAGAGGGTGTTTGTTTTGTTTTTGCTTGTGACACGTAGAGGAATGAAGTTTCTGAGGCTGTTTAATGGCTTGTTGCATCAGTACTATCTGGTCCTATGTTACTGATGAACTAATTTGCTCAGATGTAATTGTTCTGTAATTTTCTGGCAGATGCCTTCTGGGCATTAAGGGGTTAATAAAGTATATTATTAGGCATTCTATTTAAAATATTCTCATGTGCATCTAAAACATTCTGTTGCTTCTAGTAGCATTATTTTTTATATAAAGGGCTTTTTCTGGCCTATTATATTTTGTTCAGACATTATTATCACTGTTGTTGTTGCTGTTATTACTATTATATTCATTTATATCCCTTCTTTCTCTCAATAATAAAACTCAAGGTAGCTAACACAATATTTAAAAACAATACAGAGTAAAGTTATACAAAAGCTTCAGTAAAAATACACAGTGGACCCTCCTCTTGTGCGACCTCTACGCACATAAATGCAAAGTCATGCAGAGTGTTGCATTCAATTATAGTCAATGGATGCAGCAGGTGTTCACCTGTGCGACCATGCACCTATTGTGACCATTGACTATAATGGTACGCGATGCTTTGTGTTTTTGTTTTATGCAGGAGTTCCTGGAGGAAAACCCTGGCATATATGCTAGGCACGCAGTAACTATAAACATTTTAAAAAGGTAATTAAACAATTGATAAAGTTAAAAACATTGATCATTAAAAGCCCACCCCATTCAGTTTCTAAAAGCCTGGTGGCATAAACATGTTTTTAACTTATTGATGGAAGGAGAGTGAGGTTAGGTCCATCACAGTCTCCCTATGAAGACAGTTCCAAAGTCTGGCAGCAGTTACTAAGAAGGCCCTCTCGCTTATTTCCCCCAAACCTGATAAGGTGGTTTGGGCCAGAGGAAAGGGCTTCTTCAGATGATCTTAGAAGTTCTAATGGGCCCATAAAGAAAATATGGTTCTTCATATAGCTATATAAGGCTTCTGAGACTTCTGCTCAGTCCCTTACCAATGAATCACACAATTTTCTTCTATTTCTGAAGTGCTGAGGTATATGTGGGATATGGCCACAGCTGCTCCTATTGCCATGATGGAGAAGAAGCTGAAATGAAAGTATTTTTAACCCTTTCCTAATCAACTGCTTTTCAAGCCATCCTGCTATATAGTCCCCAGCCCAAGCTCCTAGCTCATAACATTTTGCTGCCTAAGGCAGAGCAGCAAATGGCACCCTCCTCCTCATTCCCGTCATGGTGCATACAACCAGCCAAGATACATGAAGCAGAAAATCCCACAAGCACGTTTTCTCCACACCTGCCAGGAAAACAAAAATAGCAACTAAACAACAAATTGTTGCTGTGTCATGATGCCTTCAGCTCTGTTGTCTGAGACAGCACCTCCACTTTGTCTAAGGGTTGGGCTGGGGTTCCAGACATGTGTTGGACTGGAATACCAGCTGAGGGAATTACTGGAGCTCCATGGGCAGGTGGGAAGGAAAGCGAAGCACACCTTTGCTTTTTGTCCCCCCCCAAATCTCTCCTTTTTAATACCGCTTTTTGAGCACAGCAGCAACGCCCAAGGTTTGGAAACCCAACTAGGTCGCATAATGTACTGTTTTGGCCTGACTCGCATTTGGAAATTTATTGTAATATTAGGGGCTTGCTTTGCGATAGTCCCAGTTGTTTTCTTGCCCTGGAGAATGGAAACTTTCTGAAACTTTCAACTGTTGGAGGTGGTGGTAACGGGGGGAGGAAGCTTGGCTTCTGAAAACATGCATACAACAAAAGCATATGCATCCTGCGTTGTATCACATTTTGCCCATTTGACATTTAATATAGTGGGCCCCATGAAAAAGCAAACAGACACGATATTGTGGTGTTGATTTTAGTGTGGTGCTTCCTAAATTTAGAATACACGCCACTCAAAAGTATTTGTACTGTACCACAGATGTTTACTCTTCACTGATGCAGCCCTGCTGTACTTGTGCTGTGCAAATTACCATTTATGAAGGCTTTTTAAAATTACAGATGGCTACAAATATTTTAAAATGATTAATTGGTCAGCATGCCCATATAGGGCTGGGGGAAGGAGGATTCCTATAATCATGATCTAAACATCATTTACATTTCAGTGAATATAGCCAAAATGATGGTGAAATTAAAAGCACTAAGAAATTCAGCCCTGCACTGATTTATTCCAAAGGAGCTCCTACTGTGTTCACTAGAACTGATTTGTAGGTACATGTGGATAAAGCTGCCACATAATTTACTCATTGGTGAACCTCTATGGCAGAAGTGTCTCTTCACTCTCAGTCATCTTTGCTGATTTAGCCAAATGTTTTAGTATCCTGCATAGATGCTAATCTATGGGATAGTTGTTTGTGTGTTGATGTTATAAAGCTCTAAGCAATTCATCTATAATAGAAATCACAGAAATAAGGGAGTCCTAACTTAGAGCCAGTCCCACCATTAGTCAGAGCAAGGTAGTAGACAAGTGGGTGTTGTGAACAGGGAGCAAAGTGTTAATTATTTTTAAATAATTATTTAATTTAGTTATTTATTCTTGAGTATTTACTGCTGTGAGGAGAGAGAAGTATTTGTTGAATTTTCCACCCTATCTGCCAAAATGATGACTGCACTTGGATACTATCTGCTTTGACTTGGCATGGGAACGGGTACCATGATGCTCTACCTCAGGCAGCAAAATGTCTTGGGGCAGCCCTGTTATGAACTAAGATAGCCAGAACATCTAATATTTGTGTATCAATAAAACTTCAACTACTCTGGACTAAATAAACTAAATGGACTAAATGGACTAAAGGGGTGAGATAGACTTCATCATAAACTATTATATACAGTATCTCTGTATTTTTCGGAGGTGGAGAAAGGCAAGATACATGTTGTTGTTACTGCTGCTGCTGCTGTTGTGTGCCTTCAAGATGTCCCTGACTTACAGTGACACAAAGGTGAATCTACTGCAGGGTTTCCTTGGCAAGATTTGTCCAGAGGAGGTTTACTCTTTTCCTTTCCTTTGAGGCTGAAGGTGTGTGACTTGCTTAAGGTTACCCAGTGGGTTTCTATGGCTGAGTGGGGTTTCAGACCCTGATCTTCAGAGTAATAGTCCAATGCTTAAACTACTACACTGGTTCCCAGAATACACATAAACTACCACCACCACCACCACCACCACCACCATTATGGAAATTCTGTCCTCGGACTTTCTCAGCTGGATTTATTCAGGGGAGGTTTGCCATTGCCACCCTCTTAGGCTGAGAAAGTGTGGCTTGCTCAGGATCGCCCAGTGGGTTTCCATGGCTGAGAAGACATTCCAGTCCTGCTCTCCCAGAGTCCTAGTTCAACACTTAAACCACTACATCATCCTACCTCACAGTATTCAAAACCTGACCAGGCTGGTAAAGGCTGCCAATGCTTATGCTTCACTGGCATAGCCTTTCAGAGCGCAGGGTTACATCCATGCTTCAACAAGGTGGCAGAGTAGGAGGTTATAGAACAGGAGAGGGAATCATGTGGTTCTCCAGATGTTGTTGAACTATACATTCCAGGTGTCTTAGCCAGCTAATGATGAAGAATGCTGGGACTTGCAATCCATCAACATCTGGAAGGCTGAACGATTCCCATCCATCCCCCTCCTCCTATTAAAGCAGACAACTGTTTTTCTGTCATCACCACATTTAAGTGGTGATATATTCTGTATCCTGTTGGCATATAGCTTGTTAATATCTATACTGAAAAATCGCTGATTGAAATGTGATGGGCTTAGTTGAAGTACAAATATGTTTAGAATTGGCAACTGTGCCCATTTGGCATCAGTAGATGGCGCCAACAGGAAGTTTTCCCCCAATATTAACTGATGCATTGGGTTGGCAAAGATTTTATACAGAGATTGTGGCTGGGGAGGAAAGGCTTATCCTTTTCTCCCTCCCTCATGCTCCAGTTTACAGTCACGTTCTCTGTCTGTCTGTCTCTTTCACAGGAGCGCCCACTCCTAACTTTTAATCATAAATATCCCACAAGGTGATTGCTAATCATATCATTAGTGGAACATATAGTTAGCTGATGGAAAGCTGTGCTGCAGCTCCTGGCTCGTAGTATTGGGCATTTATAAGCCTGTCCAGGAGGACAGCTTCAGATATTCTGGGTCAGACATTCACAGGCTGTGTATAGCCTCTGCTGAACTGAGCTCTGCTAGGCCAAATGAAGGACCAAAGGCCAGTGGGAAAAGTACAGATAGTGACATAGCCTTCAAAGAGGAAACTGTTGTTCACAGCCTCTGGTGATTAGAGGTACTTTCCAGTACTAATTTCTCCTTTACCCTTGATTTAGCACACTAGCAGGAAACGAACCAAAGAGACATCACCTTTTCTAAGTCCTCTGTGTCATGCAGTTGTCTCAGTGGGAGACAACTCAACACAAGTTTGGGTTTGGGTAAAAATAGAGATATGAATTCTTGAAAGAGTGGGAGAGGACAAAACACTTTTCCTTGCTTACAATATGGACAAGGTATTTTCTGTCTGACATAGGAGGGTTTCTGAGTCTGCAAGAATGATTTTTACACGAATGCCCTAGCTAAGCTATTGATAGTTAATTCACTGTTTAACTCTTGTATTTTGTGAACTCTTAACTATGTATTTTTAAAATCTATTGAAAGTCATTTTGTGTCCTGAACTGGGAAAAAAAGCAGGATATAAATATAATGATAGTAATAATACTATTACTAGAGCCAGCATAATGTAATGGTCTGAGCGTTGGATTAGGACTTTAGAGATCAGGCTTCAAATCCCTGGTCAGCCATGGAAACACATGGGGTTGACCTTGGGCAAGTCACACTTCGTCAGTCTCAGAGGGAGGCAAAGGCAATACTCTCAAACAAATCTTGCAAAAAAAATAAAAAACACCAAAAAATTCAAACCATGATATTTCTTTCTTAGGGTTGCAATAAGAAATGACTTCAAGGCACACAACAACAACAATTGTCATCCCCAGTGGGGGCTAGCGGGGTGCCACAGGGTTCTGTCCTGGGCCCAGTGCTAGTCAACATCTTCATCAATGGCTTGGATGAAGGAGTAGAGGGCATGCTGATCACATTTGCAGATGACACCAAATTGGGAGGGGTTGCTAATACACCAATGGACAGGGTCAAAATTCAGAATGACCTTGACAGATTGGAGAGCTGGGCCAAAGCTAACAAAATGAATTTCAACAGAGAGAAATGTAAAGTCCTACACTTAGGCAGAAAAAATGGAATGTACAAATAAAGGATGGGGGACACGTGGCTGGGTAGCAATACATGTGAAAGGGATCTAGGAGTTTTGGTAGATCACAAGCTCAACATGAGTCAGCAGTGTGATGAGGCAGCTAAGAAAGCCAACGGGATTCTTGGTTGCATCAACAGGAGTAAAGTGTCTAGGACAAGGGAGGTGATGGTACCACTCTATTCTGCATTGGTTAGACCTCATTTGGAATAGTGTGTCCAGTTCTGGGCACCTCAGTTCACGAAAGATATTGACAAGCTGGAATGTGTCCAGAGGAGGGCGACCAAGATAGTGAAGGGTTTGGAAGCCATGCCCTATGAGGAGCGGCTTAGGGAGCTGGGTATGTTTAGTCTGCAGAAGAGAAGGTTAAGAGGGAACACAATAGCCATATTTAAATATTTGAAGGGATGTCATGTCGAGGAGGGAGCAGGCTTGTTTTCTGCTGTTTCAGAGCCTAGGACAAGGAGCAACAGATTCAAGCTGCAAGAAAGGATATTCCATCTGAACCTTTGGAAGAACTTCCTGAAAGTCAGAGCTGTCCAGCAGTGGAATGTGCTGCTTCGGAATGTGGTGGAGTCTCCTTCTTTGGAGGTTAAGTAGAGGCTGGATGGCCATCTGTTGAGAGTGCTTTGATGTGTATTCCTGCATAGTAGGGGGTTGGACTGGATGGCCCCTGTGGTCTCTTCCAACTCTGATTTTAATTTTTTTGAAGTGGACAATTATAAAATAAATGTTAATATGTAGACAAATCGGTAAGATCATCTGACCATTGAACAGAGACCGTTTCTCTTTCCAGCCTTGGAATATTAGGAACAGTAAAAGCACACAGGGTCCAACGATATTGAGATAATGGTTAGAAGTATGGCTGTGACTCAGTGCCACAGGGAAGCATTGTCAAGTAATAGCAGCAGTAGTGTAGTAGTTGTAGTAGTAGTAATCTTTGTTGACGGAAGACTTAAAAAGGAAAGGCATTAGGTGGTTTGCTTGCTGCATAGAGGGACTTCCTTGTGCAGAGATTTTTCCCTCCACAAAAAATAATAATAATATTCCAAATTATGGAAACTTTGTTGAAATGTGAAGCATTCCTCTTCTCATTCCCCTCCCAGAGGTGAGAAATCATTGAATCATAGAATCATAGAATCATAGAAATGTAGAGTTGGAAGAGACCACACAGGCCATCCAGTCCAACCCCCTGCCATGCAGGAACACCCTCAAAGCATTCCCGACAGATGGCCATCCAACCTCTGCTTAAAAACCTCCAAAGAAGGAGATTCCACCACATTCCGAAGCAGCATATTCCACTGCCGGACAGCCCTGACTGTCAGGAAGTTCCTCCTGAGGTTCAGGTGGAATCTCCTTTCCTGCAGCTTGAATCCATTGCTCCTTGTCCTGGTCTCTGGAGCAGCAGAAAACAAGCCCGCTCCCTCCTTGACATGACATGCCTTCAAATATTTAAACATGGCTATCATGTCCCCCCTTAACCTTCTCTTCTGCAGACTAAACATACCCAGCTCTCTAAGTCTATCCTCATAGGGCATGGCTTCCAGACCTCTCACCATTTTGGTCGCCCTTCTCCTGACTTGCTCCAGCTTGACCATGTCCTTCTTGAACTGGGGTGCCCAGAACTGGACACAGTATTCAAGATGCGGTCTAACCAAAGCAGAGTAGAGTGGTACCAGTACCTCCCTCGATCTAGACACCATACTCCTATTGATGCAGCTGAGAATTGCATTGGCTTTCTTGGCTGCCGCAGCACACTGCTGACTCATGTTCAGCTTGTGATCTATTAAGACTCCTAGATCCCTTTCACACGTGCTGCTATCCAGCCACATGCCCCCCATCCTATATTTCTGTTTTCCATTTTTTCTACCTAAGTGTAGGACCTTACACTTCTCTCTATTGAATTTCATTTTGTTAGCCATGGCCCAGCTCTCCAATCTGTCCAGGTCATTTTGAATTTTGATCCTATCCTCTGGCGTATTAGCAACCCCTCCCAATTTGGTGTCATCTGCAAATTTGATGAGCATGCCCTCTATTCCTTCATCCAAGTCGTTGATGAAGATATTGAACAGCACTGAGCCCAGGACAGAACTCTGTGGCACCCCGCTAGTCACTTCTCTCCAGGATGAAAAGCAGCCATTCGTGATCACCCTTTGGTGATCCCACAGAGGCTCATGATTTCTTGATATATCTTGTATATGATATAAGCTTGTATATTTTTATTATATCCATGTGTTAGCTTGTTTTCATAATTGCATTGCGTTGGTTTTTATATTTGTATTTGGATAGGTTTTTTTTACAGTTGTATTGCCTTGGTTTTATACTCATATTGCTTTTTTCTTTCCCTTTATTTATTTTCTTTTTTCCCCTTTTTCTTAAATTAGATGATATGCCTTTGACAAGGCTATCTATTTCTTTTATTTTACTCTGTGACTGCTATGTACACTGATGGCATCACACACACACACAATATAATGATGGTGATGATGATGTCTGGTTCCTCTCTTTGCGAATGAGAAATTTTGTGAATATCCTTCACGTCCCTACTAGTCCAAGGCAAGGTAACCAAAATTGAGGCTCTGGTGAGATTGAGTCAAGCAAAGAAAAGGACAGGAGAGACAGTCACAGTTCAAGTTAATGGCTAATAAAAGCAAGTTAAGCAGTGCAGGTAGTATCTAGCACTTCACATAATGTTAATACATAGTATACAGTTAAAAACTTAAATACATTCAAAATATGCACCCCTTATCTATTTTAAGACCACCACCTGCAGTGAGGGAAGTCTAAATCCTCCCATCAATTTTTATTGACAAATTTAGGGTTCATGCAGGAGATAAAAGGAAGAGAAGAATCCTGAACTCTCTGCATGTGTATATTAGTAAATAATAACTGGCTAGGGTACTGACCTCCCCAGGGGTACATCTTGGCAGGGGGCAAAATGAGGAGATTGCATCCCCTCTGAATTTTACCTCCCCAAATGACATTTTTCTCCAGTCCTCAAATTTCCAGCATTGCAGTAATTTAAAACTTCAGTTGAGCATTATAGAAACACAATGTAGACATCCAAAAAAAAGAGGCAAGCAAAGTTCTCAAGAGAATGTGAACATAGCAACTATAAGAGCTGTAGGTGTGAACAACTTTCAATGTCTCACTTCCTCCCAATGCTAGAAATTTATGGAATGAAATAAAATTTCATGGGGAGGTGGAGAATTCTTATTTGAGAGGGTAGTGCCCTCATTTTGCCGCCCGTTCCCCACCTCCATGCAGTTGTTCTATACATGCTTACTTGTGTGTAAAAAAAAAAAAAAAAAAGCTTAAAACTCCACATATTTTATCAGTCTAGGGAGCATGTTGCTTACACAGCAAGTAAACCCAAACTGAACCTTAAAATAGAGCCTGTAGCCTCATCTAGGTAGCTAGCCTATCCTCAATGAACAGAACTTCTTTAGTTAAAGAAACTGGGCCCGCTGTTTTCAAATGGTCATTGATTCTGGCAGCATGGACAGCAGCGAAGTATGGTTTGGCTGGGGCTTTGGGCTGGAAAGGAGGAAGACAAATGGACGGGAGGTTACAGGGCAGGAGGAGACCTCTGGAGTTGCTTATGAGCAGTGGTGTTGCTGGGGGTGTGGGTGGTGGATGACACAATCAGCATGTGTGTGAGAGATACCAAAATGATTGCCTGCCCTTTCTTTCTTCCCTCTCCATGAGAGCCCATATAGCTTCATGTGGGATGACCACCACCCCCTTTTTCCTTATGACTGGACAAGATCCCCAGTGTCACATCTACAGCAGAGCAGGCAGTAATTCACAAGTAGCACAGCTCCTACTTACCAGGTGAGAGTCAAAGAATGTCTAAACAGCCGAGAGCAGACAAATCCAAAGGGGTAAATCCAAACCGTAGTCCAAACAGGCAGAGTTCCAAGACAACTAGATCCAAGACCACAGCACAGGGCTTCAGGGCCAAAGAGACCAGTTGCTAACCCTGGGAGGAAAGGCCAGCTGGAGCCCTCTTTTATCTATGGCTGCTGTTGCCACAGGTTTTCCCTCATTAGGGCTCGCTTACTACTCAAACAGGTTGAGCGACACAAGCCCTCCCTTTCACGGCGTCTCTGCTGCAAGGTAGGTGTGTCAGCTATGTCTTCCTCTATTTGTTCCTGTGGCTCAGGTTGTTGTTGTTGTGTATTATCTCCCTCTGGACCAGCTTCTGGGGACACTTCAGCCTCTGGGGAAGCCTCTGCCTCAGAGTTAGAATCCTCTTCCTCTCTGCCACAATCTCCAAGGCAGGGTGTGACACCCAGTGCTTTCGTGCATGTAGAGCCAAGCAGGCAGATTGAGATGAGTGTGTGCATTCCTAATGGCAGTAGACCAGGACCCCTGTAATTCCAGCTCCTGGATGGAAAAACATTCATGGGGTGTGATACTATGAAATACTGCACTGGGTGACACCAACCCTGGTGATGCCACAGTTTATTTCTAGTCCTACCTGCCAAAGATGGAAAGTAGGATCATAGAGGAGATATGGCATCAAACATATAGGTCAAGCAGGATTCTCAGATCTCAGAGCCTGGCCACCTTTTTCAGGTCCTTAGGTAAAGGGGAAGGAGGAAATCTGAGGAATCTCAAGAGTTAGAGCATTGACTTGAAGAGCATTTGTATACTCATTTATCTCCCTTTGTTAGCCTTGCTGGTTCTTATTTGAATGGCATGTTCTGTGCCACTTTGGTTGATGCTTAATGACATCACCAGGGACTGCTCCCTGTAATATCATCCTTATATAGAGTTGCCATATTCCACTACATCAAATCTGGGCTTCAAGTTTGCATATTATGCAAATCATTCTAACTATGCGGATTATTCTGATTTACTTTCTAATTGTACAAACCAGGCACATCAATTTTTAATTTTTCTCTCTCAATATGTATCAAACTTCATACTATTTTTTACAATTACAAGTAATCTGAAAAACAACTATAGGATTAGTCATGGAATTAATTACGTGACTATGGGTTACCACTACCTCTCAATAAACCTGTTTTAGAGGATGGCTATGGGGATTAACCAGTAGAGGGAAACCATGTAAAATGGACATGTACAGTCCTAATGTATTAAAAATAAAAAGAACAACAATAATAATGTTAATAGTTCTCCCTGCACAAATACTTTATATTTTCTTTATAATTCTTTGGCTACATTTCCTAAAAACTTCAAGCATCTACCTTAATAATCTTCTGTCTACCCTCTCTTCTTTCTTTTCCTTAGCTCCTTCTTTTCTCAAAGTAGTATCATGAGGTGGTTGCCTGAGGAAGCAGAGCATGAGGCCAATGGACTGCACTATTCCTCTTTGTCCGAGGACCTCTGCTGCTGCTGTTGTCACCTTGCCTCTGTTCTGTGCTTCTGACTTGAAGTAACCTTATTTCCCCCAATCTCTGATCTCACTTCATGCCTCTGCCATGTTTCTGTCTCTTGTACGCTGCCCCTCATCATGTCTACCTCTTTTGATCCTTGCAGCCTGCCATTTTACCTCTCACCCTGCCTTTCTTCTTTCCTCTTCCTCACCTCACTTTCACCTCTCTCATACTCACTCTCTCATCTCAACTTATACTCTAGCAATGCAACCTCCCTTGCTTCTTGCACTCCCTCACTGACACCGCCTGATCTCCCATCTCTCTTACTCCCTCTTTCACCTCACCTTGTATCTTCTAAGTGCCCCTCCAACTTGTTCCCCTCATAGCATATCATTGGAGGGCACCCCACACTTACTTCTTGTATGCTGCTGCTCATACCACCTGCGCTTACTTCTCTAATGCCTGATATTCCTGGGCAGAATATTGTCTTGCAGAACAATTTGACAGAAGAGTGCTTCTACATTCTGCCACATGTCTTAGCTTCTACAAGGACTAGAGACTTATGTTAAAACAAGCAAGCAAGTTCGGAATCCAGGCCAAATTATGACCCAAACAAACACCAGGTGACATGATTAAGATCCAGATAAAAGTGACCTAGTGACCTATGTGGATGATATGGCAATCCCACTAGTGTAACATCACCAGGGTCTATACTATATGACAGAAGAAGGTATTGTCCCTAGATCTTAGATTTTGGCCCTGAAATCTCAGGGTCTAGGATACACCTGACTTCGCAAGCCTAAGGCAAGGAAGGTGGAAATCCTGTGACCCTCCAGATATTATTCAACTGAACTTTGTGCAGCTCTAGCCATCATACTCAATGGGAGGCAATTTTGAATACTGTGGATCAGCAGCAATCTTTGCAGGGAAAAGTTCACTGTTTGCCACAACAATGTGGGGCAGCCCTTCTAGGCTTACTCTCCTGCCCCCAGCCCATTCAATCTGTCCCTCTTGTGGAATCAAGAATGCCACTTCAGATGGTTTGGGTGGAAGCTGGTGTTTCTACTTCCATTTGTAGCAACTAAATGCCCTTCTAGGATGAGGGTATCCTTAGCAGCTAGAGTCTAGCTGCTTCCTTAAGATAAACTATAGTAGTTCCATGTAATGAGGAGAGGGGGCTGCTGTCATCATTAGCTCAGTGTGAGAGCAGCTCTTCTCAGAACACAAGTGCTTCTGTGCATCATTTTCTGCTTCAGGAGGTTGAAAGGCTCGAGCACTCTTGTGGCTGCAAGGGAACGGGCTGTGTGTGTTTCTGTGAGAAACATGGTTGGTAACCCATTCCAGCCCCCATTCAGAGGGGAAGAAAAACTTCCCAGGAAGGGGAAGCAGTGCCTTATAGATGTGGTAGGGTGCCTGAAGGTGCTATATAAAGAACAAGCAGACATGTTTGTATAATCTTCACCAACTTTAAAAAAAAGTTCCATCTACTTTCCCCCAAATCTTTCATTTATTTTCATTTCAAACACTGTGAGAGTTAAGATTGTGAAGTGTACGTCACCACCTGCAACCAATTTATGATCTCTTCCAGAGCAATTGTGGGAAAAAGGCATTATTTGGAATTTTTTAAAAAAATATTGAAAAACAAGCAGACTGGTGGAATAGCACATCTGTTTTTATAACACACACACACACACACATACACACAGCCCCCAAAATACAAAAACCATGGAACTGAATTCTCTTTTTTTCTTTTCAGTGTGGTATTTTACTACCACATGGCTTTAATCCTACATCTGGGCCTGTTGTTTTATGAAATATTTCCCACAGATGATGTCAATTATGCTTTTTGTCCTGGTCATCAATTTGTGGACTTTTGGAATAAGACAAAATGAAACAACCAGAAAAAGAACAACTTATGTGGTCTACTCCCTGACAAAATTATAGTGCTGTGATACACATCTAAAATCAATAAGTCTACTAATGATTAACAGAAAATGTTGCTTGGGTTATGAGCAGCAAAGTGGCCGACACTCAGCAGATGTTTGGCTCAGGGTTGCATTTTTTGTTTGCTGCATGTTTACCAGCAGATGTTCTGTCCTCTATTTTATACTACTTGAAGGAGCTAGTGGTTGGTCTGAAGTTGTGTGACAGCCATAAGCCATCTGCCAGCAATGCAGGTGGAAAGCTCTTATTTTTGCTGAACTGAGCATAGTGGGGACTTTTGATGTCCAAGACATCATTCCTAAGAGCTGCATGTTTACTAGAGCAGAAGGGGTTGTATCATGAATTTCAGGAGCCAGATCGTCCTCAGACATCTCTTTGAGTATGGCTGTCTTATGCTGAGGTAGACTGTTTGTTCACTGAGAAAACTAGAGGGAGGTTCCCAGAACTCTACAGTCTGCATGCATATGGAACTTTTAATTGGAGATGAACTCACATACAAAACAAGCATATAGGTCTTATTACTATTGTTTGTATGCCTTCAAGTAATTTCTGACTTAGGGTAAGCCTAGGGTGACCCTATTACAGGGTTTTCTAGGCAAAATTTATTCACAGGAGGTTTGCCGTTGCCTTCCTCTTAGGTTGAGAGAATGTGACTTGCTCAAGGTCACCACTGGGTTCTGATGAGTGAGCAAGGATTTGAATCCTAGTCTCCAGAATCCTAGCCCAACAGGCAAATCACCATATCACAATGTCTCTTCCTCCTTAAGGCTTATATTCCAAGTAAGACAAGAGACACGGAGGGTAGCAATAGTTATGGGAAAGATCCATATGAATACCAGGAGATAAGAGTTAGAGCAACTGGAAAAAAAGAACATAGAGAATGGAGGACATAATCTTGGAACTAGGGATGCCAAAGGAATAGTTGAATCGACAGAAGGTCTTGGAGAGAGACATAGTTGCCCATAGGCACTAGACGGGTCCTTGGCTATGCCACAGAGATCCAACCACATGAATGCAACTATATGTACAATGTTGGGATTCTTTTCTGCAACAAGTAACCAAACTCCCAGTGTGTGTAGGCAAATTTGTTGAAATTGTGTCAGAATTCAGCTGTAGTTGACTCAGTGTATGTGTATATTTGGAGTTCTGTTTGAGGGAACAAGGATCTCAATGGCTACTGGGCATGATGGCTAGGTCTCACCTCTGGTATCAAAGGCAGGTATCTGCATGCTAATTGCTGAGGATACTGGTCCTCTTGTGACCTGACTCTGAGCTTCCCATCAGCATCAACTTAGCTTCTGTGGAAACAGAATGTTGTACTAGATAGGCCTTTGGTGTAATGCAGCACCTCTTTTCTTGCATTCCCATATTTGACAGAGAGAAAGTGTGTGTAAGGGCTAGCAATTCTGATTCAGGTGTAAGGGCACTAAGAGCTAAAAAAAAAAAAATTAAGGCTAAAGAGACAAACTAATGGAGTAAGAACATCATTAAAGACAGGGAAGCTTTTTAATTGTACTAATCCAACCTAGAATGATAAGGAAGTAGAAAGAGAAGAGGTGGAAAGATTCCTATGTGTATAGGTTTACATCTCAGGATAGGAAGGGGGATAAGAAATGAAAAGACTTTGGGTCACTGAAAAACAACTTGATCTTATTGCTGCTCTCAATAACACATCTTTAACTACTTAAGCGCTGCGCATTATTGCATTTCCACCAATATTAAGCACCATGGCCAATGTACATTTGATCACCTAGCAAACTGGCAAGCTGCATGGTGTATGGATGTCTTCAGCCTAGCACTGATCTGGATACCTCTGAAATTTAGTATTAATTCCAGATCCAAGAAAAATAATTATCTTGAAAGTTTTGGTTCAGGCCATACGTGCTTAATATTTCTTTCATTATTGTGATTGCAAATGCTTGGGACATCAGATGTATAATATTTAAACACTGTGAACCTGAACTATTGTGTATGCATATTTGCTCCATGTTCCAGTTTAGTATATACTTTGTTTCAAGAAACTTCAGTCCTGATATTTTGGGACAGGGTGGGTAGTGGTGATGGGTGGCCAGCCATACGCATTCAAGAGGATCTTGGCATGAATACTACTAACCTGAGAAGACTAGGCAGAATCAATGTATTAGCTTGGTGTGAGTAAGGTTTTCTTCCCCCCAAAAATGAGGAAATGGAATGCCCATTGCAGTGGTATGCAATGGGCATTTGGGTCTGGTTCTAGTTCATCTGTAATGGACATTCTTCAGTTTTGGTTTCAGCTCAAGTTAGTACAGGTTCAGTAGTTTAGTATGTCATTTTGCTCTTCAGTCTCTGATATGCAAACAGTGCAAACAAGTTAACTTGCCTAGTTTTTTTTTTTAATAGCTTGGAGCCCTTCCAGAAGAGTGGTATTTCAGTGGGATTTTACAGCCTTCCTAAGTCATAGCCCAGGATCCAGATATTCTTTTAACAAAGAATGCTGGTGTGTGTATGTGTGTGAGGGCACGTATTTTAACAGCTGTCTATCTGGTACAATGGAAATGGGCCATTCATCTCCTTTAAAGTCAGCTATTAGAATTGTGTCTACTGTTTGGATTGTGTTTTTGAGAGTGGTATGGATTCACACTGGACAGGATATCCACAAGGACAGGGCATTCCATCCTTGTAATTGTAAAGTACTGAAGTGTCACCATTTTTGTAAGTTTTCTTAATTATCCTTTTGTTCAGGGGTGGTGGTGGTTATGAAATTGGTATGGACTAGCTTGAGATGTCATTTATCAGCTAGCAGGCCTGTAAGAATTGTCCTGTTCCTTCCGGAGGATCACAGCAGCAGCAACTGATGCCTTTCATGCTCATGGGACACTGAATCTCCTCTGGGGCTTTAATCTGAACTTCAAAGGATCTATCCAAGGTGCTAAACTCTCCCCGCAAAAGAGGTGCAGCCCCTTGGATAGCTTATTTAAAGACTGAATTAAAAATCAGAGCAGATTCATTGTCCACACTGAAAAATGATGGTAACATAGGAAGATTGTACTTACTGCTAACATTTTCAGCATTGTTATTTGAATAAAACTTTGAGGCAGGCTTCTGGGAATAAAACAGACAGCACTTCCTTTGTTATTTTACCACATCTGTCTTATTTATCATATTTCAGTGTGGACTTTCAAAACTAAGTCACTGAAGGAAACTTACTTTTTTCAAGAGAGATTGACTTATAATAGGCCCTTTCCACACGGGGGACGGGGGAACGGGGCAGCGCACGCAGGGACGGATCTTACCTGAAAACGGGTTGCTCTGTCCCTGCGGGGAGCGCGCGTTTGCCGCTCCACACGCTGGCGAGTTTTGGCGGTGTTCGGCGGCGCCCAAAATGGCGACCAGTGACTTCCGGCGGTGCTCCGCCAATCAGGGCAGCGCGCCAGCTGGAAGCCCACCCCCGGGCAGCTCTGCAGGGACGCGCTAGCGCGTCCCTGCAGTTTCACACGGGGCGCTGCAACGGGTTAGCGCGCTCGCATTTTGTAAAAACCACATAAAATGTGGTTTTTAAAAAACGCGCCGCGCCACCCCTTGTGGCCGTGCTAGCGCGGTTTGAGGTGTGGAACCTCCTCTATTCAAACCGCTCTAGCGCGCTCCACGGTGTGGACGACCTCCGGATGAGGTCGCCCTAAGCCGTTTTTTTTACCCCGTGTGGAAAGGGCCATACAAGACACATATTACACCATAAGAAAAGGAAACTGATAGGGAAGAGGAACATAAAGAAATTGGAGTATGGGGTCAATTCTTTTATAATGTTATGTACTGACTAGTTGAAATGGCTTTTGCCATAGTCCTGGGTGGGAAGAAACTGCATGGTGTAGGAAAGGAACACTCTCAACAATTTGTCTAATGCAGAGAGGCAAAAGGCTGTGATTGTGAATCTGGCTTTGCTATCTGTGATGTGTGTGCTCTAAGTAAGAGCCTTTAACCACTATAGTTGACTGCTTCAACTTAAGAATGTTCATGATATGCTCCTCTCCATCTCTAGACCTGGTGAGAAGCTGGCCACAATCTCATGGAAAAAAAAAATGGGGCTGAATAATAACTGAATTGAGGCAGCAGCACGAGTATCCCATACCCTTCAGCTGTCCTGATTTGGTAGGGACAATCCTAATTAATTCCCTGTCATCCTTCTTTTTCAGCTGCTTTAAAATGTCCTGGTTTCTCTCCTCCTCTCTCTTTCCTCCTTAATCTTCAGTTTACTCCAGTTGCAGACTGAGTTCCAAGTGCAATAGCAGCTTGCATTCAATCATTTCAGTGAAGGGAAAGAAGAGCAGGTAGTAGGATCTTGCTTTTTCCAGCAAACAGAGGCAAAAGGAAACTGCTGCAGCCTCTCCTGGCTTGTCTGTTCTTCCTCATTAATAACTTTTTGCCATCTGGACCACACTGACATTGCTTGGTCTCCCATGTTCTAGTTTCCACCTGTGAAATGTTGAGAAGGTATGATATCCATCCCTTCCATTAGCATCATTGATGCAAAATATGTAGTATGAGTAAAGCAAAAGAGAATGGGGTTGGGGAGTTATATTTCCCAAAGACCCTCTGTATTAAAAGTGTGACCTGGGAAAATAAACACAGCACTGTGGGACAATTCTCACTTTCATCTGGAAACTTAAATGAGCAAAGCAAGGAAATGCAGAAATGGAAATCTCTATGAGAGAATGTCCCCAGGAGGGAGGAAAGCAAAGTGGGGTGGAGGTAAACACAGATGGAAAAAAAAAGTAGCAACTGAGAAACGGGGACCTCAGGGAAAGTATGAGGCAGAGAATTAAGGGAAAGCTCTAGTGATTGAGAAAGAACAGGCTAATGAAAGGAGTTTGGCTCTGAGAGAACTTAACAATGTCTTAGGACTGGAGGATATATGCAGACGGACAGAATGACGAGCTGTGCAAATAGGGAGGCTAGCTAACAGGCCTGTCAGACCTCTGGGCTGGGCCTTGACTCTCTGGGCCTGCAGTCTCTTCTTCGGTCTTCAAAGGGAAGGGTAGCAATTTCACAGCAAGACTACTATCTTGAAAAGTTTTCTCCTTTGTTATATTTGGGTGCTTTGGTTTGTATTGCACACTCCATAGAATGGTGCTTGATGCTTAATGTATCATTGACATCACCAAAGGCTCAACTTCTGTGATGTCACAAGGGGTCTCAGGTTTTGGTGCTGAAATCTCAGGGCTGGGGATGCAATCCTGACCTGGCAACCTAGATATGAAGTAGCTAGAAGAATCAACTAAATAGCCACAGCAATTGGAAATCTGAGGAAAGAGTAAACAATATAGGTCTGAAGACTCAGGCTAGAATCTTGTTCATGCACTCTGCTGGTAGTTGTACTTTTTCTAGGGTTATATAGCTGTAGGAAGGGAAGACAGGGAACATCTGCTAGCTCCAAAACACTATCTCTTTGACGCCTTCTTCCTTCATAGCTATGGTGCCCATGGCCTTTTCCCCTTTGTTGCTACTGTCTGTATGGATGTAGTTACAACTGAGTAATCCACTAATAGGCTTTGGCCTCAAAGAAAAAGGCAGTGGTTGGGCTTCTCATAGAGAAGCTGTGAGGTGATGGCAGAAATAAAAAGAAGAGGCAAAGAAATGGAAGTCCTATAGACTCAGCATAATGGGACACATGACTGTATTCCTTCAGATGTTTCCTGTCCCACAGCTCTCTTCATCCTTAGCCAGCATGGCCAGTGGCAAGGGATGATGGGAATTTTAATCCAAAGCATTTGTTGGAGTGAATTATTCTTATTAACAGGGTAATAGGCTTGTGGACTGCATTTTGCCAGAAGCCCCTGCTACGTTCTATGTCTCTGAGGGATTTTTGCCTTTTATGAGGGAGAATGGAAAGGGCTATTGAGAGCTGTTTTTGTTGTTGTTGTTGTGTGCCTTCAAGCAGTTTCCAGCTTATGGCAACCCTAAGATGAACCTATCTCTGGGTTTTCTGGGACTGAGTGTGTCTGATGTGCCCAAGGTCACCCAGTGGGTTTACTTGGCCGAGAAGGGAATCAAACCTTGGTCTACAGGATTGTAGTCCATCCCTCAGACCAAAACACCATAATGGCTAGGAAATGTATTCAGGCGTTACCATACTTTATATTGAGCATGGCAGCTCTTAGCCCTCCTTGTTGTTGCTCTCCGCACATGAAAAGCCACTCACATGTGAAGACCACAGGTTCCAGAAAACATGAAAACTCTCCATGTGAGCACAGATTCACTTGTAAAGTTGAAAATATAGAATTTTGAACTGTTAAGGGTTTCAGTTGTATTCTTTTGTGCCACCCCATGAAATCCATTTTTTTTCTTAGCTATATGCTAGTGCAGTCACTATAACTCAGGACAGTTAGTACTGAGGCTGTTGATACCTTCAGCGCTCTCCTGCTGTCCTGATTATACTGGCACAGTAGTGAGTGATATATTTGTTACATAAGTTTGCCAGGTCCACATTTTGAGGTGCTCGTGTAAGTTTAACTGGTAGGTAGAAAGGAAAATTCCACTAAGTATGGTTTTCCCCATCACTGCTGCACTCTAATGGGAAAATGCCAACTTGTCAAATGTGGGCTCACTGGGCAACAATATATTAAACTGAGTTTTTGTAGTTTTATTTTAAAATGCCAAACTTATTTATAGTAAACATCATCTTTACTTAACACAGTGACTCAGACCTAATAAATACTAATATGTGCCAAAGAAGAATCACTCAAATACAAGAAAGTCCAAATGAATAAATATGATTTAAGGGAGAGATCATTTAATTAGCGTTTTGCTATGCTTGAGTCACTGGGCTAAGAAAAGATGATGTGAAATATAAATAAGTTTGAGATCTTTTCAATAAACATCAGAAAGCTTGCCTTGCTAGACCTCCTTTTATAGAATGATAACTGATTGTACCTCTCTGTCTGTCTCTTTGTCATCCCATGTATAGGTGTTGTGTTTTACTGATCTTTGTAAGGCAAGGTTTTATTTTATTTATGTAATGTAGTATGAATGCTGTAATATGTTATCTTAACATTGATTCAATACTTGGATAAGTTACTTTTGTTTTGACAATGTGGCTCTCAGGGCCCCCTGACACCAGCAGTCTTTCCTGGGATATTCTTGGAGCTATAATCTGAAAAAATAATGTTTGCCAGCTTGGCATGGATGTCCTAGATGATTACTTATTATTTTTCTTGACATGGCACATTGAGACTACCTTTGCACTTACTAAAGCTGCTTCATGCAGGCTTTGGATCATTTTCTGTCCCCCTTTTGAGACTATACCCAACCCTGTGTCTTTAATACAGCCTGTCCATCATGATAAATAAAACCTGTTTTTTTTAAGCAGAGTTTGCTCAAGAGGGAAGTGTTGCAGATTTCACTGGCTAAAATTTTATGTTGGGTTGCTATTAAAGGTGCAGGGGCACATCTGCTTACAAAATGTGCAACTCTGAACTGAAAGAAGGATAAATTGCAGAAGCAGTCCAACAACAGGGGTGAAAACTTCAAAACTTGACTTTCAAACTCTCTGAGCCACATGATGAGCTAGGTCACAGTTTCCATCTGACAGAGTGATAATGAATGCAGCTTTCCCCCTAATCTTAGGATGTTGTGATGGGGAAAACCACACCTTTTATATTTCTAGCAGTCAGGTTGCTCATAAAGGCCCATTTGGAGCTCCACTAGAAAGAAAGCCGTTTTGGGGAAAAAGACAACAGAAAAATAAGAAGAGACAAGATTTCCTCTCTCAGAAAGTGGCTCACTTTTGATGTGGAAGGCTATGTGGCTGTGTGTGTATGTATGTGTATGTAGTGAAGAAGTTATCAAAAGAGTTCTGAAAGGAAAACTAGACTACCATAATTCTTGATTAATACCAGGAAACATCCACACAGTTGTGAAGCAATTGACTGGGTCTTGTAATCCTACTTTAAGTAAATTTATGAAAGGAAAGCTTCCTAACATCATAATTTCCCCTTTGCAGCCCCATGTGACTACTGAAGGGATGTCTTGGAGGGTCAGAATGACCTCCCAAGCAACAGAGGATGCATATAAAAGAGTTGTTGCTGGGAGAGAGAGAAAAAAAATTATCCAAAACCCAGCTTGGATTATAAAGTGTCAGTTAAAGACAGTCAACAGAAGAAAAGCTCCTTCTTTCTCCTCCTGTAGATTCTTGGAGACTGTGTTCTCCATCACAGTTGTAGTTTATAACCAAGATTTGGCTTTTCTGTGCAATCAAAGCTGGAGTGTGGTATGAAATGGGTGATCTTTTTTGCCCACTGAAATCAGTGGGACATAAATTACTATGATGACATGTGTTTTCTAACTAAAAGGCATGTAGCTTCTTCCTTTGGTTGCAGACAAGGATTTTGCTCTTGAATAGCAATGGGAAATTTGAGGACTGAGGGGAAAGAACAGTAACTGGACATATCTTTTCACTGCTGTGGGAGTACAGAGTTTGTTCATTACATGGAATTCAGTTGTCCATTCCTCCCACCGCTACAAATGCTTCAAAACTATACTTACCCAGTCTGCTGAGAACCAGCAGCAACAGAGAAGAGTGAGGGAGTTAATGGCACTCTGTTCCAAGGGCTACCCAACATAATTACCTCTAGAGCATCGAAATTTCCAGTTCCATGTGGAAAATATTGACAGTGGCTGGATCTTTATGGGGAAATGTGAATTATGAGTCTTCTTTTGAGCAGTCATGCTGCACAAAGGAGTATCGCAGCAAGTGCATCAATCCACATAAGTCAACTGCTATCTTGGGAACTTGATCTTCTCTTGTAAAACCCAATTTGGACAAAACAATAAAGTTAAAAAGAAACGTCGCATCATTATGTTCTTTAAATGTCACAGTAATTTCGGTAAGTGCATCTTGGCAGAGGGAAGCTCACATCATTAGCTCCTTTCCTGGTTGCTTTTTTTTTTTTTCCACATGGCCGGACTTGACAGGACAACAAATAGACCTTCCATCTGTACACATTTATTAGTGGATTTTACCATCTGAGATCAAGGGAAAGGGGCTCATCACAAGGTTTGCAAAAAGCCACATCTGTGGATTTTACTACCTTCCTTTTAGAACGAGGGTAACTAACAAAAGGTTTAGGAAGTATGCTCGTAAGATCTAATTATAATAATCTGACATTTTAGATAGAGGTCATTTGGCCGTTAATATAAACAGTTGGCAAACATTTGTGGAACACTGCTAATTCACCCCACAGTATCTTCAGTTAAAGTTCTTCTGAATCACGTATGATCAATTATTATGATGCAGGGGAAAGGAAGTTTCTGTATGAGATGAATGGTAGGAGGATGAGATGAAATGCTGCTGTTTCTGTACCCATCTGGCTCTCAGTGGCTACTCAAGTCCATTTGGGTGTAGCAGCTCACACCAGGGCAAGCAAAATAAAGTCTGTGAGGTAACATGAACCTCATCAAGGCTGTCTAATATTTATCTGTTCAATTTTCTGTGAGCTTCCACCAGAGAGAATGAGGATGTACAGGTTGGAGGGAACAAGGAAAGAGTAGTCAGGTAGGATACAATGTTAGAGGACACCCCTTCTATCAGTAAATACTAGTAAAGCTAGGTCAGACATTTAGAACACAGTATGTTGGCAACTAGCCTCCTATTTGGACAGCCTGGAATAACACTCAAACATTGTCCTTTATAATTTTAGGATATATTAGATAGGGGTGGTCAAACTTTGGCCCTCCAGATATGGTTGGACTGCAGTTCCCAACTTTCCTCAGCATTGGCTATGACTAATGGGAGTTGCAGTCCAGCTGAAAGGTCACACTTTGCCCACCCTAAATAACATTATCTGTATGCAGAGATAAGTAACTGATTCTTCACGCCTTCAGCAAGTGTTGATACTCAAACCTTGAATCAATTCAGGCAAACAGTGGTGGTTCTTATGAATCCAATCAACTTAAATGAATAATAAAATGTAATGTTCCTTTATCAAACACTGAAGACCACCCAAAAAATATTCTCAAAAGAACTGATGAACAGGAATTATTTGGAACTCAGTATTATATTATAAGAATTATCTGGAACAGAGTCAGGTATAATACATGGCATGAATAAATGAAATACCGCAATATCTACACACCTCCTTCCATTTAATTAAAGGTCTCCATCCTTGAATCTATACATTTAAAAATATATTTTAAACATCAGTGGATTATATAAAAGCTGCTCTTGTATTTCTTCATTTCTTAATGGGCATGACCTTTTTCTTTAAAAATTACGTTAGTAACTGCCCAAAGAATGTAACATAGGATGAAATGTCTTGGTTTTATTTCAGCTTTAAATTTCATGCTTGTTCATCTTAGTGTCATTTAATTTTGTTTTAATTTTTCATTTTATAATTAAGAGAATGACTACAAGCTGTCTTTCTGATGCTCTCTCATTCCTTAGCTCTGGCTGTTAACTTCAGGAGGTCCCACTGTGTAGGGAAATGAGTGACAGGAGGTAGAAGACAGAACGAAGTTCTCATTGCCAGCCAAGAGCCATAAGAATGTAATTGTCCCATGTCCTAAAATTAGTGGGCAGTAGGATCTGTTTCCTTAGAGGTGAGAGGACAGGAGTGAATTTTTTTTAAAAAGTTCAGTTTGATGCAGAGAACATTGTCTTCCTGAAAGTGCCATTGGAACAGGAGGGAGTTTCTTTCCTTCTTTCAAATGGACAGCAACATTGGGAGTGGCTCTGTGCCGTTTCTTTGTCTTTCAGATAGGAATCATAAATGTGAGGTCACACACACTTTTGCCCCCACCTTACTGTGAAGTGAGCCGGTTGTAAGGCATGGAGATACAAAGACCTTGTTGGCTTTCTAAAATACAGAAAAACAGATTTATTCCAATATGCTCTTTTAAGGTAGGGAGATGAAATTTAGGGTCATCTCCCTACTAGAACGTTTACAGATTTCCATACAGAAATTGCAACTTTCTCCATCTCAGCTTTCCAAAGGGAGTCCTTCTGTCTGTGCTGGCACAGTTTTTCAGGAGAGGAAGAGAGTTGTTTTCAGAGGTGTGGGATGATACTGCAGAAGATACTGTTTTCTTCATGTGGTATAGCTTTAGTTGTAATTTTAAGTGACAATCATTTCATTGCAATGGAGCCAACGAAATCTAAGTTTAGGTTTTGTGGTGGTTCTTTGAACATAAGAACAACCTTTTCTGGCTTTCTGTGAGCTTCCCTGGCAAGAATGGGCAATGCTATACTGAAGTAGCCTCAGCTGAAACAACCATTCTTTGTTAGAAATGTTAGCACATTTCTCTTGATACAATCCACCTCCTTGCAAAAGTGAAGAAAGCCCCCCTCTTCTTCTAGACACACATTGGTAGCTTTTTCAGCCTTTGGATCAAATCATTGCTCTGCCTCTAAGGATCTCCCAGTGAGAATGTTGCTTTTCTTGCAGAGTGCTACTTTTTGTTGGGTGGAAACACACACACACACACACACACACACACCCCAAAAGATATTGCACCCATATGCGAATTTCTTTCCATTCTCATTAAGTTTATAAAACTCTCAAATTTAGAACATCTGTCCAGTAAATGTTTTTGTGCTGCACCAAGATGAGAGAAGCTGTCTTTGGCTTTTTGATATAAGTGGTCAAAAAACCAGAGCAAAGTAAATGTTTTCTTGTCAAGACTTGCTTCTCAACCATGATGGATGAACTGTTATTTTTGATGTGTCTCGACATTCTCATTTTTTAAGGAAGAACATGCCTCTTAGATGTAGAAGCTTTAAAAGCAAACTAGCAATAATGCAAAGGCTCCATATGCAAAGATTTGGAAGCTATCCTATATGGTACATGGGATTCCCCCCCCCCGAATATCCAATGGGGGTTATATTGACCAGTTCCATATATTATGAAATAAATTACAAATACATTGAGTATATAAAAGTCAGGACGGGTCCAGAAATAACCAAACTCCTGGCTCTGTGTGCCCAGTTAAAGGGACTAATTGGAGCAGATACCAAAGTAATTTAAGTTGGCTGTCCCCACTCTGTGAAAGGATCAGAAACTCTGTGAGTTTAGTCTTCACCATAAGGTTATGTGGAAACTCTTCAGGCCATGATCCAAAGACATCTCTGAGTACCTCAGAAAACTAGATATTGCCACTCATTGGTTTAAAAAGGGTTACAAAACCATTTCTAAAGATCTGAGCTCCACCAATGCATTGCAAGACAATCCACAAATAGGAGAAGGATTGAGGCAATATCACCCTATCTAGGAGCAGTTGCTCTCCAAAATTTCTCTGAGGATACAAAGTTACAAAGAAACCAAGAATAACCTCCAAGGATGTACAAGCTACTCTTGCTTTAGCTAATGTGAGTGTTCATGACTCAGCAATCAAGGGAACTAAAAAACCGATGAAGAATGGAGTTCATGGGAGGATAGCCAGGAGAAAACCACTGCTCTCTTAATAAGGAAAAAAAAGTTTGGTAACAATAGCACAGATTATCCCTAGATGTTCTGGAAGAATGTTCTGTGGGCAGAGAACTCCAAAGGTAGAACTTTCTGGTGTCAATCAAGAGCATTACATTTGGTGGGAGACCAGCTTAACAAACTAATGAGTTTGAATGGAAAAACATCATCCCACTTGTCAGGTTTTGTGGTGGGAATGTGATTGTTTAGGCCTGCTTTGTTGCCTCATGACACAACCATAGATTCTGCAATGTATCATAAGATTCTTGAGTAGAATGTCACACACCTGAGAGGTGAAGGTGAGCCAAAACTGGGTTGTGATCATAAATACACAAGCTAATCTACAAAAGAATGGTTGTAGAAGGGGGGGGGATCAATTTTTCAGATGGCGTACTCAAAGCCCAGACTCAAACTCCCTTGAAATATTGTAGCAGGTCCAGAAGTGCAAGGAACCTCTCTAATGTTACTGGATTAAAGTGTATCTGTAAGGAGGGAAGGAGCAAGATTCCTTGAAAACTATGTGAAAGATTGACCAATATTTACAGGACACACTGATCTGAAGGCATTATTCAAAGGACTGCCATCTAGGTTCTGAATCTAAAAGTTCACATACTTTTTCCACACATTGTATATTGACTATTGTATCAATTGTGCCTAGATGAATGTTGCTAACACATCTTATTTGTGTGTCATTTGTTTAATCAGCTTATCTGTTCTATATGATTATGGTGTTAAATTAAAATCTAATAACATTCTGAGTAGGAAAGGTGTTCACAGACTTTTTCTCATCACAGTAAAAGGTTTTGGAAAACCTAACTCAGCTGCTAGGGAAGGGTTCTATCTTAGTAGCAAGAAACAAGGCATAAAGACTCAGTTTGGAACTATGTCACCATCTGTGAGTTTTCGGTATGTCTGTTCATCAAGGTGGAATTTAGCAGCCCTCAGACTGTAACTCCCAACATTTCTCACTATTTGCTGTGCTGGTTGGGGATGATGGGAATCTACTCCAACAGCATCTGGAAAGACTCATGGTACCTTACTCTGCTATAAATAAATGTTCACATATATAAACATTTATACGTGGTTCTGGAGGAGAGTTCTTTGGATACCATGGACTGCCAAAAGACAAAAACAAAACAAAACAAGGTATTAAAACAAATCAAGCCTGAACACTCCTTAGAAGCCAACTAAACTGATACTGACATATTTGGGGCATATCATGAGAAGACAAGACTCACTAGAAAAGACAATAATGTTTGGTAGGGTAGAAGGCAGTTGGAAAAGAGGAAGACGGAATTACTGGTGACTTGATTCAGTCAAGGAAATCATGGCCCTGAGGCTGCAAGAGCTAAGCAGGGCTGTTGGTAACAGGGTGACTTGGGATCTCTCATTCATAGGGTTGTCGTAAGTTGAAGCTGACTTGATGGAAATTAATAACAACAAATCAGTAAATCGTGGTTGGGAACTTTCATGCAAAGTTTGTTACCAAAGCTGTATTGCCACTTCTCTTGACCAAAGACAAACCCTAGATCACCAGCAGCTTCCCAGTGGGCACAAGGGTGATATATGCATTGGTTTCAAACTCTGCCATCCTGTCCTTATTGATGAGCTGGCTGGCTCACTGGAGATTGGAAGCCACATGTTTCAAGCAATGTTATATTTAGGGGAAAACAAGGACATGGCTTTTTAAAGAACTGTGTTTACTGTGTTAACTTTATAGTGCCAATGCTAATGTTAGGCTTCTCCAGACTAATGCAAAGAAGTGAGAGCTCTCACAAAATAGCTCCTAGCATATTGCCAGTTGGTGGCTCTTTCTGTTGCCTCCAGATCCATAAACAACCTCTCCTATATTTTAAAGGGCCCTGTAAAAAGGAATGCAATAGGACAGAGAAAGCTGTATGACATTCTAGGCAACTTGGCCAATCATCATTGAGCTCTCATAACACTATAGGCCACTTGGCCAGTCATCATGCAGATCACACCCCTGGGGCAATAAAATGTTGCTACTGGTGCTTGGAATTATTGTCACTGAACAGTCTGGGACAACAGAACTGGCATCTAGTTATTTTTCAAAGACTCAAGAAATTCAGCAATCAACAGCAATGATTACTCCGTTCAAGTTAGGTTTTTCTACAGAATGAGTGGTGTTTACTCATTATGTCTAAAATTTGAATATTTTAGGTTGGAGGGAAAGAGGTGGCTGCTGTCCATTTTTCTATTTTTTAAAAAAATGAAGTAAAAGCAGCACATTTCTGATGTACTTTAATGTATTCCTTGTAAAGTAAGGAACAGCAAACTGGGGGTGAGTGGGTGAGGAAACAACTAAGGCTCACAGGGTTACTTTAGAAATAACATCCCTGTCTGTGTGAAGTCTGCTATGGAGTTTTGGACACCTTGGGCCTGAATGTTGCCTATCTTGCACTGGTTAAATGCTATTCGACAGATAAATCTTCGTAACTTTCTAGACCCAAATCTGAGCTTCATTTGAGCCATATTCTTTTCCATTGCAGCTGTTCTTGATACCAGGCAATCTATGCAGACATCCTTTCACTGTGACATCTTTCTTTTTTCCACAACAAAGACCAGATGTCTCTGGACCCTAAAGGCTGATACACCTGCATTCATGCTAAAGGCTGTAAGAGCTTCCTATGAAACAAACTGTTCAGCCACTGTTAATTTTTGTAACATTTTAATAATAAATAATAATAATAAAATTTATTTATATCTTGCCTCTCCCAACAGATTGAGGTGGTACTACAACAGTATATAAGTACATTAAAAGCAATTAAAACATAACCCATCCTCCCCACCCACCAACCCATCTAAACCCCCTAAAACACATTAACTATTAAAAACAAGAAGACAGTTGGTGAGAGGCAGTGGAGCACTAGTCTGGGAAGGCCTGTCGGAAGAGACAGTCTTGACCGCTTTTTTTAAAGCAGTCAGGACTGGTAATATGCTGGGTCTCTTCTGGCAGGCCATTCCATAACTTGGGGGCGATGAAGGGAAGGTCCTCTGGGTAACTGCAGCCATCCTAGTTTTGACCGGCTGCAGTAAATTCCTCCCAGAGGACCTTAATGTGCGGGGCGGATTATATGGGAGAAGGCGATCCCGGAGGTAGGCTGGCCCCAAGCCACGAATAGCTTTAAAGGTAAGAACCAACACCTTGTACTGTGCCTGGAAACTAATAGGCGGCCAATGTAAGGACTTCAGAATTGGTGTTATATGGTCAGTTTTAGATGATCCAGTGACCCACCTGGCGGCCATATTCTGAACTAATTGAAGTTTCCAGACTAAGCACATGGGTAACCCTATGTAGAGTGCATTGCAGAAGTCAAGCCGTGAAGTTACCAGCTCATGCACCACTATTTTTAGGTGTTCCAGCTCCAGGAAGGGGCGCAGCTGGCGTATCAGCCGAAGCTGATAACAGGCACTCCTGGCCGCTGCATTAATTTGGGCTGTCATCTGAAGCGGCAAGTCCAGGAGCACCCCCAAGCTGCAGACACAGTCTTTCAGGGGAAGTGTGACCCCGTCTAAGACTGGTTGACAAACCTCCATACCTGGGCTAGGGCCCTTAACAGTGAGTACTTCCTTCTTATCTGGATTCAGCTTCAGTCTGTTTTTCCTCATCCAATCCATTACTGCTTCAAGGCATTCATTTAGAGGCGAGATGCCACCCTTAGTCGATGCTATTATCCGAGGCATGGAGAGATATATCTGGGTGTCATCAGCATACTGACAGCACCTTGCTCCATGCCTCCTGATGATCTCTCCCAGTGGTTTCATGTAGATGCTAAATAGCATCAGGGACAGGACAGTACCCTTTTACTTTCTGGAGAATGTTCTTGGTCAAAATGGGTCTATCTGCATAGTTCACAGCACTGTCTTCAAGCCACAAAAGCTGCTTCCCTTCATTAACAGTTAAGTTCATGTCATCTCTGTTAGCGCTGAAGACTGGTACATCCACATTTGTGTGGATGCAAAGCATTTTTTTTCTAAGAAACCTTCCTTGCTATTCTAAGGAACCCTCTTTTGGTCTGATAAAATATTCTTTCTTCACAAAGAAGTAGCATGTACAGGGAAAGGGGAGGACAGCTAGGGCTTGGGAACAAGGGCAAAGCTATTTTGAGCCAGATCACATTTGGAGACATCTAGACCATTCATAGCATGAGGTTATAATGCTGTTATTTCACTTTAGCTGCCATAGTTCTAGCCAGTGGAATTCTGAGATTGGCCATTTAGGGAGGGACATTTAGAATTCTCATCCAGAGAGTTCCTTCAGTGCATTACCAAACATCAAATCCCAGGAATCCATGGGATGCAAGCTTGGCAGTTAAAGCAGAATCATAGTGCTATAGTTATGCAGTGTGAATGGGCCCCAGGAAAGGGCAATTGCTGAGATGTTCACGTTGACCCTCTCTGGGACCTTGGAGGGCTGCACCCGTCCTGCTGCATTCTCACATATAGATTTTTTAATTTTTTTAAAACATTGCCTTCCCTCATTTTCGTCATGGTTTTCCCCTCCAAACTGAGCCATTTTAGGCCCAGGAGAGCCCCCATTTTTTTTTTCAACAAGAAGTCATAGAATCATAGAGACAGAAGAGACCATGAGGGTGATCCCCAGTTCAACCCTCTACATCAAGTGGAAGTTGTTTGTCTTAGCCTGTATATGCATACGTGTGTGTGTAGGAGAGAAACAAGGGACAAACATGGCAGCTGTCCCACTCTATGCAACTACTGCAAGATCTTTTGTCAAATGCATGTTTATATCTTTCACAGGAAGAGGTGCTTGCATGTTCTCAGAAACTGATACTCTGGATGTATTAATGGCTTTCCTGTATTTCTCTAATGGCGGGCATTTAAGTACATTTTCCTCAAGCAGCCCTTTTTTAAAACAAACAAACAAAAAGTTAACCTAAATTAATACTTTACTAATATAGTGGCATCAGTGTGACTGGTGTTTTACTGTGTACTTGCTTTGCTGTGCTACTAGACCAAGACATATTTTTTGTTTTTATTGTAATGCAAATATTATGCAGAAAATAGATTTTATATATGTGTGTGTGTGTGTGTTTGTGTGCGCATGCATATATATGATTTTAAAAATACAATGTAATAAAAAATTTGCTTCTGGAGAAAACTCTTTTTACTGAAAGATGATGTAAGTTTTACATTTATTAATAGATGTTTATTTTTATTTTTGAGTATCAATCTCTCCTTGTCTTTCCCCACTCACTGACCTGCCCTTCCTTCTCTTTTTCGCTTTCTGTTGTAATGCTTTGCCTACTGCCTTAGGGGCAAGGGCATTCTGTCCCGCCAAAGAATCATTTCACATTGCAGAGAATGAGACATTGAAAATTGTTCACATGGAGAACTCTTATATCTTCTGGGTTCTCCTCCTCTAGGGAACTTCTCCTGCCCCTTTTCCTTGGATACCTGAACTATATTTCCAAAGGCTCAACTGAAGTTTTAAGTTACAGCAATGGTAGAAATTTGGGAACTGAAGGAAAGTTTCATGGGAGGCAGAATTATCTGGGGGACAGTACCCTCATTTTGTCTCCTGCTACACTCCCCCTGCCATTAATAACAAATCTAGTCCTGGCAGTATTGTTACCCAGGCTATTGCTTTTGCTTTCTACAATTTGAAGGATAGATCCTTTGCATTTTCAGTCCACCGGGATTTGGCAGAAGGCCCATCGGTTTCTAGCTTCAAACCAGTTACTCTTCCAAGACGTAGCTATGATTGCTGAACATACTGTTCTTTCTTATGTTTGCCTTGTGTGCAAAAGTGTGTTCTTATGCTATATTAACTGTCTTTCTCTGTGAGATAAAAACAAGCAGCAGGGATGAGAGTGGACTGGATGACTGAAGGGGCATCCCCATGCTGTATGAATACCTCTCCCGAACTTCTGTCTGCTAGAGGTTCAATATGGTTTCTTAATGGCTCGTGTGCAGTTGTCACTACCATATAATGGAGCACAATATATATGCTAGGAAGTCTATCTGTGACTCACACCGAAATAGGGCCCCCTACTGATATGTGCCTGTGTACTCATGTAGAATACAAAATGTTAATATCAAAAGTTACATTTTCCTTTCAAGAGTGCAATATTTCTTATAAATGGTCATTTTGAGCATGTGAGGAAACTAGTCCATTAACCTTTGCAGCACCTTTTAAAAAAGAAAACTATGAGGACTGATGGAGTATGAAAAATGAAAGGGATCCATGGGCCAGCAAGCCAATATTCAAGGCTGTACATTGAAGTTCCTTCCGAATACCCTTTTCTAATGAGAATGGCACTTTAGTCATTTCAGTTGCCCACATTTATATAATGACCTCTTTATATAATTTGATTTTTATCTCCTCCCTCACTTGCCAAATAACTAGTGGATCCACCAGTCATCAGGTTTTGATGAAATAAGTTAGCTTGGAAAAAACTTTGGTACAAAGCTCAAGGAGGGAGTGCAAAGGAAGAAGAAAAAACATTGGAGAATGAAGAGAAAATAGATGGGCACTATTTTGCAGAAATCTTCAGCTCAGTGGACATAATGGCTATGAATGCAAATTACTAATCCAGATAGGAAAGATTCTCCAATTATGCCCTTTCTGTTCTTTAATATGAAAATAGGAAGAATTGTGCTTTCTCATCTTCTTAACAAGGGCAACTGGGATTGCTTTATTTTTGTGGCAGTTTTCTTCCTTGCAACAGAAACGTAAATAAGCCTGCACCATTTTAGCAGCTGCAATGAATGGCCAAAACTGAATTTGGATGGGTCACTTATGATGTCTAAAAGTATTGCCATGTTAATCCAAGTCAAGCTTTTCCAAATGAAATTTCTGGCAAAAAAAAAAAAGCCAGGTTCAGATCCTGATGGACAGTCACGAACTTCAAATGTTTTCTTAACACACTTTCAAGCAACTCTGCCTAAGGTCAATGTTTGCTTTGGGGAACTGTGTGGAGTGCTTGGATTATGAAATGGCTGTGGAATGCAGGAGACTAGCAGAGGCTTCTCATTGGTTGTCAGTGATGTCATACAGGCAACTGAGCGGGTAAAGCCCGGTAGCTGCTTTAAGCAGTTCTGACATTACCTCTTTTATTTTGCCAGTTTAATTCCAGTGGAGAGCACACACACACGCTCTCTTCTTCTGATGTAGCAGTTTATACTGAAACCCTTTTTTTACTAGAAAGTTTAGCAATATTGCTGTGCTAAAGGTAAAGCTGAATAACTCTCTGTTTCTAAAAGCTTCACTGTGCTGTGTTTTCTTTACATCCTAGTAACCTCTGGGATTCGCGCAAAGGCTTAGATAAGCTTTGGCTACTCTCCTTAGAGTTCAGCGTATAGTAGCTGTCTGAATAGATATTTCTAATATTTTTACATCTCATCTTTGCTGTGCTGCAACTTGGATGAGAACAATGTCTGTACTGTGGAGTGCAGCAGGCCAATGGCAGCTTTTTAATAAATTTCCAACTATGTTGGCAGAATTTACTTAGGAAAGAGAGGGCATCCAAATGTGATAATAGTCCTGGAGTAAGGCAATGGGTAGAAGAAGCTCAAATAAAGCAACAGACAGGTACTGCTGTTCTTGTTTTCCACACTGATGAGAATACTAAAGAAAGAAGAGAGAATCCATGTACCCAGTGGCATCAGGCAAGCATCTCTGGGGACAGCAGTGCACAGTTGGAGTGCCATCACCAAGTAGACTCTTTTTCTATGTTGCCTTTCTCGGGGCAGGGGTATCTTTCTGTGGCAGTGTGTTCATTTCAGGTGTCCGGGTCCCAAGTCATTTCAGATGTCCGGGTCCCTAGGTCAAAAACAGCATTTTGAATTGACACCAGAAATTATCTGGGAGCCAAGGCACAGCTGTAAAAGATCACGCTACCTAAAGCTGATTGCAGTTTCTGACTTGTCTTTTAGGGCAGCCCCACAAATGGCATATTACAAGACTGATTTCAGAAACTTTTACTTTGTCCCCACTCAGTGTATGTTCTCTAAATTTAGAAATCTTTAGTCTTTATGCATAGAAAAAGGTGAATTACGGAGATACTTCATGCTCCAAATCCCTAAAGTGCAGTGTCTTTTAGCAGATGCCTGTCCTCACGGTTCCCATCCTCATTAATGAGAACTAGGAACTTATCCTGTCCTGAAAACTCCATTTGATTTCTCTTTGTCTTTTTCTTGCTGTTGGCTTCCTCGGTCAGCATTGATGTTCTCTTCCGGCACAGATCAAGAGATTTGCGAGATTCATGGCCTTGTCTGCTACACTTTGCACAGAAAAGCCACAGCAGCAGCTTTTGATCATGCTTTGTTTGCTCTGGGTTGAGAAACCTCCATTTGAAAAGGAGGGCTGATGAGGAAACCCAGCTCTTGCAACACAAAGAACGTTCTGTATCTTTCACAGTAGTTGTTCTCTTTCAGGGTGGCTTCCACTGCTCCAAAGGCATATTTCATGGAACAGTTCACAGCATCAATGGAGCTTCTCAGCAAATGGGTGCTAAGTTCGTACAACTGGGCCTGTTAGAGGGTAGGCATTTGTTTTCACTATATGTCAAGGCCTTTTAATCCTGAACCAAAACTGAGCAGACTTTATTTAGGTGGACCAAGAAGAACTTGGGAGCTGTAACAAATGGTGTTTTAAAGATTATCATGTATTGTAAGAACCCATGTGAATGTTTTCGTTTATTCTGTAATGTTCAAGGCACTGTTTTTCCTTATTTTTTCCCCTTAATATTGCTAGGACTGTGAAACTGGAACAAGACAGTGCGAGCTACTTAAAACTGGATGGTGATGGATATCTGTGGTATCTTGTTCCTCCAGTCTTACCTGAACTCTTTTTAAAAAATAACTGGATCACTTAAGAGGATACAAAATACTGTTGTTTTCAATATTTCAAACTGGGTGGGGAGGCACCTACTTTGAAACAAACAGTTGGTCATTTGATAGATATTAGCCATTGGGAAATGGTATCTTAAGGGCAAGGGGCACTTAATAACCAGTTTATCATCCATACCCAAGATATTCACTGGCAGGCCTGGAAAGCTAGAACAAATGTAAAAATTCAAGAAGTCGAGTGTCAAGCATATGCCTATCTCTTGAATTTAAATTATTTGCCAATTCACGTTTTATGCATCTTTTTTTGAAATTCCCAAGTATACATGCTATTTTCTGAAAAATAAGTGAAGTGAATAAAGCATGTTATGATTCACAGACCTTATGATACTATGGCCCTTTCCTCACCAGGCTATTAAAACGGTGCAGAATGACCTCCAACGGAGGTCTTCTGCACCATAGAGTGGACTGGGGTGGACTACTTTTTGTAGTTCCGCACCTCAGTCCGGTTCAGAGAGTCTGGAACTGGTCGCACAGTGCGCTTTTTAAAAACCTCTTTTTAGAGTTTTTTAAAAAGCACGGAGCGCACAACTCCATGGCGCTCCATCCCGCACTCCGGTGCAGATTTGCAGGCGCGCACAAGTGCATGCCTGCAGATCTGCTGGGGGCGGGCTTTAGGCTGGCGAGCTTCTTCGGTTGGTGGAGAGCCTCCACCAACTGGAAGCTGCCATTTTGGACGCCGGAGCAGTGCGGAGTGATGAGCTTGCACTGCTCCTCGTCCTGACAGACTTGCCCGGACGCTGAAGAAGTCCGGTGAGTCGCGTTTTTTCGTGGTTCCTTTCCCATGTGTGGAAAGGGCCTATGACTTAATTTTCATATCACAATAAATTTAGCTTTGGCATATGATTAACAATTTGCATACTGTTGCAAACTGCCTGATTGTTTCTGCAGCACACAAATGTGGCTGAACACAGACACACACACAGACACACACACACACACACACAAAACACCATGGACTTTCTGTTTGTGGCTTTTTTGTCCCTGTCTTTTCTCCCTACCAATACGGTTTTTTTGGGTGGGCGGGCAAATAAACCATGGTTTGGTTTTGGATTCTTGACTTTGTCTCCCAAGAAATAAACAAGCCAGAGTTCCAGCTTCTGACGAGTTCAGAGCTCACTGTACAGGCTTCCCCTACTTATCTGACATGTTAGGGGCTGGAGCTCTGTCAGAAAACAGAATTGATTGAAAAGTGGAACCCATGTACTGTACTATATGGAGCATGAAGGACTTAGGGGGGCTCACTTGTTATTGACTATGCATGTGTTGCTTGCAAAGTCTCCCGGACAGTTTAGTACCTTTTCCCTCCTCTTAACTTGCTTTGCAAGCAGCATGTGTACAAGTGATTCCCAAGCAAGCCTCTGTAGGCAAGATAAACTGATGGAAGAGCAGACCCCCATCTAATTAATGGAACTTGTCCTTAATTTGGAAGTGTCAAAAGAACCAATTGTCAGATAATGGGGCACCAAAAGGTGGGTGTTTCCTGTCAAAGCAAAGCAAACCAAAACCACATAGGTTTATTGGCCAGTACCATTTATAACAGGAGCAATTGGACAGTATATATGAAAAGTATGGCTTGGAGTAATGTCCAAGTGCAGCCTGCATGACAGCATATTAGGCAACGAGTGGGAATTTTCTATGGAATATTAACATATTGGGAAAAGTCTTACTTTACTACACTATACATAAGGGGTTAGATTATATTCTCAGCGTCTTCACTCTAGCAGGAAGGGAATGGCTCAGTGGGAGAGTAGGATGTCTCTGTTCCCAGGACTTCCCTTTACAAGGATCTATCATAGTGATTTTTGGAAAAGATCCTTGCTAAGATCCCAAAAAGCTGCTGCCAACCAGAGCAAACAACACAAATGGATGGACCAATGGTTTGCCTTGCTATAGGGTTACTTCATACATTCAGTGGCTCAGTCAAGCACAAGAGTCCTTCAGAAAAATTCCACTGGTGTTTACTTGATATTTATTTTAGTATAATGATGTTGGATTTCATTTGCCTCCGAAATGCACAGAGGCAACTGAACATGATGCTGAGCATGATTCAATTTTTAAAACTTCTCTAAGCTAACAAGAAAAAAAACTTTATTAGACTAACTAACACACCAGGACTCATTAGTGAACACCTTCTTGATTTATGAGGATGAATTTTTAGAAAATTATTGAAGAATAACATTTACTTTATGACAGACCACCCTAACACTTTTGACTTCTGTTAGCTAGTTTGGTATGGCAGGTGGTTAAAGACAGTAAAAACATGGCACTATGAAAATCAGAACAGACTGCCAAATTTGTGAGAGGAATTCAGGGATGGCTGGGAAATCATTTTTAGCCCATGGGATATAACTTATGTAGCTTGGGTTTCATGAAGCCTACTGTAGAGCTAAGTAATCTGCTCTGGGAAAAAGTGTTTAGACTTTCAAAGATTTGATAAACAATCAAAGTGAGTCTTTCTCATGCATCCTCTTCACCAGGCAGCAGAGTGTGTCTGTGCACGTTTATTGATCTCTAGGTCAGAGATAAGTTGGGCTGAGACAGAAGACATGTTTAGACACTTTTTACATATTGCATCTGGCACAAGAAGACTTAAAATATTCTAATAGCAGTCTGGCAGGTTCTCTCTGCAGACATGACGTTTGTGGAAAAGTAATTAAAATAAGGAAGAAAATGTGATTTAAATGTGAAAATATTAACCAAGAGCATCTCCCCCCACCACAAAATTTCAAACGTGTTTCATACAAAGATAGAAGGAGTTTCACCTTGACATATTTTTATTTCCATGCTGCACTTGGGGATGTGAACACACTTGTTGTCTTATGCTCAGAATAACTTTATTTTGGTTCTAAAGAAGATTTGGGGCTAGTAAACTACCCTTGTTATGGTGTAGTTAATCTGTGTCCTCATAACAACTAAACAGAGCCCTAAGTGGATCAGACCAAAGGCCCATCTAGTTCAGCATTTTCTTCGCACAGTCACCAGCTAGTTGCCTGGGGAAGCCCACAAGCAGGACATGAGGACAATAGATCATTTCTGTCCCCCAGTTCCTAATAAATCTAAACCTTTTCACCCATGTGCTGAGACTCCTCTGTTTTGCTTTTCTAGCCAGCTCAATGTATGAAACAAGCAGCATCTTGTAGAAAGCTGTCTTGGAAGGCTTAGCTTTTAACCTCCTACCTAGCAACTTAAAAGTTGTCTTCTAGGACCTCATGACTGTATTTCCCCATGTCATACATGATCATTGACTCCACACCAGCTCTATCTCTCAGACTACCTAGATGTCACATGATATGTACAACCTGTGCACTGGGCAAGCATTTCCTATAGCACAGTGGTTCTCAACCTGTGGGTCCCCAGATGTTTGTGGACTTTAAGCTCCCAGAAGCCCCAGCCACTATGGTCAATGCTCAGGGCTTCTGGGAGCTGAAGTCCAAAAACATCTGGGGAACCACAGGTTGAGAACCACTGCTATAGCAGATTATGCAGATAACACAAAACCAGCTGACTGTGTCCTGAACGAACAAATGTACCAGTGCTACAAACTCCACAGAGGTATATTTTCAATGGTAGAAATACATTTCTCCACCAGGGTGTAAGGCCCTCCGAAAAAATCATTTCTCTCTCCCCTGAGATTATTTTCATTTCCTCAGTTCCATGACTGTAGAAGAGCTGTCACCTTGAGACTGGAACAAAATGGGAAATGGCAGAGGTTGGCCATAAAGCTAAAGTAAGGTAGAGCCAAACTAAAGGAGAGGCAATCTGAATCAAGGAAAAATTTAGAAGTTGCAGCATTATTAGGGTCTTAGGAATTCCCCTCCCCACCAAAAAAGCAACATTAAACTTCATCAGAGCATTCTGATTATCTATCACTGGTGCTTTCAGCACAATAACAGTCTAAAATACAAGGAAAGTATAAATAGTTTATATTTGGTTCAGGCTTGGTAGTTTTCCATTATGGTTTAATGACTTGTTACCCTGAAAATCTGGGGGTCCCAGAGGGACTCCTCTATATTCTCCAAATGATGGGGAAAGTAAGCTCAATGGAGCACAAGCAACAAGCGAGAGGCAGAGTAACCTAGTGAGATCTTTTACCCAGTTTTTATGGGGTCAGGCTCAGTCAGAAATCACACAAAAAGGTCCAATGAATGGCTTTAATGAACAGTAATAGCTCAAATGCAATGCAAACATGCACACACACATCCAAGGGCTAAAAGAAATAAAGAATGGAAATAAGATAGAGGGATTGTTTAAGGGTTCGTAGTCTTCGTAATACTGCACCTCTTCCTGAAGTCCTTGGTCCGAGAAGCAGCAATTGAACAGCAGCTCAGCGAAGAGATGCTGAGGAGATTGCGCAGCTATTGGGAGGGAGGACTGGTCAGTTGGTAAGACCAAGAGGCATCATACTTCTTCCGCCTCTTCTTCCCTCTCTGCCTTTCTCTTGCCTAACTAGCCCCAAAATGGGGACTATTTGTAGGAAAAATTTACTTTGAAGGAAAATCCTCTCCCAGGGAAAACAAACAGGGACAGAAAAGAAAAACAACTCCACACTGGCGTTTTCTTTGATATCGGAAGATAACAGGGTGTCATCCAAATAACTGGATCTTCCTCTGCTTTGGGGCTGTGGTGTGAGTTTCTGGAGATCGATTTGATAAGATTTTGTGTTTCTGGAGATCAATTTGATAAGATTTTATTGCTTTCAGTGCCCTACTTTCCGGGAACACTTTTACTCCCTTCAAGTGGACTCCTTAAAGGTTGATGACCTTTTGTCCACCATAGGTTATCACAACATGAGGTCTCCTGTGGCTACATGACTGGGGAGTTTACTAGTCTGACCTGGTGCGTTCGATCGTACAACCGTTATTGCCTATGTGCGCATCCAGGTGACTCTCTGGTGGGTTAGATTAATTTTATATCAAAGTTCTAGATCCCGGGACAGGGCTTACCAAGGGGGCAACAGACTTCTGTTTCATGATTGCCTCATATATCTCTGATATCCTCTTATGATTTGCTATGTGTTTTATGTTGTTGCTAGGTGGACTTTGTTTGAAGACTGCTATAAATGATGAGGCGTATGTTTACTTCTCTGGCAGATTTCTCAGATTCAGTGCTGACAACTGGATCAGCACTGTGTCAACCAATTGCTACCTTCAATTTACTCCCCTGTCTCCACTTCTCCGTGTCAGAAGTCTTGATCCAGAAGCTTAGTGCACAGAGTGCGCACAAGGACATCCCAGCACCCCGAAGACAGTCATATACATAATGCTCAGCACAATAAATTGGGCTGCTTTCACAAACATGCTGCATAAAGGTAGGGAAGGGCTGAGTGTTGCTAAACTCACATAGGCATGTGTCTCTCATGCTTCACGTCCTCTTACATGATGCTTTGTCCTTGGGGCTGAGACACTTCATCACTGAGGCTTCTCCTTATGCTTGATGAACCTGTTTAAAATTCAGGTTTAACAGTCTTTATGATGACTTCCTGCTGCCATTCATACCAATTTGATAATGTGCTTATAACTTTCTCCAGTACAATCCTCTTTGACTGGGGGCAAATGACAGCTATTCCCTGTCACAGGAAATTGTTTGAAGAGAGTGGCATCTACCCCTACCCCATGACACTAGTATTCAAATGAGCTCTTGTTTGTTTGCTGTGTTCTACCGTGTATTTGTCTACCTTATTGGTTTAAGTTGTAATTAATTCCCTAGCTATATCAAGGTAAATAACTTCTTAACTATAGCTTCTTCCAGGCAGAGATAATCACACTGCTGCAGTTATCCATGCCTTTGTTGTTGTGTGCCTTTAATTTCTGACAACCTGAAGGTAAACCTATCATGGGATTTTCTCGATTTGTTCAGAGAGGGTTTGCCTTTTGCCTTCCTCTGAAGCTGACAGAGTATGACTTGCCCGAGGTCACCCACTGGGTTTCCATGACTGATTGGGGATTCAAACCCCGGTCTCCAGAGTTATAGCCGAACACTCAACATAACTCATTGCATTACATACTGAGATCCCTCTGAAAGTTACTTGAAAGTTTTAGTAGATTGTTTGATGGAACAAGCCACGTGGAACATAGCTCATCAGTTTATAAAATATTTCATTTATTTCCAATGTGTTTTCCAGTACATTTCATTGTCAGAGTGTTATTGACCTATACGTCCCTTTGACCTTTACATTTCTTAATGGACTGAGAACTGAACGCTAACATTGCCAAGAGCAAAAGCAAGGAACAGCACTAAGGAGGAGGAGGATCAAAATGATATCAAACTGAGAGATTTGTTGCGATGTAGTGTAAGTCTCAGTCAACTTGAAGTCATGTAAGATAGTATGCCCAAAGTGTTTTGGTGCTGGTCTCTTCAGAAGTAAAAATATTTCTTCTATGGAAACTCTGCTATGAACGTGCCACAAAATCCCATCAAGCTGGGATCAACTTAAACTTTGGTTCAGCTTGAACTCTGCCCTTAACACAACCCAGTCCTCCTATTGGCACTTCCCTACTTTTCTAAGCAAAAAAAGGTATTGGGAATATGAGATAACTACTATTATTACAGAGGAGAGGCTGCTTATGTGTTATATTTAGCGTGTGAAAGAGTAAGGACAGGATTGTGCCTACATACATGCTCCTTATGTTTGCAGGATCGTTTGATGGCAGAACCTAAAGGCTGGCATTCTTTCATTAGTAATAATAATGCATGTGGTGGTGGAAGTATATGAGCATGAACTGATCAGTGGGAGAGGGCAGTAGAGAACTAGATAGGCCCTGGAGTTTTTTCTTTCTCACTTTTTCTTAGTTCTGTGTGCTTATGTTTTTGTTTTTGTTTTTGCTGTCTTCTTGCCTATTGATGTCATGTCTCCCTTCTCCCAGGAAGGTAGACAGTTTTCTTTGTTCCTTTTGTCTGTGAAGGAAGGCAGCCAGGAGGTGCTCCAAACCCAATAATGGTTGCTAGCTTACTTCCACACATGAAAAGCAGCATTAGGGACTTTTGTCACTAAAAATAGCTTAATTCTTTTTTTAAATCTTCTTCCTTGGATGGATTTCTTGAGAAAATAAACATAACTTTTCCTTTTACCTTACTAGAGCACCAAAGCAGTCGCGTAGGCATGGGGTGTGTGTGATGGAGGAGTTCATCCCTGGCGGCAGTATTTTTGGGGTGTCCTGGCTTGTGGCCACACCCCCACACACCATGGCCATGCCCCAACACTGTAGCCTCGTCCCTTCCCAGCCCTCCTCCATGCACCCAAGCTCCACTGCTGCACCAAAGCAATTACTGCTGTTGCTACTATAAACTCACTTATACTAGTCTGTTGCCTTCTGCTTAACATAAACACTAAATATTCCTACAGGTGGGAAGCAGGCTAAGATACGTGAATCATAAATTTGATCTATGAAAGGTTGTTGGTAAAATGTGTGATCTAACCTGGTTGTATCCATCTGCTTTCTTGCTCCCCTTCATCCATGCTTTTTAATATATATTCGGAGGCTTTCAGAGGCTTGGTCCTGACAGGAGTTTGTGGGACATACTTTATGATTCTGGATGGAACTGTGAGGAGAGCATGCTGTACTGTTTTCTGTGGGTCACACTCAGGCTGTGAGATGTGAGTGGAAGAACTCATATTCAACGAAAGTAGATGCAACAGTCAAGGATAGATTAGTGGGATGTAGTAGGACACTTGTAAAGCAATCTATAAAGCAAGCCTTACATTTATTTAGCCTGTCATTTAGTTCATTCAACACAAACATGGGGGAGTGGGTGTGTTTAAAAAGATTATATAAACGTAATGCTTGCACTTCCCACATCCAGACTGCTTTATTTAGGATCTCTCTCTTCAGCATAAGACTCCTCTACTGTAACAGTTTTCAGCACTTTACCAATCATAAGTTTGATTTAAATATTTTAGGCTGTCTTGCTGGATTACCAGCAAATAATATGGGTTTAGAAAATTTTCAATAATATTATAGCAAACATAAACAGAGGCAGTCCCTTTCTTTTTTCCTGTGAATCTCATTGTTCATTGGTTTTATAGTAGATATGCTGAATTCATGCTTACTATATAACTATACCACATTTTCTTTCTCTCTCTCTTTTCCTTCTTCTGCACCTGTACTACAGAGATATAGCAAATCCAGAAGTTGTTCCTGGTAACTTGAAAAGCAGTTCACTAGGGAAAGGCAATCAGTTAGCTGGCTGAAACAAGAAAAATCTCTTAGAAAAGCTCTAACTTCCAGGCCAAAGCTACTGTAAAGTTCCCCAAATCATTGCCATTGGAATAAGCATTATCTTGTGGAATGACTTTCACATATCTGTCGTTCTGGCAAGATGCTGTGCTGATAGAAGCCACATGAAGAAATTTTGCTACATGTTCCTAAAGCTGCAGATTGCATGATTATGCACTTGTAGTTCTCACTTAACACTCAGATGAAATATTAATTCATCAGAATTAATAGCAGCAGGCTCCTACACATGCTTGCTCAAAAAACCCTGAGAATTAATGGAAACCCCATGGTTGTGTGTGTGTGTGTGTGTAGCCATTTACTTATGGTGATCACATGAATTTCACAGTTTTCTTAGGCAAAGAATACTCAGAGGTTGTATTGCCAGTTCCTTCCTCTGAAACATAGTCTACAGCTCCTGCTTTCATTGGCAGTCTCCCATCCAAGTACTAACCAGGGCTTCTAGTGCTTTTAGGGTATTTAACCCCTACCCCCTGATTAGAAGACAAATATATATGAATACCAGTTGCTGGAGGTAGGGTTGCAAGTTCAAGATCATTCCTGGCCCTGACGTTTCTGGGCTAAAACCTGAGATCTAGGGATGGTCCCTGATGATGGCATTAAGTGTTAGGCATTAAGTGCCAAACAGAGCTGCTCACAATTTCTCATTCAAACACACATGAACAAACAAATACACAGAGAGAACATAGGAAATTAAGACAAACTGCTAAAGGGGCTGTTCACAAATCATGGTGAGATGAGGGGATTATTCCTTCCCACTTACTTGGAAAGCTGGGATAAGGCACACCTAACATAGCCTGCTTGCTTCTAACCAGAGAGTGGATACAGAGCAGTGCAGAGACGAAGCTGTGGCACCCCAACAACTGGGAGGGAAGGAAGAAGCCAATTTACAGAGGTCTCCTAGAGAGTCGTTGCAAGTTGCAGGAACAAATCAAGCCTTGAAAATTGTAGCAAGCTACTGCTCTACTAAGCAAGCTGGAGAACCGCACGCAGCTCTTTCCTCTTGTCTGGTGCTGAGCCCACCAAAACTGAAGAATTTGTGCCCTGGCTCCTGCTTGGAGGTGACCAATGAAAACTGGAGACTTAGGGGAACTCTAATAGAGTTCCCCTTAACACTGGAAATCTGCCTATTGAACATGACACACCAAATTGATAAGAAATATAAAAAATATGAAGAAATAATTTTATATATGATTACTGCAGCAAGAATTGTATACGCAAAATATTGGAAAAGAGCAGAAACACCTACAATAGAAGAATGGTTAGACAAAGTCCAGGAATACGTAATTTTAGATGATCTAACAGGCAGAATGAAGAGCGGGGAAACTAATAAGAGAACGAATGATATGAGGTTAATTAAGGAATATATTGAAGAAAAGTGGACAAAGTTATGCCAAGAGGATAATAAATAAACAAGATTTATGATTTATGATAAGATATTACAGTTTTATAATGACATTAATTAATTAAATTGATATTACAATTTGAAGAGACAAGTCTACAAGGATATATCTAAATTAAGGAGATTACATTGAAATTAACGGTAGAAAATGGTTCAAACTAGGGAAGGGAGGAAGTTTTAAGAAATGGATTATAGAAGTGAGATAACAAATAGAGGATAGATAAACAGAAGATAGAGGACTGTATACTGCAATATGGCAAACAAATAAGATACAAGCATGTATATATAGACAACTTGATATATAAGCATTCTTTACTTTTTTTAATGGAATTGAAGAAATAATGAATATGTTATGATGATGTCTACTGTGATATAGTTCGATTAGTTTAATAAAACATATAGATAAAAAAAAAGAAAAGAAAACTGGAGACTTAGGACCAGATCTTGAGATCTGACAACCCTAGTTGGGGGCAAGTAATGGGACTTGATGGTTGCCCTCACATCTTGTTTATGAAATTTCTTAAAACATCTGTCTACTCTTAGTGTGTAACAGGATACTGGATTAAACAGATATTTGGCCTTTCATCCATAAGATTTTGCTATATATCTTCATGATGAGCAAGGAGTAGCTCTGAGAAAGGCAGGTTCCTTATATGTTGCTCTTTGGTCATTTTCTAATACAGGCAAATGAAGGATGAATTTGTGTCAAGGTGCATGCGCAAAGATTATACAAACTATGTGCAGATACCTATTCCTTTTATTTTTCTGCATCCACTTTGGATGACATGCAAATACAAGGTGTTTTTTTGATCTGGAGGTTCAGCATTTCAAAGCTTTACCAGACCCACAGACTCAGTTCATTTCACCAATGGCGCATAATCTACAACATATGTTTCACAACAGGAATGGGAAATAGGTGTCCCTCCAACAGATGTTGGACTGCAGCATTCCAAGCCAGTATAGCCAAGGTGAAGAATATTGGGAGTTACAGTCTAGGAACAGCTGGAAGGCTGAATGTTGCCCATTGCTGCTCTACAACTTTAATCTGCCAGTGACAGTCTTAAATACTCTGTTGCTGATCAGCAGCATTCTAATTCTCTGAGAACACTGTGGATCTGTGCCTCCATCCTCATTTTGGTTGGCTTGTGTTAAAGTGAAATTGCACATTGTATTCCCGCAGACATTGCCTGTTGAAAAAGCCTTGTGCTTCCTTGTATTTGACTTTCAGTTTTGCTTGCCATTAGAGCACAGACACATTCAAGAGCTGGAGAATAGATTACAATGCTCCAAAGACTGGAAAATTAAAAAAGAAGAAAGCCTTTTTGCTGTTTGGTTCAAGTGTGAACACCACTGCACCTGGAGTTGAAGGGATAAAAAGCTCACATTCATACAAACTCGCTCTTGTGTGAGAAGCCAAGTAACAGTGGCTGCCATGTCACGAGTGATTCAGGACATCTTCCTTACTCTGGATTAATCATATAAGAGGGGTGGGAGTAGGGAATGAGTAAATGATATCCTGTTGGAAAGAATATTTTGTCTGAGTGGCTCATGTATTGATTTTATTACAGCATAGTTGCTGGAAGTTCTTAGACATCTGTGTGATGAATCATGGTCCACAGAACAGAAGCAATTAGCTACATTGAGGCCAGCAAAGACTTTGGAAGGTGTCTAATTGAGTGACTTGCAACAGTGCCAGGAAACAATGTGAATTTGACAAGAATCCCACAATTCATTTCTACATTGGCCCTTCTGGGATATAATTTGTTCGCATGTACGTATTACCCTAGATAACTAATCCAATTCATTCAGCGTTCACCAAAGCCAGACATGCTTGGCTAATGACTTTTAAAAGCAAAGGATGTTGTTAAAGGCAAATCACTTTACAGGCTATTATTAAATCTGTGATTATTTCAACATTAAAAGGATTTTTATTTTATTTTTATTTTGTCATTCCAGGCCATAAATTCTATGGGAAATAAGAAAAAAGAAGCCCTTTTACAGAACAAAACTGAAAAAAAAAATCCATGGTTAATGAATTTAAAGAACAGGGTAAAATGTTCATGTCTTGACAAATACAGACATTCATTTTATAAAAGATTATGCTAGGGAAAACATTTCTGCACTTCATGTATGAGACTATTCCCATGGATTTAAATGTATTTATTTATTTATTTATTTGCTGATTATACCCTATACAGACAGTGACAAGATATTTTGCTTGTAAATAGGGTATTGTTCTTCAGTGTTGTAGTGTACAGACAGAATATTGGAAATATATTATTATATTGAGTTATTTCTTATCAGTTCCAATTCAAAACACTGACTCTCTAGCTGTTGGATATCTGAAATGTCCCAAAGTCTGTTGAATGCTCCTCAGTCACATACTTTCTAGGACTTACTGAGTAGGGTTTTTTTTATCACTTTCTCCATGTGTAAAGAGCAAGTGTTAGTGAGCTTCCTCAGATGATTGCAATGATGTTTTAATGATCTAAATGCTATTGAGTACTTTATATTTGATGGATCTGTCTATTTCTAGTGCATGTTTGTTTGTCCTAATTTGTAATTTGATTTCATCCCATTCACACATCAGTCTGTTAGCTTTTAGAAAACTGCATAAACATTTTCACTTTTTAAATATATTTCTGTTGGCTTAAAATATACATGAGGGATGTTAGAAGATTCTCAATTGCCCTTTCATTAGTATGATTAACAAGAATATTGATTAACTTCTTCTATTGACCAATTATATGAATAACCTCTGTTTTGTTTACTCCTATATGAAAATATCATTGCTGAAATCGGGAGTACATTTGTTACATCAGTGATAGGCTTGTTTGTGAACATTATGATAGTTACAGATAGTTACACACTGGTCTGTTCTTCCAGACAGCTGACAGAAAGAGTTAGATAAGAAATAGCAAGTAGTCAGTCTTAAGTGAAATACTAATTTTGCTGAGGTATGTTTTATTCTGCTTTCCTAATCAAGAACATAATATAAAAATTTGAAGCTTGAAGAATAAAGTTATCTTTCTGGATCACTACTGCTAGTAGGTTGGACTGAACACAGTTCTGATTCTCGGTACGATCCTTTGGCCAAAGAAACTCTTTTGTTTGTTTTATTGTATTGCACACTTTGCATTCTGTGTTGCTGCCTCACTTCCTACCTGGTTTCAGAGCTTATCCCAGCTCCGTGTCCAACCTGTTCGGATACAGTGGGTACAAGATTTCAACCCACTCACATTTCTAATGTATTTATTTCTAATGCATATTACCTCAAAGTACTGATTTTGTTTTGTTTTTTTATTAAGCGTACTCTAAAACAATCATTCCTGTTCACATTTTAACTTAAAGCAGGAGCAGGGAGATGGGAGATTACATTATCCCTCTTGAAGACCTTGGAGCATTGCACCCTCTGTGTAAAAAAAAAAAAATACAAATAAAAAAAAAATCTCTTTGCTCTCAAATGCCCTCTATTATAAAATGTGGACATGTGCAAAAACTGAAGGGTAACCTCATTTCAAGCTACTTTCTCATCTAGGAAGCCCAAATCCCTTTAAATTATGAACTGAAACAAATCTTCAAAAATCCCATGCAATATGTCAAGAAATGCTGTGGAATTGCTGGGAAGATTTGAAAGAAACCTCATCAGAACTGCAATTGAGATTAAGTAGACTCTTAGACCATTTCTGTACTACACTGTTATCATGCTATTATTCTGCTTTCAACATCCTATGGCATCCTGGGATTTGCAGTTGCTATGGAGACGAGGCCTAGCAGCAAGGAGGACGGCAGTGTATTCCCTCAGCAACCCAACCTGTGTATGTTAATAACTCTGAATACAGATTGGATTGGGGAATATGGGGAAAAGTTACAGATACTACATAAGACAGTTTGGGGAATTAGAGACACAGGATCTCAAATTTTTCTAACAAGTATTAACTGTGAGAAAATAAAATCCAGGGCAACGTGGGGTATATACACTAGTAGCACTATAACAGTGCAGTGTGGAAATGGCCTTAGTTATATCAGGGACTTGACTTTATATTTACATAGGCAGACCAGAATATTTAAGATGAAATCCTCTTAGCTCTTTTGAACCAAAATCTGACAATACAAGTTGGAGTTGATGCCCTTTAGCAAACTTTTATAGAAAGAAGCCATAGGAGACATCAGTAATATTGATTTCATGGACCCTCCAGGACCAAAGGGAGTCAGAAGAAACAGTGTTTACTCTTGGTGTCTTTGGTGAGAACCTGATTTCTTACATGACCAGTTTTGCTGAGTAGGAACCTGAGGCTGTGTGCAGAGTCAATATGGTTTGAGTGCTGGATAAGGAACTGGAAAGATTGGAGGCCCATTCACACTACAGAATAATAATGCTGTCATTCCACTTTAGCTGCCATAATTCTGTCCTATGGAATCCCTGTACTGGCAGTTGAGGGAGGGGCATTTAGAAACCTCAACCAGGGAGCTCCTCTGGTGCTCTCTGACCAAACTACGAAGCTCGAGATTCCATAAGATGTAGCTTGGGCAGTTAAAGCTGAACCAAAGTGCTGTAATTGTGGAAACCCCCTAATTTTATCAGTGTTGTGTCAAAATGACTTAAGAAATAAATTGTCCCTTGCGCTTAAAGCCAGAGAGCTAGCATGGTATATAGTTTGAGCATTGGACTATGATCGTGGAGAACGTGGCTGTTTCCGCACTAGACTGTTATAGCGCTATCATTCCACTTTCAACATCTTATGGAATCTTGGGGTTTGCAGTTCAGGGAGGGGCCTTCCTACACTGCCCTCCCTGAACTGCAAACCCCAGGATTCCATAGGATGTTGAAAGTGAAATGATAGCACTATAACAGTCTAGTGCGGAAATGGCCCAGGATTCAAATCCCTGCTCAGCCATGGAAACCCACTGGATGACCTTGGCCAGATCACACTATCCCAGCCTCAGAAGAAGGGAAAGGCAAACCCTCTCTGAATAAATCTTACCAAGAAAACCCTGTGATAGGTGTGCCTTAGGATCGCTGTGAGTCAGAAAAGTCTTGAAGACACACAACAACAACAAGTTTCACAGTTGAAAATCAGTTTGAACCACAACCAGAAGTAGTGTACTACACTATTAGTGTAGGTTCAGCTCTATTCAGAGATTCTTAGCCATGCACTGTAAGTATGTGAAGAGGGGAAGTGAATGACTTTCTGAAGGAAAGAGCTGTCTACATCTGTGATGGCTTTTCATAGGAATTAGAACCCAGGTGAATAGTCTTTTTGTTGTTGATAATGATTAAAAATATTGGTGGGGCAGGTAAGCTGTCATAGCCATGTCTACTCTACTTCCTCACATATTTATGGTATGTGTGTATGTACATTTAAGTCACCTGTCAACTTACGGCAACCCCATGAATTTCTTGGAGTTCTCTTAGGCAAGGAATACTCAGGTGGTTTTGCCAATTCCTTCCTCTGAAATATAGCCGACAGCACCTTGGATTCCTTGGTGGTCTCCCATCCAAGTACTAACCGAGATTGACTCTACTTAGCTTCCTAGATCAGACAGGATCTGGTGCATTCAGGTACCTAGTTAAGAATGCTTGAACACAGTTTCTGCACAATTCCTAAATTAATAACCAATTTTCATTGTGAATATGTGGGATTTAGCTGGGCCAAAGCTAACAAAATGAATTTCAACAGAGAGAAATGTAAAGTCCTACACTTAGGCAGAAAAAATGGAATGCACAAATATAGGGTGGGGGACACATGGCTAGCTAATAGTATGTGTGAAAGGGATCAAGGAGTCTTGGTAGATCACAAGCTGAACATGAATCAGCAGTGTGATGAGGCAGCCAAGAAAGCCAACATGATTCTTGGTTGTATCAATAGGATTATGGTGTCTAGATCGAGGGAGGTAATGGTACCACTCTATTCTGCCTTGGTTAGGCCTTATTTGGAATACTCTGTCCAGTTCTGGGCACCTCAGTTCAAGAAGGATATCAACAAGCTGGAACGTGTCCAGAGGAGGGCGACCAAAATGGTGCAGGATCTGGAAGCCATTGTAAGGCCCTGCTTTGGGGGTCCCCAATATCAGTATGGTTTGGATGGGCACCATACTTAATTGGCATCATATGTAATTGGCAACACATTTTATTGGCTCTGATATCAAAATCAAGCCTGAAAGATGACAGAGAGGTCAAACCGAGCGAAGGAAAGAATTTGACTGTAAATGTGAGAAGCATAGGTCAACTCCAAAATTCCTCCAGGTAAGACTTGAGTCATTTGTCAGGCAAATACACACCATTCCTGTGGATAATAGGCTTAAATAGAAGCTAGAATTTTCCAGGGAATCCAACTGTGAGGAGCCCACCAGGACACTGGTTGACAGATATCCATCCTTTGTACACCTGGATTCTTTCCTCTGTCCTCACAGCACCCACAGTAGACAGCTATTACAATATCCATCATGTCTTTGTCAATCAAAGCACTAAGCCCATCAACAGGCAAAGGACCCATTGTCCACAGCAGGTTTCCTTTGTCTAGCATCTGGAACCTTCACAGCCACAAGCCATTTTCAGGGTACAAATACCCCTGGTTTGAGGATGCCCAGTGCAGTCTCCTGAAGATCTACCCATCACTCTGTCCGTCTGGCTCCTGAATGAGAACTGCCCTTGGGTCCTACCTAAGCCAAAATACATTTCTACTCTTCGCTACTCTTCTGGACTGGTAATTATAAATCCCTCCAAATCCCTCAGCCTCTCTATAATTTTTCCTTCCTTTCTCTTTCAACTAGCTCTTGTGTGAATGTGTGATTGTGTGTATCTTGTGTGCATGCATGAATGAATTCCCCTCAATAAAATAATTTTATTAGACAATTTTGCTTGGTTTTGGCTTGGCCTGACCCCGTAAAAATTGGGTTTAAAGATTTCGCTAAGTTACCCTGCCTCTTGTAGTGCTACAGCTTGTGCTCTGGCTAATTCCCATTCCCCATTATTTGGAGCACATTGAGGTGTCCCCCATGGGACCCCAGAAATCAGGGTAACACCATGCCCTATGAGGAATGGCTTAGGGAGCTGGGTGTGTTTAGTCTGCAGAAGAGAATGTTAAGAGGGGACATGATAGCCACGTTTAAATATTTGAAGGGATGTCGTGCTGAGGAGGGAACAGGCTTGTTTTCTGCTGCTCCAGCGACTAGGACAAGGAGCAATGGATTCAAGCTGCAGGAAAGGAGATTCCACCTGAACCTCAGGAGGAACTTCCTGATGGTCAGGGCTGTCCGGCAGTGGAATATGCTGCTTTAGAGTGTGGTGGAGTCTCCTTCTTTGGAGGTTTTTAAGCAGAGGCTGGATGGCCATCTGTTGGGAATGCTTTGATGGGTGTTCCTGCATAGCAGGGGGTTGGACTGGATGGCCCCTGGGGTATCTTCCAACTCTATGATTCTATGATTTCTGAAAGGAGCCTTGAAACTCCAGGCAAGTAGTGGCTGAGAAAGGGTTTTTTGGCTGTGCAGACATTGTGTTTTCAGCCACAATATACACCATGGATGGGAATCATAGATGTTGTGGGATGAAAGTTTTAGTAGCTTTAGCCAGCATAGCCTTTGGTGAGAAATGCCAGCAGTTACTGTCCAACAGCATCTCTTCCCTGATGTATACATTTCTTGTGTTGTTACTGTAGCTGAGTAAACAGCCCTCTCATAAATGTGGCTGTACTGTCATGATCAAGCTCGAGTATCCATGCCAAGCCACTAGTATTCATGATTTGGGGTGAAAAATTAATTGTTGAACAATTAAAGCCTCTTTATTTCATCTTCCCACAGCTATTAGTGGGACTAAGCTCCCCACATCCTTTTCCGCACTGAAGTCCTTTGGCCTCCAGTAGCAATGCCTTAGGACTGTCAGCCACTTCTGTGCAACTTTATTGCTCCTGTGAAATCTCATTGCTCTCATACTTAATATATTTGTTCCATTTCACAGTGGGATATTGTCTGTTTCCAGATGTCTGTTTAAGTAAGCAATGGGGATATATCTAAAATTGACATCAGAGTTTTCCAGACACAGAGATATGAGGGGGAGTTGATTTAGAAAGGACCAGTGTTCAGTTGGAATCAGGAACTTTTTGATGTGTGATGCACCTGCTCATCAATGTGATTTTTTTTTTTCAAAAAAAGAATGCTATAATCACAGGCATTATGTTGTGCTGAGTAGAACTGTGGTACGAAATTATTGTGGGGAGGGGGCAGAAGAATAATATTGTCCATACAGGGGGAGACTGGCATATGTAACTTAGGAAAATTGCATTGTTAGAGTAAACCAGAGAACTTGAAGGACTGGGCTAAAAGAAGCTCTGTGTTTATCATAAATTCTGTCCAGATGTGAAGTTTACCAGCCCTAGCTTCATATGTATGGCAAATGCTTTATGGCTTAAGTAGGTGTTGTACAAATGCAACAGAAAGTAATTGCTATAGATTCATGATGACAGCCTAAAGGAATGGATAACATTTTAGCTTTGGGGAGATAGATGGGGGCAGATTAAAGCATAGCAGATTTCAAACCCTTGTCAGCGCAGTCCACAAGATGGCAACAGATGCTTCTCTAATGCTCCTGCCAATCAGGTAAGAAGCAATGGCCTTGAATTTGAAAACTTAACTGTTTCAGTGAAATAGAATAATCTGTTTTAGCAACTGGAAAAGCATAACCCATTAGAATGAAGTCATTGCTGTGGGAAGCCTTTCCAAATACATTCAAAGCAGGACCTCAGATGAAATACTGCAGAATATCTGCAGGTCCTAACAGTGGCACTCTTGAACTTTATTCCATCCAGCCATAGACTTTCAGGCTGACACTGCTGTTTAAGGTCGATGGATGGGGTCTCTGTGTTAGAGAAAGGTGTCAGGAAAGAAGAAAGAAAAAGGACAGCCTTTTTTTTGTTCTCCAAAGTGTTATGCAACAAAAAAGGGCTCATGTTTGGGCCTCACTAACAGCACTGAACTGGAGTCCTTTATTACTATATAGAATTCAGAGGAGTTGGGGAGCAGGAAAGGAAACTGGTCTTATTTTCCCTTTCTCTCTTGTCTAAAACTTCTGCATATGGTTCAGTGGGTCCCTCCCACCTCCAATTCCTCTTTCAAAAGAAGCTCTTAATTTCCAGCAGGCCAGCCAGGCAGATGTTCCTGCTACAGCTCCACAGCATGACAAAAGTGATGGCTGGAGGGATCTCTAGCCAGAGAAACTCCCCCTGGATAAAGGGGGGAAGTGGAGGATTAACTTATTAGACTCCAGAATTCCCATTATGTGCATTCACTTGTGAGTAAGCATTTTACAAATGGGAAGGACCATAGGAGTGACATCTTGCCCTTACTGTGAAACACAGTTGTTTAGATTGGAAGATCTAATGGCCTTATGCCAGGAACCTACTTTTTTAAAAGAAGAAATTTCTAATTAATCTTTGAAGCCATAAAAGTGAAAAGCCTTCTGATTAAAATGGAACAGCAGAGCCTGCACATATATCCTTTCTGCAACCAGGAGTCAAGTAAGTCTGTTTGACCCATGAGTTTAGGATAAATGAATTAGAAAACTGGGGGTTGACTGAATTGCCTTTTATTTGTAAGAAGGAATTGGATATTAACAAGGAGAAATTATAGCACAAGAAAGTACAGACATTATCAGGTTGAAGTTGACAGCGTTGTTTCATTGACAGCTTTTGGCTAGTCTCAAGTAGAGTGAATTGTTAACTTTGTAACTTCTGGACTAAGGGAAAGATGGAACTTTCCCTGGAACAATCTGAGGATGTTTTATAATGGATTTTGGAAGAACATGAGTAGAGATTATGAGGAAAGAGCTCAATGCTAAGACAAGAAGGAGACAAAGAAGCTAACAAGGAAGCAAAAGAAAATGAAAACCAGATGGAGAGACAAACTCAAGCCAAGTTAATGGACAGAGTTACTGAGGGAGTTACTGATCAGGAAGGTTTGGTTTTTGAAAAGGAGACTACAGCCCAAGGTGGGGGAGGGAGAGAGAGAAGAATTTAAAATTGATTTGTAAGCAAATTATTTTGATGGTTGAATGAAATCAAGTTGATTTAGTTTGTATGATTGAAATGAGTGTGAGAAAGACGTCAAAAATAAGGGTGCTGTCTCAGGAAAGTGACCTTGAAATGTCATGTGAGAATTTGAAAGAATGGGACTGCATAGTGTATAGAAAGCACGGCTGTGCAGAAAGAAGGGAATTAAATTCAAAGTGAAAGTTTTATTTAAACTAAGTTAAGAAATGGCTACAGACTCAGGATAAAGATAATAGGACTGGGCTCATGAATTCAGTAAAAGGTTTAATACTATAAAATAGTACTGATATCTAGCTTTTGAAATGACATAAATCATGGTTACAGCTTTAACTAGTGATAATATTATGTAATTAAGCCAGCAAATTGCATTTGGTAAAATTAGTTGCATTAATGTTAGTTAGTATTATTTTTCATATATTATATGCTATGTATCATCCATCATGTAAGCAATTTGTAATGTAATAGAAAGTGATTTAGAGTTATTATGTTAGATATGTTAATCTTGTACAAGAAAGTCTGTTTGCTTTTTCTTCTTGTGAGTATTATTGGGGGAAGGGGAAGAAGAGAAATGTTGGCTATTTCTTGTTTTGAGAGGCTTGAACTAATCTGATGGCAATAATCCATTGAATGGGAGGAAGGAGATTGATTCTTTTTCTTTTACTTACTTTTTCTTCTTTCTTTTTCTTCTTTTTTTAATTTTGAAATTGTATATTTCTATGTCATTTTTATGTTATTTTCTTTGCTTGCATGTACTTGTAGTTTGTTTTGTTTTTAGTGTTTTTGGATGATGTTAATAAAAGCATCGTAAAAAAAAAGTTGTGTGATAAGAAGTGAAAGACAGTCACGTAGGGACGTGGGAGCAGAGAGGCGATTCGCCCTGAATGGCAATGTTCCTGGGGCGTCCCGGCCTGTAGCCATGTCCTCGCATGCCCTGGCCATGCCCCCACGCACCATAGCCATGCCTCTCACGCAGTGGTCACGGCCCTCTTGCCGTAGCCCCCCCGCCTCCCTCCATACACTCCAAGCTTTGCCACTATTGAAAGAGCTCCAAAATAAGATGAAGATGGCATGCTTCAAGATAAAAAAAAAGGCCACAACTTTATTGATTACAGGATACAGAATGGGATGGCATATGCATGGGCCTGGATCCCTGGCATTGGCCAACCTCCCTGTTGACCGATGAGCCCAAGCTTCTGGCCAGGAGCCAGAATCCTAGGAATGACAGGGAAGTGAACTACCAGCTGTAACCTCCTGCCACCAGAGGGTGCAAGAAATGCATGTCCTTCCGACCCAGGCATGCCTGCCACCACCTTGCACCCCTTGAATCCCAAGAGGGACTCCAGTCCTTCCAACACCTGTTGGCACTTGGTACCAACTGTCCCAGATCCAAGACCCATGTGACCACCTCCGAAAGCTGTGATAAAGCAGAGCATGCAAAACAAGGTGGGAGGGTGGAGAGCTGCCATGAAGCAACTGGCCAGCTCTTGGAAGGCAGCAGAATAAATCTTGGAGGCCAACCTGTGTGAATCCTACAAGCTCAAAACAGGCCGAACTCAGGCTGCCAATGAATTCAAAGCTGGTTAGATTTCCGTGGCTGCCTTCCATGTAGGGGTTTCTGGGTCCACATGATACTGCACAGCCCCGGAAATGGCATTTCCTCTAGCAGGACAAGCTGGAAAAAGCGGTCAGATTTGCAAATGGTGCTAGGTGGCAAGAGGATAAGTCATGCAGCCTGCAAACTCCTAACATTCTCTAGGAACAAACTGGAAGGACACATGTTTTTGGGTCATTTTTATTTTAATTTTTAATTCTTTTAATTTGAATACATATGTTTGTTTTCCTTTCAATTTTTAATATTGGAGATATATAGAAATTACTAAATTATTTTTGGACAGTCCCGGTTCCAAAATGACAGACACAGAATCACACAAATTTGATATTAGTGGTAATGATAATTTCAAGAGCAGGGAAGATGGGAGAACATCTTCAGTTCCTCTGAGAGAAAGGCAGTGATGTATTTGTCTTTTACTCCAAGCCTCAAGTCTCTACGTTCAACTCTCAAGTTGAATCTCAAGTCCTTGCAAGATACGTTCAAGTCAGGTCTCGAGTCAAGTCTCAAGTCTGGGAGCCAACTTTATACCCCCAACCTGTGTACCAGAATTTCTGGACAAAGTTGAAAGTCAGTTTTAACAATTTAAGTAGAGTTGGTCCTCTACTTTTGTGATTTTGCCATCTGCAGCTTCAGAAGTGGGGAATAGGATCCTTCTTACTTCCCATTTGCCAAGCTGGAGGCTTTTTCAAAAGTGAGGAATAGTATCTTTCTTATTCCCCATTATTGAAACTTCAAGAGCTTTAGAAGGAAGAATCCTTCCTCCTCAAGCCCACTGCTTAACACATTTTCTGTTCCCCTCTGAGATATGCACCCTGCACTCTGGGCACAAGTGTTGCCTTCTGCTCTTAAGAAAAGTGTTAGAAAGCTCCTCCTATATGTAGCAGGGATAGGCTGCTGAGCAGACCTCAACCCCACCTCAAGCCCATTGCCTAACCCACTTGCTGTTCCCTCTGAGAAATGTGTCCACACTTTGGGCTTGAAACAGATTTGTCATGTGACCAGTAAGTTGTGAGGCTTCTGGATGAATATGTTATGTTACTGAACCAAGTGCAGCAAGTCAGTCACTAAAAATACGCAAGTTCAAGTTGAGTCAAGTCTGAGTTGAGTCACTGAAGTGACTTAAGTCTGACTTGAGTCTGAGTCTATCAGCTCAAGACTTCATCACTGGAGAAAGGAACTGAAAGTGGCTCACAGATGGATACATCAGATTCTGAATCATAAATCCAGAGTGCATGGAATTTTTACCTACTGTTCTTTCCCTCTTAATTCTTTTTCCCTCCTACTCTATGCATAGGCCTGAATGGACAAGCCAAATGTTTGCTGCAACAGTTTTATTGGCTAGGTTAGATTAGGAATGCAATGCATTTGGTAACACCAGTATACGAGAAAATATCAGAGAAGCAGGAGTTCATGAACTTAGTGATGTTTCTTCAGTGTTCCAGGGATACGATCATAGAATTATAGAATCTTAAAGATGGAAGGGACCACAAGGGCAATATAACTTGAGAAGATGATGATGCTTAAGCATATCCTTTGAGAGTGTGTGTGTGTGTGTGTGTGCCTTCAAGTTGCCTATGGACTTATGGTGACTCCATGCATTTCATAGGGTTTTCTTAGGCAAGGAATACACAGAGGTGGTTTTATCAGCTCATTCCTCTGAAATATAGCCTACAGCATCTGGTATTCATTGATGGTCTCCCATCCAAGTACTAACCAGGGCTGACTCTGCTTAACTTCCAAGTTCAGATAGGATCTGGTGCCTTTAAGGTATTTACCACACTTTGAATGACAGTGCTTCATTTAAACTCTTACGTGGAGGGCCAGAGACACAAATATAGTGACTAAACATTAAATCAAGAGCCAGTGTGGTACAGTTGTCCAACTGTTGGCTTAGGACACTGGGAAACCATAGTTTGCATCCCTGCTTGGCCATGAAAACCCACTCAATGACCTTTGGTGAGTCACACTCTCTCAGCCTTAGAAGAAGGCAAAGGAAAACCTCTCTGAACAATTTGCCAAGGCAACTCTGTGGTAGGGCAGCTGTAGTTCAGAAATGACTTGAAGGTGCACAACAGCATCAGCTGTAGCAACAGCAAATGTTAAATCAGTTGATGGGCTTTGAGACAACACATATACCACTGCAGTGTTGGTAGAAATATGGGGATGGCTATAGTTTCAATGACATTTTGCAATATTAATAGTAACTGACAATGAGACTGAGCCAGACTTTGTCTAACCTTACATTTTTCTGTTTTCGCTGTGCCAGGTACCATTAAATACATGCCACCATTTGGCTGATTTGTCCTCTAGCTCTCAAGAAACAATTCTTCCTATCCTATTTATGTTATTCCACCCCATTTATGCTATGTAGTTAGCAGAAACGTCCAAAGGTCCAATTTCAGTCCAATTTCTGATGATTTATGTTGCAGGGGCAAACAAATGGCAGGTAGGGTGAATTAAACAAGAGTTTTACTTTACATAGGCACTAATATCTCCTTGCTACTTGTTATTTGGGAAAGGGGATTCTCTTCCTATTGAGAATGTAACAGAGAAGATTGGTGTCCTTTGTTTTTCTAGGCCAAAGTCCATCACTATGATCTGGTAAGCAAACAAACATAGTCTCCTGACTGTGTTTAGCAGGAGCTGGTGTTTCTCTGTTTGCCCAACCAGTGTGTACACTGAGTTATTTGCATGCTCCAAGAGAGTATCCTACTTTATGCCAATATAGCAGAGAGATGGAGACCTCTATTTTCTTGGAGCGCACTCAACAACTACTGGGGAGTGCCTCAACCCATGTCCACAGCCTCAACCTCCTGTTCAGAGAACAGAGACCCCTAGAATCATCGCCTGGGTTTATAACAAAGCAGTACCATTAATATAGCTGTATGGAGGAAGTGAAGCAGGCATTCACGAAGACAGCTGGCTCTCTCAAATATCTACTCATTAATTTTATTCCTCCAAATAAATAAAATAAATAAATAAATGAAGGGGTGTGGGAAAAGGTTCTCCTGGGGATTAGATATTAGGATGGATAGCCCAGGTCAAATGTCCCCCCCCCACATGGCTGTTGTGACTGAACAGCCTTACAGGTACAATATAAGAATATACAGACAACAGGGGTTTGATACTATGAGGCTCCCAGAAGCTTTTTGAGTCTATTCCGTCTCTTGAGACAGGAAGTTCCTTTGTAGTTGTTCTGTGCCTTCAAATAATTTTTGACTTATGGCAACTCTAAGTCCATTTCCGCGCGGGCTTAAAGAAATGGTGCAGAGCGTCCTCCAGGGAGGACATCTGCACCTGGGAGCGGATTGGGTCAGACCTGCTTAGTGTAGTTCTGCACCTCAGCCCACTCCGGAATGACCCGAAGTGGTTGTCCAGCGAGCTTTTGAAAGACTGCTTGAAACAGGTCTTTCAAAAGCACAGAGTGCGCCACTCTGTGCCTGCGCTCCGGTGCAGATTTGTAGGCTCGCACCAGTGCGAGCCTGCGATCTGCCAGGGGTGGGCTTTAGGCTGGCGAGCTTCAGTGGTTGGTGGAGAGCCTCGACTGACTGGAAGCCGCCATTTTTGTCCCTGAAGCAGTGCGGAGCAGCGGCCATGCACTGCTCTGGACCAGCCTGGACCCAAGCGTGGGGCCAAGAAATCCGGTAAGTACTAGCACGGGCAATTCCCTTGCCCTGTGCGGAAATGGCCTAAGACAATCTTATTAGTATTATTTTTTAACAGAATTGATTCAGAGGGTGTTTGCCCTTGCTTTCCTCTGAGGCTGAGAGAGCGCAGCTTGCCCAAGTTCATCCAATTATGTTTCCACGGCTGAACAGGAATTCAAAGGTTGGTCTCCCAGTGTTCTAGTCGAACACTCAAATCACTACACTATGCTGAGTCTCTAACAATGTTCTACTCATGATTATGGACATCGCAATCATTTAAATGGGGATGACTGTGATTATTGTAATGGTTTTCTTGCTTCAGTTGTCTTTAATGATGCCTGTTAGGTGCCTTGTGTGCTATTTTTTAGTAGTAAGGCAGGATAGAAATGTAATTAAGATGCTGTTAGTGTATTTAGCAGACCCTGTTCCTGGCTGAGATGGCAGCAGTGGCTTCAGGTTTCTCAACAGAGATTCTAGGACTGGAAGTTCCAGTCCCCTAGAACCATTACTAGCTCCTACCTCTGTTCAGTAAGAAAAGGGAGGTGGTGGCAGAAATACTGATGGTGTAGTTTCAACATCCCTAATCCCTTAGATTTTTGGTCCATTATTTTCATGGTCCCTACATGTAGGCTTTGTGCTCTGTCTCCATCCTCTCCCTCTCTCTGGCTTTCTAGGAGTTCTCATTTTAAAGTGGCCTTTCTTTGGAACACTGAGATGATTGTCTTGCTGCTTTGGTTATTTTTCCCCTCTTCTTTTACACATTTTGACCCCTGAACTCTCTAGAGTGTTCTTACCTCGTTTCCTGTGTATACATGTTTTGTTCATTCAGGATTATGAGACTGTGGAGGGGAGAGGACAAGGGAGTTGGAATGACCAGGGGATTTATATGGTACTCAAGGATTGTGTGGCATCTGAAATGATTCTTGGGAAAATAAATGAAAATATGTGGATGGGGAGAAGTTATGGAAAGAATATCCATTATTATTTCTTCCCAGGTTGAAAAATAGGGTCCCTGAGAGTTGGGAAATCTCATTGAGAAGAATATTACATTAGTGAGAATCTTGCTCAGTTTTGTCCCCATATCTGAATATCCTGAAGTGATGCAGGGGAATTATTCTGCATAGAAAAAACAACAATCCCTTTTTTCATTTCCTATGCAACTCTTCCCTTTTTTCTGGGATTCCCCCTGCGCAACCCTGTTTTCTATGCAGGAAATCTTTTGTGTGTGTGTGCAGGAAACATAATTTTTTGCAGAAAAAACATATGCCTTTCTACACAGAACAATTCCTCTGCGCCACTTTAGGATGATATGGAGAAAATATTGTGGGGAAATATGGGGAAAATATTGTGGAGTATTTATTGTTCATGGAGAGAAGAATACCATAATGATTTGTCCCTGCATAAAAGGATGAAATACTCAAGCATTTACATTCCAAATGGGGAGAACAATGACCGTGAGGTAACATGTTGCAAAACAGTTTTACATGCAGACATGGTGGACAGAAACACATCATTCCAAAGTGTATAATGTAAAGTACCAGTACAAATACATAGGAAACTTGTGGTTTACACTTCCTTCTATACTTTAGTGCCTGTTTTTAACACTGTGCTTCCTAGGGTCTTTCCACCCTGCCAACAAAAATGGATATTTTACTAAAGAGGTACAAGTCTTTCTGTAATTAATGTGATTATTTTAGAGGGAAAAAAATTGTAAAAGCTGAGCTCTCAATTGAAACCAGAGGGACTGTGTACATGTGGAGAATATGCCAAAAAGGTGTAGAAGGACAGAGATGAAATGTGACAAGGAATCCAGATGTAAACACATCCTTAGTACCTGCTGGGTTGAGTCTCAGGCTGCCCTGTTTTCTCCTGATTCTATTTTCTGAGGCAGGTTGCAGGGATTAGGTGGCACAAATGCCCTAAATGACCGAAGAAAAGCTGAAAGAGAGAGAAAAGAGTTGGTTTCATGTCATGATTTTATTTAGTATATGTATAACTTACCTAGTTTCTACCCGCTTCTGAATTGACAAGCAAGCCAAAAGTCATAAAATAAGTCATAAATAACCAAATAAAAACATTCTAAAATCTGCCCGCATAAGTCACAGACACAGAGTAGGAAATCAAAACATTACCTGATCTTTATGACCTCTTCTGGCTGGCACTTTGTTTCTGGGCTAAGTTCACGATGCTGGTGCTTAGCTTTAAATCCCTTCATGGCCGAGGTTATTTCAAAGACTACCTTCTTCCTTATTTTCCTTCCTGCTCTTTGATATCTAGTTTCTTCTTGGCAAGTCCCACCGTATGTCAAGCCTGTGGCCACCAACAGTCATTTTTGGTGGCAGCTTCCAAGCTCTGTATTCCATTCCCAAACTTTTAAACCTAAATCCAGTTGCTAGTTGTAACCAAAGGAGAGCCACTGAATCAACTGAATCATAATTCAGCACTTAACCAATGGAATTTGCACAAATCTCACCCTACTTAAGTTGTGAGTAGTCTATGAATTTATCTCCAGCTGCAATTATATTCTACTTGAAGAGTAGGCAAAATGCAGCCTTCAAGATGATATTGGATGTCAACCTTCATCACTTGTTTGAACTTCTTTGATAAGAGAACTAGATAAATATTTACAAACAAATAAATGAACTTCCCTCATTCTTCACCATTGGCTATGCTGGCTAGGACTGGTGAGAGCTGCAGTCCAACATTTGCAGGGCCACCTTTGTTATATTGCCATTGCTGTAATTGTGTTGGCAATGCATTTTGCTGTAATTACAACCCTTATGGACAATGTTCATTGTAAAGCAGACTATACTTTTGCCAAGTCAATAATTTAAATAATTGTGCCTATGTGTGTCTTGATGAGTTAGCAAAATCTCCACCTGTTCCTAAAGTCCAGAAGGGGGCTGGCAAGGAGGTTTTCCAATATTTTATAATAGGGGTGCCATTATTAAAATGTCACTGCACCTTGTGGACACTACTCTTGTAGGGATAGTATTTGGAACAAGGTTCTACCAGACGATCAAATCGTCTGCAGGCATTTATTTTGGAAGTAGTTACCTTGTACAGTACCTGGTTTGAAATCTGGGATTTTGGAAGGGCTGCTTTTCAGGCTTAAGAGATAAATTAAGACAGAGGTCCCAAGTTTCTAAATTAACAAATAGTTTTTAATTAGATGAATTGGGTAGTGAACAAAATAGGAAACACCTTTCATCTGTCAAGATTACAAGCTGTTGCACATCCTCCAACTGTCCTGATTTGGCGGGACACTCCCTCTTGATCCCCTACTGCCCCACATTTTCAGCTGCTTTTAAAATGTCCCAGTTTCTCTTTCCTCCTTCCACTTTCCCTCTTTGTCCTCAGCATACTTCCATTGCTGAAAACTGAGTTCAAAGTGCAAAAGTATTTTGCATTCAGTTAACTCAGCAGTGGAGAAGAGGATAAGAGAGGTAGGGTCTTTTCTTTCCCAGCAAGCTTGGACAAAAGCAGACTGCTGCAGTCTCTCCAAGCTTGTTTGTTTTTCCTCATTACTAATTTTTGCCATCTTGGCCATGCTCTGATCTTGCTTGGCCTCACGCGTCCTAGTTTCCATCTGGGAAATGTCGGAAAGTATGCTGTTATCAGGTGTGGGAGAAACTTTCTGGAATAAATGTAGTGAATTTTGAAATTCTTCCATCATATTCAAGAATTTCTGTTCTGGTCATATTTAAGGCAGTCAGTATGTTGCTATACAACCAGAGAAGTTGTTCTGAGTATGAGCAAATAAGTCTGTTCAATCAATCATTCCTAGAAAGTCTCACTAGGTGGGGCAGTATCTCTGGGAAAACAAAAACAGAAGCAGAAATTGGAGCACTAATTTTGTTTGGCGATCTTTAGGAAATGATTCTTTGGCCCTCTTTTCCATTTGTTCCGGAATGGTACCTGAATCTGTTTTCTCCCCATTCTCTTCAGTCTAAAGACTTGCTTTTGGAAATATTGACTATTAGGAGGACAGAACTCTTTACGACCATTTGAAAAAGTTACTGAGGCAAGTGTTGACTGTAACAGGTACTTTAATGATGAGTGGCATGAATGAGCCATCACCCTTGTCCTAGCAAATAGGCCCTGTCACATGGAATCTTGCACTTTGGGGAGGAAATCAGCTTTCACTGCAGGCTGCCAAGTCCAAATGAGCTTCATAAAGCACCTGCAGATCTGAGCGTCAAGCAATTATTTCACTATCTTGCCTAAAAACAAAAAGGGCCCTGGCCTTCTCTAACCTCTGGCCTTTTACAGCTAACATAAACTAATTATATTTGCAGTGCAGAGGGAAAATCTTTCTGCGGTTCTCCCTGGGAGTTGTCACTCATGCTTTGTGCAGCGTTGTCAGATTAGCATCGTGTCATTGAAAATATGGTTGCCTTCATCAGCTCACAGCTCGAGAAAGCTGGGTTGCTTAAGTGCTTAAAGAGATACAAGCTGTGGGCTGCAAGTTGCCTCCAACAGAACTCCTCTCACCCCGACTGGTTCCATGACAATGGTCCTCCTAGCTGCTTACACTGCCCATTTAGTGGTGGGACAAGAGGCTCTTTGTCCGGCATCACTTAGCGGCAATTACAGCCCCGTCAAAACAGTTTTTGTTTTATGACAACGTGTTAATGGGCCCACGGTTGGGTGTGAGAAATAACCCAAGCCGCACGCATTAAAGCAAGGTTAGAGGTTAATTGAGACTTTCTAACACAGCGCATGAGATTTTTGCAACCTTTTACAGAGAGGAAAATTGCAAACAAAAAGGAGATAATGTGATACAATTAGTCGGGAAGCAGGAGGGTCAGAATTCCCAGATGCAAAGGAAAACTGGCCAAGTGAATCAGGCCAGATGGGCCACCTGGTCCCTAGCAAGTGCCAAAAATAGTGGCAGTCATTTTTTGTATTAAAAAAACAATTTTAATTTTCTGTCTAGCAGATTAGCCAACAATTAGTGGGCCTGTGTTACAGAGAGTGTGTGTATGTGTTTATATATATATATATAAATAAATAAATATTAGGGTAATTTCTATTTCTTTGTGTTGGCTTTTAAAAGTATAATTACAAAGAAAGAAATGAAGAAGAAAAAGTGTGTGTGTGTGTGTGTGTTAGACCAGCATCACAAGGGATGGTAGCACATTGTGATTTGTGTTTCACATTGAGTCATTAATATGCTACATAGTTTCTTACATAGGGTTTCTAAGGCCATCTAATGTATGCCAGGCGTGTCTGAGAGGTTCCTGTGCAGCTAAACCCTCCTGAAATGCTTTTCCCTTTTCATCATATTATTTTATTCATAATTATTCACGTATAAAGAGATTTTTTTTCAAACAGAGAATGGATAGGGACAGGATCTGACCAAAATATTCTGATGTCAGCAAATGTCAGCTGCTAGCCCAAAATGAATATGGTACTCACATCGAGTAACACATTCTACAGGCATGCAAGGCAGAAAATCGCACAAGTGCTTCTTTCCCTCCCATAACAATAAAAATAGAATAAGAATAAATTAAAGAACTAATAATTTTCAGTCTTTTCAGGATGCCCCAAATCAGCTGCCTGAGATGGCTTCTTTATTTTACCCAATGATAGGGCCCTAACTTGGAAGCTTTTGGTAGCAGGTTGTATTTATCATTATTACACACACACACACACATTCACGTATTTATTTTTTTTAAAGAACATTCTTCCTCTTATAAATAAAAATTAAAAATATTAAAAAGCAATAAGTACATACCAAACAAGAACTGGATGAAAACAAAATTAGAAGAGGGTTTCATATTTCAAAGATAGGAAGAGTATTTTCAAATGTCTGCCTGATTTTTTTGAAAAAAGTTTTTGCTTGATGCTTCAAAGATACTGTATTTGAAACTCTATATTGGGGAAAGTGAGAAACAGTATTTGAGGCGTTGCTAGGACTGATCAGGAACATCGCAGGCCCTGAGACCTAGGAATGGACTCTGTTGATGTCGTAAGGGCCTCCCCTGGTGATATTGTTAAACATGATGCATTTAAGCATCAGTCACATTTGTGCAGAGCTTGTCATTCAGATAAAAAAAAAATCTAACAAATAAGAAAAAAGCCTTCCAGTTTGAAAATATTTTTTTTCAAGATCCACATTAAAGGAAAAAACAACCTGCTGCCTTATCTCTGTTTCTAACACTTTCCTACCAAGTTCTTTTAACAACATAATGGAGTTGTAGTACACGTTTTCAAAGATCCGCTTCAAAAAGAAAATCCAGACTTTTCAGAGATTGATTTTAATAATCTGGAAGCATTATGGCAGTTGCAGCCAAACATTTCCCCTTCAAAACATAAGAGTTTTCTGAACTCTGTTTTTAATAGATTGCTTCTCTGTAACTCTCATTGTCCACATTTTTTTCCAGATGAGATGTGGAATTCCTCCCTTGCCCAAGTAATAATCATAATAGTGCTACTATTAATCACCAAATATTTTGGAGAGAGGTAGAAAATGACACTGGTGATGATGATCCAACAGGGCAATCTTACTTACGCCTCTCTATTCACAACCAAGCTCTACTGAGTATAACACAGCTTAGCAGATGTAAACTGCTGAGAATCCAGCATATTCCAATCTTGGCTTCAAGATTTTCTTTGCACAGGAGGTAAAGGAGAAACAATTGGAGAGAGGAGGAAGGGAGGAAAGAGATGCAAGAGATCAAGTACAGATAGGGAAAGTACGTGCAGAAGAGAAAGCAAGTAAGATTGAGAATGAGAGTGAAAATAGAGGGTAGGGAGGAAGCAAGAAAACAAATGTAGCTAGGATTGGGGAGGTTAGAGGAGGCAAAAAGAGAGACATGGACAGGAACTAAGGGAGGATAGAGAAGATGAGTGCATGTGGTGAGGGCAGAATGAGAAAGGCAAGAGAAAACATTTAGACAGGAGTTGTGAGTGGGGGAGGAGGAGGACAGGAGGAGGAGGAGTGGCGAAAGAAGAAAGACAATATGGGAAGAAGAGGAGATGTTCAGCCATGAACTGGGTGCAGGGAGAAAGATAAATTAGTGAACAAGATTGAGGATCAAGAAGTAAGGAGGAGGGCACAAAAGAGATGATGAGTTTAACAGGACTTATGGGAAGACAGGAAAAGAAGAAAAGGGACAAGAAGGAGAGAGAAATGTAAAATCAAGAATGAAAAAACACAGGCATCAACTGTCTAATCAGAGGATAAGAAGATATTCATGCCATGCTTTCTGCTAACAATGATGCAATTCATATACAATTCAAGAGTAGAAAAAGAATTTGCCGTTTCTGCAGCTTTGACCACTTACAGTTGAGTGAGGTAGGTGGGAATAGAAGTGAGAAAGGAACAGAGAAAAGGGACTGGGCCGAAACTGAGAACTGGGAATTTAGTGCAAATTGACTCCTAGTGATGTCTGGGTCAATGCTTGCTTATTGAATGAATGCTGAAAATAATCAAATGACTCTTCAGTGCATAGTGAAAATGATTGGCATAGCAGTGAAGATTTGCTTAAATCTGGTGTTATCCCACAGATATTCGTTTTGCTTGGACTGACTTTTAGAACCTCAGAGTACTTGTTGTTGTTAACTGCTGTTAAGTCAACTTTGACCTATGACAACCCTATGCATGAGCAACCTCCAAGTCACCTTATGATCAACAGCTGTGCCCAGTTCTTGCAGTTCCTCTGCGACTCCAGCATAGAATCTTTCAATTTCTTCTTCTGCCTCTGTAGCTAAAGCACAAGCTTGAATTATGGTTATATTGATGGGTTTTCCCTCAAGTCTCATTGATATGATTTGGTCACACTTTGCATTATATCCCTTTACTTTACTGCTTATGCTATATCTTTCCTGACTATTAATGCCACCCCATTTCTTCTCAGCTTTTCATTTCCTGAATAAAATACTTTGTACAGTCAGCCATCCAAATTTGCAGATTTCACTTTTGTGGATTTGATTATTTACAGATTATTTGCTGTCACCTCTGTTGCCTCTCTATGCCATTTTTAATAGGGACTGCAAGCCTCGTGAGACTGAGAAACTGCGAACAAGGCTTGTAAGTCCCTATTAAAAATGATGTGGGAGTGGAGGTGGCATTCAGCCCCACCAGCCCCCCACCGCTTCTGCCTTGTGAAGGAACCCTGATGCCTCAAAGGAATCCATGGTGGGTTGAATGTGGTGATCATACTTTTTTTGTCTGTTAAATATGGTTTGGGAGGGCTTAGAGTTATTCACAGTTTCTTCACTTTCACGGGGGTCTTGTGTCCCTAACCCTAGCAAATGTGAAGGGATGACTGTAATTATCTGACTCAAAATGTCCCATTCATGTCTACTTTATCTCACTCACCCCAAGCATTGTAATGTTTATACATTCTGTTTCTTGTTTTACCATGTCCAGCGTTCCTGCTTCTCACATTCCATATCCCTATAACAGGTGCTGTGCAGCTTCAGACTTTTCTTTTGCCTCTAAGCATGTTGATAGCTGAACTTTTGGCAGTTACATCATTAGCCACAGCACTATTCCTTGTCATTCTCTGGTGTACCTCAGTAGATTGTTGAGCACCATCCAACCCTAAAAGTTTCATCTTCTAGAACTGTCTCTTGTTTCATTTTGGATTGTCTCATCATAGGATTTTCATGGTAAAAGATATTTGAAAGGAGGTTTACTGTGCCTCCTTCTGTGCACGGCCAACAAACGTTTGGTATGGTGCCACTGTTGTTGTCTCTGAGAGATCCTCTGCCAGTGCCACTTCCTGCTACTGGGGTCTTGGGTTCAAAGAATTGAGCAATGGGATATGCTAAGAGAGTGCACATGTGATGTAGCTAAGGTCACTCTCTTAACTGTCTGACTGCTCAGGTTTTGACCAATGTAGGAATAGCTTCCTTGTCTGTCCATATGGGAGAACATAATATTGAAATAGCACTACAGATTCCAGGAATGGATGAAAACATGAAATCAAGAGATGTAGGACTAAGGCTTTTATATCAGTATAGAATTTCTAGAAGCCTCAGTTATAAAAAGTCTGGACTGAAAATGTAGAATATGGTTGCATAGCTTGCTGCTTGCTATGGTTGAAAAATTATCTGCTCTTGTCTCATTTGTGATTAGCTGGCTTACTTAAAAGGCATTAGCATTATTTTAGTTATTTAAATATTGACATGTAATTTGTCTGCTTAAAACCCTAGAATATGGACATTGTTCATAACCATAAAGTCCATGGAATCATAAAACTCTGCACTCCAGAACTGGGCAACTGTGACCCTCCACATGGTTTTCACCTACAAGTTCTATCAGCCCTAGCCAGAAGTCAGTGGAGAAGGAGTATGGGAGTTATAATACAAAAATATCTGGAAGGCCACAGATGTCCATTCCTCCCCTAGGCCTCCAGCCCAGTATACAAACAATGAGTGTTGTGTAACTGACATTATGAGAAAAAAGAAAAACCCAGATGGGGCACCTTAGCCTTGCGAAGCCTTTTTTAAAGACAGCAGAGTCATCCTCCTCAGCATGATTCCCATTCTGCATTGGTCAGTTCTGTGTACAAGAGCCACCAGAGGTGGGCAGATGATGTGATTGCTTCTCAATCCAGCATTGTTGCCCTCCCCCACCCCAGGATGGTGCTGCTGTAGGAGGTAACCACATCGTTTGCACAATTTACAAGGGTTCCTGTATACGTCTTTTAATGGTGGGGTATGGAAGTGTTAACCACACCCCACCACAACGACAACATATGAATTGACTCTTGTCAATGTTGTTTGATGATGATGTTGTAGATCATTGGCCCAGCAGCCTGTTTTTCTTTCCTTTTCTCTTCCCAAGATTCCACCCTTAGTGAGCTTAAAGGAGCGTTCCATCAGTCTCAGTTGTCTCACCTTACCCATGAATAAGGGCAAACTTTCCCAGCCCCAGGTGTCCTTAGGCCACTTATGACGTTGCAGAAGAAACCTCAGTGTTTTCACTGAGTGTCTGCTCAAATAGAGCCTGGGAGCAGTGGTTCGTAATCTGGGGTCCAGGGATCACTGTGAAACCATGCTGCTGGATACCAACAACAGCAGCAAAAGTAGGGATATGGCAGTGGGGGGCGGGTTGTGGATGCTGAGATTGCCCCCTTGTTTGCAAACAAGGGAGCAGTTTGGGCATGTGCACACATATCCCTGCTGCTGCGTCCCTGATGACATAGGAACAGATGTGTGCGCGCATCCAAACTATGGCTCTGGAGAACAGGATTTGAATCCCCACTTGGCCATGGAAACCCACTGGATTATCTCAGGAAAGTCACATTCTGTCAGCCTCAAACAAAGCCAAAGGGAACAAATCTTGCCCAGAACACCTCCATGACAGGGTCTCCTAAGGATCACCATAAGTCTGTTTTCAACAGGGAGAGGCATGATTGCTAGAAAGAACCTGCCCCTGTTAGTGGCACTTTGTTGTTGTGCGCCTTCAAGTCACTTCTGACTTATGGCAACCCTAAAGTGAACCAATCATTTGTTTAGAGGGGGTTTGCTTTTGCAAAGGCTGAGAGAGACTTGCCCAAGGTCACCCAGTGGGTTTCCATGGCTGAGCAGGGATTTGAACCTTGGTCTCCGCTATACCATATTGGCTGTCATCAGCAATAGTACCCACTAGTAATCCTGACAAGCACAAGTCCATTGAATCAACTGATGAATGAGGAGTCAACATTTATCTAAATTCCACTGATTCAATGAGTCTACACAAGCTGGGACTATCAATTGGATTCTAGTCCATGTGTACATTTTTTTTTTAAATTATGTGCCATTTCTGGTCATGTTTAGAGACTGGAGATGGAGATGGGAATGTGTACATGTGATGTGAGCTCCAGCTCTCAAAGGTACGTTTTGATTTATCTGTCTCTTTCCGTGCATGCTAACTGCAGTCTATTTAGGTGTTGTAGTCTCTAAAAGGAAGACATTTCTCAAATTAGTCTTTCCCAACTTGTTGTCCCCTAGATATGTTGGATATGTTCCCGTTCCTTGAGACATCAGATCTGGCTATGGTGAAATATGCCTTGATTACATCCTGTTTGGATTACTGTCAAACACTCTGTGTGGGACTGCCTTTGGAAATTGTTAGGAAACTTCAGCAGGTCCAAAATGCTTAGGCCAAGCTGCTGACTGGGGCAGGTTATAGGGATCATATTACCTCCTTACCAAAACAACGCCACTGGCTGCTGATCTGTTTCTGGGCAGAACTCAAAGTGCTGGCTATGACCTTTAGAGTCCTACATAGCTTGGGTCCAGACTATTTGAAAAACGGTATCTCCTTAAAGAAGCCTGCCTGTGGCTCTAAGATCTTCAGGGGGAGGCTTTCTCTTGGTTCCATCACCATCCCTGGCATGTCTGGTGAAGACACAAGAAAAAGCCTTCTCTGTGTTTGCCCCCAAGTTACAGAATTCCCTGCCCTGGGAGACCCTGCTGGTCTTCTACCCACTGTCTTTCTGCCAACAGGTAAAGACCTTTTTATTTATGGAAGCTTTTGATTTTTAGTATATATGGCAGCAGGCATGACTTAGTTATACAAATGTAACTACATGAACTCATGTAAAATTCTAGCTGTTATTTTCTGTGTAGAAAAAAACACCTGTTTTCTGTACAGAAAATGCAGGAGTTTGGTGCATATCAACTACATGCAAATTTTGTTTGGAATAGGTCCTCAATTACAGCACTTTCTGCACAGGAAACAGCTCTTTCTGCTCAGAAAAATACATTTCTGTGTAGAAATACTATTTTTGCTGGAATAGAAAATTCTATTTCCTGTGCAGAAAATTCTATGTCCTGTGGAGAGAAAAAAACACCCCTACGTTAAAGTCTGCACAGAATAAGCCACCGCAGTCCTAAATTGTGAAGATTCTTGTGAGTACAGGATTCCTCCAGTCAGGGTTTCTTGACACTCAAAACATGTTTGTTTGGGGGTTTTTTGACAATTTTTTAAATAGTTTAAATGAAAATTTGAATATTCTTTCCATCCTTACCGATGGAAAGTGTCAGTTATTCCATTGCCAGTTTATGTTGGCTTCCTATAACTGTATACAGCTGGCCCCCACATTGTGGATTCTGTATCCATGGATAAAACCAATTGCGGCTTGAAAATATCCACCCACCCACACACAAATACAAAAAAAAAAAAAACTCTTTGATTTTGCCATTTAATATAATGGATGCCATTATATTACATCATTGTACAGAATGAGACTTGAGCATTGTTGGAAATTAGAGTTTCCCAGAGTGTTAGCCCTATTTGGGAAATTCTATTGAAGCTAAAACTGTGAAGATTCAGCCTCAATTAGCAGAGTAGCAGAAGAAACGTGTCCAGTTTTGTCTATGACCTGATCTCAGACTGACTGAAGAAATAAAACAAACGCAGGCAGCTTCAGATTACAAACTTAGAAGACTTTACTAATGAATTCTACATCTACGTATGTATTGGAGATCCTACTGCCTAGCTAGCTAAGAATAGAGGTAGCTTCGGTCTAACTCACCATCTTCTGATGGAGATGCAAAGCATGGTCAGAGAGGAGCAAGCGAAGAGTTCAAAGAGAGAGGAGGGGTCTCATTCTTTTATAGGACCAATGACCCAAGCAACTGTCCTGGGTCACATGATCTGATCACCTGAACACAGGAAGACGAAAGGTGGAGCTGTTGGTATCCATAAGGAGAGTAGGGGCTGGAACCAAACCCCAGCAGATACTGAAGGCTCACTGTAGTGTGAAAGGGCCACCTATCTAATGGGCTCTCTGTCCTTGCTTCAGCCTTTTGGAAAACAGTAGAAAGGAACTCTGTGTTATTCACAGAGTCTTTCAGGTTTTACTGACCTGGATATTGCCTAGTTCTGGCATCAAAGTTCTGTGTTTGAGTTCCTCTATAGTTCTGTTTAACATGTTCATCAAACTGCAGGGATCCTAAACATCATGATTATTATCCTACCTATTCTGTCTGATTTAGAAGCATACGTAATTTTGCATTCTCAAATGAAATTTCATTAATGAAATGAAATGGATTATTTTGGTTTCACCTATTAGCATACCCATCCTGAAGAAAAATACGTCCCCCCCCCAAAAAACCCCACACTCACACACACCTCAGTTGACTGCAATATCTCAAATGTGTTAATTTGGGAATGAATGCCGTTTTGTTCTTAAAAGAACAGTTTTAACATTTACATTTTATTTGTATAATAAACAGCATGAAAAGTCAGAATTAAGGCATTCAGCCCTAAAATCAATGCAGTAAACACATTTTATAGTCTCACACATTATCCTCACTTAGACCTGCTACATATCTATGCTTTTCTCTTTGCCTAACCTCAGTTCTTTTCCTCTGAAAACTGAAAAAACATTGAAGGTTGTGTCAGTGGTGCTATGTCAAATGGTAATAACAGACATGGCTTTTTATGCTAAATGCTTGATTCAGATGTCATTGCAAAGCAATTGTGCCTTTGAGCAGTCAGTTCATTACTTCTTTCAGATTACATCCTTCAGATTCCTATCTCAAATTTCTCCAAGCTAAAATGTAAAATTTGCATACAATACTATCAACAATAAAAACAATACATGAACTAGCATGATAGCAGCAAAAATTCCTGTTGACTGGTAGCTGAAAGTGAGGATTGGGGTAGGAATCAATCAATTAATTCAAGTTATTAAGTTGAAAATTTTCTAACAGAAGGGGACTAATTACATTTATTGCAAGTTAATCTATACACACACACAATGTACATGCATTTAGCTGAAATAAAATTGCCAATCTGAAGTAAAATTTTTAGTTTTTCCCTTTCCAAAGTAAATATAATTGGATGAGATTATTTTTTTTATCCTATTAACAACTCCCTAAACACATTAACCCACTTTCTTATTCCTACAGAACACCATGATGTGATGAAGAAGATTTTCCCATCAGGGAGTTGTAAACTGTAGTGTTTCATAAAAGATTTGCATAGGGATCTATGCCTTGCATAATTCAGTGTGCATCATAACTTAGGAAGAGAGAATGGTGAATCCACGTTAGATCTCTCCCAATGGGCTGACTGGGCAAGAGAACGGCAGCTGAGATTCAGGGTTGCTGTTTGTTAAAGTCCCCTGACAAATGATCCTTATGACACACAAGGCAAGATCTTACATGTGGACATAGTTCTGCACGTGCAGTTCTGTGTCTTCACAGAGCCCAGCACTTGCCAAGCCCTAGGAAGGGCCTCTATTCCTGTTCCTTACCACTGAGAAAGAAGAGAGAAAATTCATATCACAGGTGGTCTCAGCCTGGTCACCAGAAGAAATGAGGCTGTGCTCTCCAATGGAGTGCACCTACCTTTCCCTTTCTCCAGGACTCTGATCAGCCAGATTTCCTGGTCTGAATCATCTTTCCCTCCCTCCCTGCCTCTGGTAAGAAGGAGCAGCAGCACCTTGGCAGCTGCCAGGCACATAAGGTTTTTAGATGAGGCACAGGAGGAAAGAACAGCTCTCTGTGTCCCATCCTAACAGGGACTTAGGCATGGGTAAGTCACTAACAGGCTCCCAGCCATAATTAGTGAAATAGTATTTAAGTGAAAGAGGAGAGCATCTGGTGAAACTGAGGCAAGTTCAAGGAAATATTGCCCTGTGTTTCTGTGGCAAGGAAGCAAGTGCAATTAGTGTAACTCCTGGCAAAATGAAAAATATAGTCAGATTCTGAATAGAAATACAATACTGCTATACTGAAACGTAATTGCTTTCATGCTAAGATTTCTCTCCTGTATGTAGTGATCACCTGGAGAGAATACCTATCTGGACACGTGCACCAAATGGCCGGGGGAGAGATCAGGGTGCTTTGCCTCTGGCATATGATGATGGGGGTAAAGTTGGAAGATATTTAAGGTCTTATCTGATTGCCTTGGGGTCAGGTAAGATTCCACCCCCCTGCTGTTACATGTTTTTTGCTACCCCATACTGTATGTGTGGGGCTTGATGTTGATAAATAGGCTTTTACCTGTCCTGTAGCAGGAGGAGAATATGTCTTTGGTGATCACCTTTGGCACCCTTTTGGTGTCAGGTGGGACTCTGAAATCTTCCCTTATAGGGTTCTAGTGCATGGGGGATTGGGAAAGAAGCCTACTGTTGAGGTTAACCTATGATTTGGGCTCTCACTTATAGAGTTCCATGGCTTGGGTGCGAGTCCCTTGGGTTATTTCCAAATTATGGCTGCTGGGGAGCAACCCATAGTATTTGGATTGCCCTTGGGGCTGAGGTGTTTTGCCAAGAGAAGACTGAGGAGGTTGTCACAGAGCTGATGCATGGCCTCAGCTGGACCTGCATCAGGTTGTGTCCCTCTCTTGCTTCATTTTCAGGCCAATACAGCTTAAATAAATTAGGCCAAATAAAATTAGCCCTTATTTAACTCAGTTCCTGTATTTTGGTCTCATTATTTCATGATTGGTTATCAAAAGAAAGTTGCTTTTCTAAGGTCAGTGATGCAAGTGGACCAGGAAAAGCAAATTGTTCATGTTAGGGGTTAGAATTTCCCAGAGTGCAAGCCCTTGGGGAACTCTATGAAAGCTGAAGCTGTGAGGAATTATTCTTCTTTTAATAGAGTTGCAGAGAAAGTATGTCCCAATTTCTGTGTTGTTTTCCCTGAGCTAGAGGCTGACTTGAAAACAAAAACAAGACATGCAGCTTCATGTTCCAAACTCAAAAGATTTACTAATAAACTTTATAATTACATATCCATTAGAGGAACTAGATCCTAACTATGTAACAAAAAGATTTGTGAAGATAACATCTTCATTTTAAACTCACCGACTTACTGGTGAAGAGGCTAGCACAGAGAGAAAGCGCTAGAAGCAAGATTGCTATAGGGAGAGTCCTTGCTTTCTAAGTATGACCAGTGACTGACATCAGAATGTATCCTGGGTGACATGGTCTGGATATCAGAGCAACAGAGCAACGGTTAACCCTATACTAGCTAAGCTCCATTTTTAACAATTCACACTTTCTACCCTCTCTTTTCTGAGGTTGCCAGCAGCCAAGGTGGAGGATTTCAGAAGGCAAATGTTATAAACCTGCATGTCTTCTTTTATACTAGTTATTAGAAATTTCAGTGATGACAGATCACTGCCATACACAAAGATGGATGGACGGACGGACGGACGGACGGACGGACGGACGGACAGACAGACAGACATCATAGGGATAGTTTTTCTAAAATATACTTTGAGAGAATGACTGTTGAATTGGTGGGAGCAGTGAAACATACAGTTGCTTCTCTTCACACCCAAGTTTCATATTTGTAGTGTAAACCTTAACATAATATAAAGCAATTCAGTAGGGATTGTGGTTGCACAACAAGTCTCAGACCATATGAAAGAACCAAGCAAATCAGTCTCAGCTCACATCATGCAATCTATTTTTCAGTCCACTTTTAATGATCATATGAATTGGGTCCCCCCTGCCCCCCAGAAGTTGAAATGTTCAAAGAGTTTCTGTGTAAACTGGCTTGTGTAGACAAATTTAATGTTGCTCAATACAGTTGCCTCTGAGGTTAATCTAATCTTATATCTCAATCCTAAGTATTTGTGTGATGCTTTCCTTTAATGAACATAGCACTGGGATGTTATTAGAAGTGGGGAGGTGTTTATGGATTGCTGTATTACCCAATTGGACAGAATTTTTCCAGACTTTAGGAGTGCTACTCAGATATGCCAGCAATTGTTCATGGTGTTCTGCTGATCACAAATGACATTTTGCTACCTGAGTAAGTGAGGCAGATTAACTGAAAATGCAGTGAATGGCAGATGAATGGTAATGGAAAGAAAGAGTGGGTTGGATCTAAGCAGAACTTGGAAAAGTTATTGCTTTAGACTCAAATTCCACAAATCTCCCAGGCCATTTCCACACAGGGCAAGGGAATTGCCCCGTGACGCTACTCACCAGACTTTTGGGCTCCCCGGTCTGGTCCATGCTTCTCCGGAGCAGTGCGTGGCCGCCGCTCCGCACTGCTCCAGGGACAAAAATGGCAGCTTCCGGTTGGTCGAGGGTCTCGACCAACTGCTGAAGCTCACCAGCCTAAAACCTGCCCCTAGCAGATCACAGGCTCGTACCAATGTGAGCCAGCAAATCTGCATAAGGGAGCAGGCTCGCAGTGGTGCGCTCCATGCTTTTGAAAGACCTGTTTTTAGCGGTCTTTCAAAAGCACACTGGACGACCACTTGGGGTCATTCTGGAGCGGGCTGGGGTGCGGATCTACGTTAAGTAGGTCTGACCCAGTCCACTCCCAGGTGCAGATGTCCTCCCTGGAGGACGGTCTGCCCCGTGTTAAAAATCCTGTGCGGAAATGGCCCCAGTTAGCCTGGCCAGTGGTCTTGTTAGATAGGGGGATTCTGAGAACTGTACAATAGAGAAGTAAATTTTCCGTGCTCTGAATCTAACTTTGTTTGAGCAGACCTACTCATTTATCAGGGCTTTCCATATCTGCCCCCTGCAGCTTTTCACACGCCTCAGAAACTCCTTGGGAAAAAACCTAACTTCAAAGAGATTTTGACAGTGTTTGGGAGAGGTTGCAAGGTAGGAGGAAGGGCTGTCTTCACCCAGTCCACTGATAGAAGCTATTGCATTGGTGGGAGGGGCTAAAATGAATATAACCCTGGAAGGGAAGAGTTCACCAGGGAAAATGCACAATACTATCTGTTCTTCTGGGGAAATGAATACCGATTAATCATGACTGATGTGTTGCATCACGGCAAACAGGTGGGATACATTACTAAGTCACATGTTTCTAGATCTCTTATTTGCTCTACCAAAAGTCTTAGAATAGACTTCAGGAAATTCAAGGATGTCTTCAGTAGTACTGGAGAACTGCTGATTCAGTCTGTTCTCAAAGAACAGGGACTTGTTCCACCTTTTTGATATTTTCACCATGTTAGGTGATTCCTTCACAATCAATTACATTATTCTTACTTGTCACTTTAAGTTGAATGACTCCAGTTAAACATGAGGTTACTTATAAACCATAGTTCCTCAGATGGCAAGCACTGGTAGCATAAGTCAATATCTGTATTCCATGGAGGAACTGCTTATGATCTCATCACACATACGCACGTACACACACACATACTTCCCCAAATATGGAAACACAAATAATTCATCTGGTTCATGTAAGCTTCATTGCTTATAGTCTGAAGGAGTCTTTTTATACATCTGATCAACTGATGTTTACCCATTTGTCAATTGATACCATTAATCAGCACTGGGAATGTCTCAATGAGTAGAGTCTGCAGAGATAAAAACCACAGTCGGGACTGTGTGCTGGGGAGATGAGTGGATGATGCAAAATATTCAGCACGCAGATCATGGGCCTCAATTTGCTCACCCCTTCTTTAACCTGTAAGCATCAGGGGAAGAGTTGTGTGCCTTTTCATTCAGCGAAGGTTTTGTGAAAGTTTTCAATGTCAGTGCAATCACATTCTTTGCCAGCCTTTTGAAAACTATTTTTTTTTAAAAAAAAAGCTTGCTTTTAGGGAGATTCTGAATTACACAAAGAGTAATTTTTCCAATACATATACTAGACAGAGGCACAAATATTAAGAGTGAAGATCTAGCATTGTTGTGCATGTATGTATGCAATGTACATGGGAACTCTGAGGCCATTTCCGCACAGGGTGAGAGAATCGCCCTGTGCTGCTACTTACCGGACTTCTTGGCTCCCTTGTCCAGTCCGTGCTGCTTCGGAGCAGTGCACGCTCGTCACTCCGCACTGCTTGGGGGATGAAAATGGCAGCTTCTGGTTGGTCGAGGGTCTCGACCAAACGCTGAAGCTCACCAGCCTAAAGCCCACTCCTGGCAGATCGCAGGCTCGCACTGGTGCGAGCCTGCAAATCTGCACCGGGGAGTGGGCACAGAATGGCGCACTCCATGCTTTTGAAAGACCTGTTTTAAGCAGTCTTTCAAAAGCACGCTGGACAACCACTTCGGGTCATTCCGGAGTGGGCTGAGGTGCGGATCTACATTAAGTAGGTCCGACCCAGTCCACTCCCAGGTGCAGACGTCCTCCCTGGAGGACACTCTGCACCATTTCTATTAGCCCGTGAGGAAATGGCCTGAGTTAATGTAGTCTTCAGTAAATCTCCCTCCGCCCCAATATCAATTGATTTCTGACTGATTATCCAAATATTTGGTAGCTGGACTTCTCGACTAGCTATTATCATATATATGTATCCAGAGGAGGGCAACCAAAATGGTGAAGGGTCTGGAAGCCATGCCCTATGAGGCGTGGCTTAGGGAGCTGGGTATGTTTAGTCTGCAGAAGAGAAGGTTAAGAGGGGACATGATAGCCATGTTTAAATATTTGAAGGGATGTCGTGTTGAGAGGGAGTGGGCTTGTTTTCTGCTGCTCTAGAGACTAGGACAAGGAGCAATGGATTCAAGCTGCAGGAAAGGAGATTCCACCTGAACCTCAGGAAGAACTTCCTGATGGTCAGGGCTGTCCGGCAGTGGAATATGCTGCCTCAGAGTGTGGTGGAGTCTCCTTCTTTGGAGGTTTTTAAGCAGAGGCTGGATGGGCACCTGTTGGGAATGCTTTGATGTGTGTTCCTGCATGTGTTCTATGATATGACTTCTGCTTTTATAATTATATTCCTCTTTTGGCTAATTTTTATGGTGACCGATTATTTCATACTTCACTTGAAGTTAATCTTCACCTTTGTGGATATGAGTTACAATCCTAAACATACAGAGAAAAGAGTAGCCTCCTCTGAAAACAACAGAATTTCTTTTCAAGGAAACACACAGTACAAGACAGTGGAACATTGAGAAATTTTCTTTGACATTCTTCTCTCCCATCCCTCTTTCCTCAACCCAATGTTGATAGCATTTGGATTAATTTGTAAGAAATATAATAAAAGCATGCATACAATACCACTATTTAATACCACAAAAATGTAATCTGGAGTCATTTTGTTGTCTGTGAGAATGACCTAATAGGATTGCAAAAAGCCTATTATATTAGCATAATTTAATGTGTTCAGAGAGGTGAGCATTCAGAATTCTCTCCTCCTATGGTAACATAGCTCTAGCATGTTTCATATTATCTATCATATTATTTAATTAAGATAATAGTTGTCTTAGTTAATTCTATTGTTGTACAAGAGATCTCTAGAAGAAATCAATATTTGTAACTCGTATGAGAATGACACTTACAAGAGAGAAAGCAAGGTACCATGTTGATCAAAGTATTATTGAAAGCCTTCATATGACTGATCATTAATAGGAGTATGCCATGCAAAAAATGGGGTAAATGTGGGGTCGTCCAAAGTACATGCGTGGGTGGGAGCAGCAGGCACTCTGTCGCTCTACCCCTGTCACATTCTGTGTTGTGGTGGAGCAGGAAAGAGATGCCTAGTCCTGTAACCCTTTAGATTTGTGAGCAGCAAAAGAAAACAAATCAAACAAAAATAGGGTTTCAAAAGGAAATATGTTTCAGTCAGGAGAACTGGACTCGATGACCTCCACAATGCCTCCCAGCTATTTTCTGCTGTGATTCTTGTCCAAAAGGGGAGATCCTTATCGCTTGCATTGCCCTGTAATAGGATGGGAGGTTTGGCCCCACAGACAAAGATGTCAGACAAAATTTAAATTCTTCTTATTTATTAGTAGAAATTAACCTTTTGATGCTTAACTCTCTGTGGTTTGTGGGAGAGTTTGTTGACTTCTGAAAGTGAATTTCTTAGGAGACGAAGAAAGAACGGAGTTCAGTATGGAATGAACCAAAGGCCTTTTGAGCCGCTAAGAAAAAGTTCCTAAGCAAAACTCATACTTGAAGAGAGAAGTGTTGCCCTTGTTCTGCATGCTGACGTATATGCCTCATGTTTGGGGAACCACCCACAGCTTCTCAAGTGTTTCATGGTGGGTCCCCTTTCCCCCACAGTATCCAGATGGATGTGTGTGGACCACTATTATAATATACTGGCTGGAAGAGCTAAATTGTATGTATTCAACAAACAGACTATTTTGGAATTAAAATGCAAGGATATTTTTAGAACTTTCACTTGGGTTTCTTGCTAAAATCAGCAATAGTGGCACATACTAATTTTCCTGGTCAGGGCAGAAGTTTAAAACATTGGGTTTTTGTGTTCATGCACTATTTTCAGCTACAGGTAGCCAGTGTTTATGTTTCAGCTGTGCTGCTGTTAAAAAAAAAGAGCAACTGTATTTTAAAAATCTGTATGAATTAATTCTACAAAAAGAGAGAAATATTGCCCTGAGGTTTAGAGTCCCTGTTAGGGTTTTTGTTTTTTTCAGTAACTAGGAGAGGAAATGATTACTAGGATATTTACTGTGACTTAAATAGTACCATTCTTGATGTTAACATAGGCAGTCTTGAAATACTGTTTAAATATGGGTCTTCCCCCACCCCCAATGGTGGTTAATGTGTCAAGGTTTTTAAAGGGTCAGTAGCTACTGGCTGGAGTAACCTGAAATGTAGCTAAAAGGGAGAACTTTCTAGAACACTTCTAACCATAATTCTAACCAACTGCAGATGATGTGTAACACCACACATGTGTAGCAGCATCTGATGGAAGACAGTGCGCATATCTTTGAAGAAGGAGGATATCCTTCAGGAAATCTGTGGCATAAACCAAAAGCAGGATGTCTTTTTGGTTTGGCTCTTCCTGCCCTTCCTCTTCGCTGTGGCTGCCAAAAGAAAAATTGGTGCACAGCCTTCCTCCAAACCACAGCAGGTGATTGGAAATGTTTTCCTGACTGGATATTCCAAGAGCTGGAGAACCAATGTGGATTTCATTTCTTGGATTAATAATTGTCTGGAGGATTTGAATGTGTCAGGTTCTCTTCGATGTTGTTGGAAACAGTATTTCCATTCTATGTAACCCTCTTCTTTTAAAAGCCAAGGAATCCAAAACCAAGAAACAGCTTCACAATTTGAAATCTGGCAGCTCCCTTTTTTTTATGAAATACCAACAGCACACATGGAATTGAGCTTAACTGTGTGCTCGTGGTACTTGTATTATGAACAATAATGAAGTTTGATGAATGTCCAGCTGGAGCAGGGCCTTCTTGCTATTTGCTCCAACATTGTAGAATGTCTTTCTCAGAAAGGTCTTCCAGGCTCCAACTCTATACTTTGTGCATCAAACCAAAACCTGGCTTTTCTCTTTTTTTTAAATCTTCCCTCAAAAACCTACCTATCAGTGTTGTAGACTTTACTCAATTGACTGAGACTCAAGTCAGACTTAAGTCACTTCAGTGACTCAACTTGGACTTGACTTGGCAATAAATGACACACTGACTTGACGCAACTCATGATTTGTGTATTCTTAATGACTGACTTGCTGCCCTTGGTTCAGTAACAGAACACATTCATCTGGAAACACTTCCATCTCTTTTTGCCTATTGGTAACCTGATGATCTGTCTCAAACCCCAAACTTGGGCCATTTCTCAGAGGAAACAGCAATCCTGTTAGTCAACAGGCTTGAGGCAGGGTTGAGGTGCACTTGGCAGCCTGTCCCCACTGTCTATCAGAGGAGCCTTCTGAAACTTTTCCTAACAGCAGAAGGCAAGACTCAACCCCAGAGTTCAGGGAAAGATCCTTCCTTCTAAAGCTTTTGAAGGTTCAGTAATGGGAAGCCAGAAGGATCCTATTACCCACTTCAGAAACTGGCTCCCAGACTTGAGACCTGACTTGGAAGTGTCTTGGAAGGACTTGAGACTCAACTTGAGACTCGAAAGTAGAGAACTGAGACTTGACTTGAGCCTTGGAGTAAAAGACTTAAATATATCATTGCTGCCTATTTTGAGCTACCTATTTTGGCTCAGCTCCTGAGCAACTATGCCTTACTTTAACTAAGGCAGAGCCAGTTTGGATTGTGATCCAGGAGATCAGAGTTTGATTTCTTACTAAGCCATGGAAACTTTGGGAACATCATGCATTCTCAGCCCCAGAAAACCCCGTGATAGTTTTGCCTGTGTTGCAAATGACTTGAAGGCACATGGCAACAACAATGCACCCATAAGTGAATTTATTTTCCTATTTACCCTTCCCTCTACTTTCTTCAGCCCTTTCCGCACTGAGCTATTAAAATGGTGCAGAGGGACCTCCGACGGAGGTCTTCTGCGCCGTAGAGTGGACTGGGGTGGACTACTTTTTGCAGTTCCGCACCTCAGTCCGGTTCAGAGCAACCGGAACTGGTCGCGCAGCATGCTTTTTAAAAACCTCTTTTTAGAGGTTTTTAAAAATCACAGAGCGTGCAACTCTGTGTCGCTCTGTCCCCACGCTCCGGTGCAGATTTGCAGGCACGCACAAGTGCGTGCCTGCAGATCTGCCGGGGGTGGGCTTTAGGCTGGCGAATTCTCCAGTTGGTGGAGAGCCTCCACCAACTGGAAGCTGCCATTTTGGACACTGGAACAGTGCAGAGCAACGAGCTCGCACTGCTCCTCATCTCGACGGACTCGCCCGGACGCTGAAGAAGTCCAGTGAGTAGCGTCTTTTCACGGTTCCGTTCCCACGTGCGGAAAGGGCCTTCCTCTCTTTCTTTGTTTTTCTGTGTGGAAATTCAGCTTGTAAGCTCCTTGGGGCAAGGACTTTTGTATTCTGGCAAGGAGCATGTATGTCAGTGGTATTATATAGGTACATGGAGGAATAATAAAAGTGGTCTTGCTATGTTTAGATTGCTTTCTAAAATACAGGCTGCGGCTCTTTTACATTTTTTCTTCCCTTGTTAAGAAGGGATTTAATGTGTTTTTTAAAAAAATGTATTCTTGCTATAATTTATTATATTTAGGATACCCTTTGTATGAATTTTGTACATTTTTGGAAATTATTCATGAAGAAAAAGCTAGATATAATTTTTAAAGTAATAATTTATTTGAAGTCCTCACTTTGATTGAAATAGTTTCTAAATTAGAGATCTAGTACAGGCTTCAGAAGCAGGGGAAAAAAAGAAAAAGAAATCAATTCCCATTAAGAAGCTTGAAGATTTTACCAGGAATTTTTGGTGACATGTCACAGAGGCATTGAAGATGATTTGAGGTGGTTTTGCTTTGAGAAGTTTGGAGGAACAGTGAAGGAAACGCTCCCCAATTAAAAGTGAAAGGATTCCCTAACCCAGGCTTTTGACTCACTTCCCAGTGGCATCTTTGACTGAAGTATATTTCTAAATATTCTTTGTGTGGGAAAGAAGCTTTCAAAGACCCTAAAACATTTTCCATGAGCTTCCCAGACCTTACATTTCTTGTGCTGATTTGCTGCTTTCTGCAGCTGCAGTACTTGCAGTACTTTTTTTTTTCTTGGAAAGCTAGTCTTTTCCCCCCTAATAAGAGTGCCTTTGTCACATTGTCACAAAAGTCCTGTCCCTAAAATAGCTTCAGCAACTTGGATAGCTCCACTGAAGTTCAAACTAGAACTCAGAGTCTATTCACTAATCCAGTTACGAGGAAGCTACCAGCTGCCAGTTGATGTCATCAAACAGACAAATCTGGTGGGTTGTATCATGTAACTGTTACAAGAAAGAAGGGGTGTTTTTAAAAATGTAGCAAAGAAAACACACCAATTGTCTGTATTAGGAATGAGCAAGTCACCCTTAGTTCATCCCATGTGCATCTTCAGTGGATGCATGCTTTTAGCTGCTCTACCATCTGCCAGGCAATCTTTGCTGTTTGTTGTGTGTCTTCAAGTACTTTCTGACTTATGATGTCACTGGGTTTTCTGAGGCTGAGAGTGTATGACAAACCCAAGGTTATTCAATGAGTTTTCATGGCCTAGTGGGGAACTGAACCCTGCTCTCCAGGTTCATAGCCCATGCTCAAACCACTACACTACACTGGCTGTAATGCAAGGTAGCCTTACCAGACACTTTGTTTTCAGATGACTTATCTACAGATTTTTCCATATTCTTGTATGTATAATTCTGAGGACAAACCAATAAAGGAAAAGTGTGGTGTTGTGGTGAGATGATATGAAAACAATTTGCAACTAGAATTACAACCCAAATTGTACCAAAACATCTGTTGACAGGCTTCATGAGAAACTGATTGTTTGTCAAGTATACAACTGCTGGCCCTTTGGTAGATGAATTTGTTCTAGGGGAGAGGAGGATCCCATGTCAAGTGTGGGCAGCAGCAGACTGTAAAGCAATAAAGCTATAAAGAATGGGGACTCTATGGTTCTTCACAATGTACTTGTTTGGAAAATAAAGGAAAATAAAACTTAACTGTCAGAGGCAATGTTGGATTTTTGCCTTTTTAATAGTTTGTCACTTTGTCTTTTTGGAAACAAGCAGTTTCATGTGATCTCTTACACTTTAGCCTGTAAAGAAGAAAGGTGTCCTCGGCCCTTTTCGCACCTTACCTTTTTCTAGTGCTGGGCTGCTGGGCTTGCTCACGAAGGCTTGGGAGGAACACTGTTGCATCCCTCCTGCTTTGGCTCCGCAGCTCCTTCCTCGTCGTGCGAATGCCCGCCCCTTCCTTCTGCTGTGCAGCCTGGGAGTTAGAAGCTGCGTTGGGGCAGGAAGCGCAACTGGCGCGGCTCAGGAGGCTTTGCACGGCCTGTTAGTGTGGACGAGGCCCCGGAGCGATGCATGACCATGCAGCATTTTCAGCTTTGAGCCAAAAATGAAAAGCTGTGTGTGCGGTCCGCGTCAGGCCCTTGAGTGTCGCGTAAATGTGAGTGCGTCATGCAGACCGCTCCTCGCATTTACACAATGCTCAAGGGGCCCTTTCGCTTCAAAAATGCCATGCGAAAAGGGCCCTGCTTTAGAAATTGGACTGCATTCAGTAAGATTCCAGTCCACAACAAAGTTGCCCTAGAAATATGACATAAAGTTTTGTTCTGGATCAGTGTGTGTGTGTGTGGCGGCCAAACTCTTGGCATGGAAAGAGGTCTCAATAGTCAGGAAGAAGCAGAAGAGATAGAGGAGAAGTCAATGCCATAGCAAAGCAATGAGGTGGATGGAAGACTTTAATCTCCATACTATGGGAATTCTTCACTTCCCCACCAAAGTACGTAACAGTTCAAAAGCATGGAAATACTTTGCAGAAGCATTTAGATAACTTATTCCACAAATATTTCAATGTCTGGCAAATCTGTTCTTCTGCCAATGTTTATTTGGGGGTGTTTCTCCGTCTAACCCTATCTGGCTTTTTGGGAATGTTGGAAATGTGATATATTTGAATTTCTCTGGCATCCCCAGTCTGAATATCAGGAATTTCAAGACCTACTTGCCATTTTTTGGCATCTTTTCAATCTGTAATAATCTAACAAAACAAAACAAAAATTGCATTTCACATTTTAAAAATGGTAATTCTTTCCCAAAGATCTCTAAAAACAGAGGGGTATTTCAGAGGGGGAAAGTTTTCATGCATGCACAGAAATGCACCATTTACTTGTTTATTGCAGATGGTGCAAATGCTGCAAACTCTTCAGTTCAGCCCTTAATGGTTCCTCTTCTTCCTATAGTAGTGATACTGTCCAAGAGCAGATGGGCAGACCTACAGACAGGTGAAACATTGTCATATAAGAGTTGTAGTTCTGTTACTTATTTACTGATGTTACTTGAATAAATAAACTTGTTTGGTTTTGGGTTTGTTAATTGCCTGGAAAACATTAACTTACAATTTACCTGTGCTACAAAGTTAAAGGTTAGTGTTCTTTACACTTTTAACAGTTATAAGCAGGGATCCAATAATATCAAACTAAAGATTGTCAGACTGGAGATTTAAGTGGTATGAGGGGCATGCCAAGTTTAGGACATGGAAAGTAGGAAGAAAAGAAGGAGCAAATTCCATTGTTTTAGTGGAAATGCTTAAGGTTGGTAAAAAGTTCTAAATTCCTGGAAAAAAAAATGTTATAACAGTTTTATTGCTGCCCATGTGTTTACATTTAATAGACACAATACAAAAAGTGGGAACATTCCAGTCACTATTGCCCAACAGGCACAGTCACTATGGCTAGCTCAAATCTATTATCTCTAGAGTTACCTGGTGATTTCCTGACTACCATCTGGTTATGCCTAGAGGGGATCTCTGACCTACTTTGCAGCACATGTGTTTGGCTAGCTTCTTCGTCTTGTCCAGCTTGGCCATACAGTCACACTGGGGTACATTTTTTATTAGAGCCAATTGATATATCTTGCCAATTAAATTTCACCAATTAAACCATATCAAGGTGTGGTAGTGTATGGGCTGGTAGCAGACGGCACTAGTGTAGTCTTCCTTTGCCACAGAATTTTTACTAGGAGGTAGCAGTATAAGCATGAATTTCACATGGATTTCTTAGGCAAGAATACTCAGAAGTGGTTTGCCATTGCTCTGTTCTGAAATGTAGCCTACAGATCCTGGTATTCCTTGGTAGTCCTCCATCCAAGTACCAATCAGGCCCGATCTTACTTAGCTTCCAAGATGAAATGAGGTGTAGTGCCTTCAGGGTATTTAGGCAATTTCCATATCTTGTGAAAAATCAGAAGATGGCAAATATGTGTATCTGACATGTCCATTGTCCCTTTCCATGACTAGCAGAGTCAGAATGAATTATATAAGATGGCAGATAGTATTGGGGACCTTCTTCATCTGCACGATTGCTATGGATAATAGAAAGCAGCTTTTTTGGCATAAATATATATGCTATACTAGTTATTTTGTTGCTACGTGCCTTCAAGTAGATTCTGACTTAGGTGACCATGTCCTAGGGTTTTCTTGTCCAGATTTATTCTGAAGAGGTTTCTCCTTGCCTTCCTCTTGGACAGAGAGGGTGTGATTTGTCCAAGGTCACCCAGTGAGTTTCCATGCCTGAGCCAGATTGAAGCCCTGATCTAATGGAGTCCTCATCCACACTCAGATCACCGAATCATGCTAGCCCTGTATTAGTGATATTAGGAACAAACAACGACTTGTTGGAATTATTGCTTTTCTGGATCGGGTCAAAGATCTATATAGTCAAGCATCTTATTTCTGGCAGCCAGCTGGATGCCTCTAAATATTCAACAAGACAGGGATGGTAATCCTGACAGACCTCTCTTATTTATCTCCAGCGTCCAGATATATTCACTGTCAGAATACAGACAGTTCCTTTATCTGTGATGGCTGGCAGCCTTAGATAGACCTGTTCTCTGTGATTTTTTGTAGTGTTCTTTTCAAGTGAGTCAAATGTTCATTTGTTTTGTATTAACAAATTTGGTACTTTGTTATTGCGGATCACTGTGAAGTCATGAGTTTTCTTTTCTGCCTGAACTTTGTGCTAGTGGGTTTGGTTGGTTGACCCAGAATTCCATTTTCTTTTTTATCATATCTTAATAAAGGGGAGAAAGAGGTATCCATGTCCATGTCGATCTTCACCATAGCTCCAGGAGTATGAAACTGAAATCACTGTTCTTTTTTGTTTTGTTTTGGTCTTTTTCCCCCTTTTTCTTTTTGGTTATTTTAATTTATTGTTATTTTTTATTGTCATAAATAAAAGTAAAAAAGGGCTGTAAAATCTTGACAACCGAAACTTGTCACACATACTAAGGGGAATGCAAGGTTTGCATCTTCTGAGGTTTCATCTTTAAAATGGATTACTTAGTTTTCCTTATTTCAAATCTATCTCATTTTCAGTAACTAGATGGCAGACTTCTTAAAAGGAAGGAAGCAACCACAAGCTTGGCATACTGTTTGCTTAGAAGGCCTCTAGGCATCTATATCAAGGTCAGAAGCATGGTAGGGAACACAACATGCTAGACATGGCTGTTCCTTTCTGTTGGCAGGGCTCAAACTCTTCAAAAAGTAAAGGAGAGGAATTATAGAGTTGGGAGAAACTCCAGAGATAATTACTTCAGGGATGGAAATCACTGCAAGTCCCAGCATCCCCAGTAGTGAGGAATACTGGGAATAGCCATCCAACAACATCTGGAGGGCCACATGATTCCCATCCTCACTTTACTTAAACTTCTGCCAATGTAGGAATCCACAGCTAAAGCATTCCTGACAGAGCGTCATGCAACCAATGTTGAAAATTCTCCAGCGGAAGAGACTCCACTGTCATCTAAAGGAGTCGGTGCCACTTTCAGACAGCTCTTGCCATCAGGAAGTTCTTCCTAGTGTTTAGTCTGAGTCTCCTACATTAATTTGAAACTGCTGCTTTGGTTTGTATCCTTTGAAGCAGCAGCAAACAAGTTTGTTCCATCTTCCACATGACATCCCTTCAGTCAAGGGAAGGTGGCTATTATATCACCTCTTGATTTCCTTTATCTCCAGATTAAATATACTCAGTTCCCTCAATTATTCCTATAGAGTTTTGTGTCCAGATATTTTATTGTCTTGGTCACCCTGCTTTGGGCACCTTCCAGTTTGCCAATATCATTCTTGAAATGCTGTGCCCAGAACTGGGCACAAGTCAAGTTTGACCAAAGTTGAATAGGGTGGGTGAAGAGCACAAGCATCTCTAGCTTTTTGGGAGAGAAAGTGATTGGGGGTATTTTGGTGAATGAGAAGACATGAATAATGCTTTGATCAATGGTGGGTGAAGAAGAGAAGGGACATACCTAAGTAGGTGTGAAAGAAAGAGCATTGGGATGGAAATGAATGTGTTTCTAATGCAAATAATGTTGGCTGCTTCTACTAGTGATTTAATAGATTCAGCCATTATAAGGGTATGGGCAAGCACGCTGCTTGTTTTAACCGTGATTACACGTAAAAATCAGATCCAGGTGTGGATGCCACAAATTTCTACAGCATCGCTTTCAGTAAAATGTGAATTCAAATGTGCCACCTTGCACATGGCACTTCAACAACATCAATAAGATGTGGATTGAGAAGCTGGGGGAGTTCCAGTTTATATTCTCATAGTCATTTGATTTACTTTTACATGAAAAATCTATTTCTTCAGCCATTTTGAGTAGTTGACTTGTCCACAGTTGCTTTAATTACAGTAATATCAACAGTTCAGCAATTTTTTGTGTTGGATTGATTTGGTAAAGGAAGAGACCTTTCCACTGAATTTCCATGTATTTTTGTTTATTTTAAATATTTGTATCCTGCCACATGACTTACTTTGGATTTAATATTCAACATTAAATCCTACGACATGGCAAAAAAAACCAAAACACAGCAAAAATGTAAGCATACAAATAAGGGAGAAAAGCAGCTCCAAAGAAACCAGGAAAAAGTTGCAATCAAAGCTGGGGGCAGAGAGCAGGGGAGCCCTGCCAGAGATTAAATCAGATATGTTGCCAAGCATGTTTTATTTATAGAGATTCAAAGAAATAGTGTCCACAGGTTCACATAATGTTTCATGTATGGGCATGGGAGCTAAAATTACACACCCCAAACTATGGCTCATGTCTGTTTATAATAATGAGGGCTGTTTGGAGTCAGTTTTGTGGGCACTAGAAGCCAAGGTGGTGTTTATTTAATTCCTTGAGCTCAATGTTCTAGCATCTCTGTCCTGCAGTGCAAACATTGTTAGAGCATCTGAATATTCAATTTCTCTTGGGAGAGAGATTTTATAGCCTGGGCTTGATTATTTACTTTACCACAAGATGTTTCTATTTCATTCTGGCTGCTCTTTCCACTTTTTTTTAAGCAGATGTATTCCCTCTGATTGAAAGATCTCTTTTGTTGCTGGGTAGGTGAAGGTATGAGACATGCTCATCCTGTGAGCCATGTACTCAAGGCCTCTCTTGACTGTTGGCTCTCCATGGATCAGCCTTGTGAACGTTTCCTCTGCATTTAAATTTCTCATGTGTACAATGGATGTGAAATTATAGTGGGCTAGCATTGAATTGAAGAGAACATCTGTGAATAAACAAAATTCTTGTATTTAACAGATCTAGACGAAGGGGGTAAACACTGAGAATTTCTAAAACAGCATTACCTTGTGTCAAAATACTTCTGAGTTGAAGTCTGTTCTGAGTTTCAAAGAACTAAATCAACAACAGGGCTCAGAACTTTCCTTATTGTTAAAGTGCCTGCTCAGATTACTCTAATCCAAGTTGTCTTTTAATGTATAGTCTTTTGTGTAGTTTTTCAGTGGATTTTGAATGGTTTTAATTTGACAAACTGTTTAATTGTTTTTAAACTCATGTTTATACTTTTGATTAGTACAAGTTTATTATGGCAAAAAGCCAGCAATTAATACTTTTGATTGACATTTATGTGTAGTTTTTAATCTGTGTTGTTTTTAATAAGTTGTAAGCCACCTTGCATCCCATTATTGGGAAAAGCGGGACTAATAATAATAGTGATGGTGATGATGATGGTGGTGGTGGTGGTGGTGATGGATGGCTGAAAGACAGGCACCATTGGCAGAGGAATAGGGAAACATGTAGCTTTTCAACTTTTGTTGAACCACAACTCCCATCATTCTTCACCATTTTCTATGCTGCTTCCACAAAAGGGAAGTAAAGAGTAATCTCATTTTTCGCCACATTCTCATTCTTTTGTGCCCAAAACCTCCCAGCCACTTCAGCATTTTTTTTCATCTTTGCAAAAACAGCAGAAAGACTAGAGTTATCTTTTTGCATTCTTGTATTTTCCACAAAAATTAGAGGATCTTTCTTCTGTAAAAGATCTTAATTTAATTTTCTCCTAAAAACCCCGGAATGTGAAAAACAACTGGAAAATGTAAAAGCATTCTCATAATGGAAGCTAGTACAAAGAAAAGTTTTTTTTCCCTATTTCTTTATTTATTCATAAATTTTTGTTCTCATGTGTGAGAATGAAATTAGCAATGTTTTGCATGCTTATCCCACACTCATGGTGGTAGCAGCATTTTTTTTTTTTAAAAAAAAAGGTTTTCCCCTTAAACGGAGGAAAATCCAGGTGGAGAATGTTGAGATTTGCACAAGTAACAAAGAATGAATTGACTAGCATTTCAGCTATTTGGGATACTGTGGTTTGCTTCTCCAAATCCCTTTCTTGACCTGGATATTAAAAATGTTTGTTCTCCTTGGTATTTTAGGCAGAAGCAGGGTGGCCTCTTAAACCCATTTTATGAGTTCTTGTGTCGTAGCTCTCACATTTTATTCTATAAACATCCACCAAGATTCATAGGACTTTTTTTAAATTGTTGGGTCACCCTATTCATTTCATCTTGTTTTATGTGTCCAAAGTAGAGTAAATCAAGGTTTATTTTCTGAATTGAACTGTTACATTGCTTATAGTTTTCTTTCAAACACTAGCACATACTAAACTACAATCCCCCCACTCCAAATTATTCATTTAGCCAGCTTACCTTTTTGTAAGTTCACAACAAAGAATGTAAATAAATCATTGTTTCATTGGTAATGTGGATAATAAAGCAAATATATACATTTCTCACAGTTCTTAACATTTTGTTTTACTGTTTCACGCCTTCTCTTTCTCTCTCTTTTGCTTCATACCTAATTTAATTTATTTTACCCTGATGCTTAATTATAGAGCTACAACTTTTAAGCAGATGAGTTGTTTTCCTTATAAATATATGTAAACTCAAACTGTAGCTCCAGAGACAACCACAATTTGTCAGTGACTCTGATAACATTGTCAGCTACTCTGATAACAGATAAGAGGAACACTTAAGTCTTTTACTAATGTACAGAGTAACACCCTTCATTACGACTTAGTCCTGTGGCAGCCTAGGGCATATTATTATGAAATATTTGTATCAGATCAAATGGGCTATTAGAGCTCAGGATCTAGCCTTTGAGAAGAGAGTGTGCTAAATAATTATGCCTGCAGAAAATCAGCGTTAATTTCAGAAATTAAAATGCAAATATATACAGAAATAGGCCCTTTCCGTACAAGGTATTTACTGCAGAGTACTGCCAGTTGTCCTTGTACTGTTCTGCAAGTGGGCATAAAGTAACCTTGCATTCTGCATGGAATCCCATGATAATGCGCCACCATGTAGTAGGAAAGCACACTATTTAAAAAACAGAAAAAATCCAATTCACATCAAAGCAGATTTGGGTTTTCTCAGTATATGGAAAGGTACAATCCGTGCCAATTCAAATTAGCAGGCAGCAGAGGGCAGGCTGTAAGGCCGGAAGTAGGTATGTAGTACGTAGTATGTACCTATGTAGGTATGCACAAACGGAACCACCCAACACAAAACCAAAAAAAAACAAAAACAAACCCCAGCCAATCACAGCCGCCATGGTAGGATGAGGAAAGCCAGGGGAGTGGTCAGCGACGGGGTAATGTGGATGCATGAACTCACACTCCTTTGCATGACATTGCTTGAAACTGGGGTGTGTGCAGAACGCAACAAAGGTAAACTGTGTTATTTAAACCTGACGTGAGATGCGGCAAACCGCTTCTCACGGCTCATGCGGAAAAGGCCATAGTTTGGGAAGCACTTGTCATAAGAGTTTAGGTCCTTCAGAAATGTGTTCTGCACACTCTGCTTTTTAATTAATTCATTTTCAAGATAAATTTCTTCTGATGACAATACTTTATTTCTCTGTAGGTGAGGTTTCCCCCCAGTACTGTTCCCCCTACCCCTTTTCAAAGGATTTTTCAGACAGAAAATCTTGTTTGTCTCTCAGAAATTGTGATACTAGGTGAAATTCTGCATGGCACCATTCTTGCCTGCAAGTAAGCTAATCAATGGATTGTGAGTCTAATTCAGCATCTGTACTTGTAAATCCTTTATGTCAGATTATGTAATTAGAATATAATGGAGAAATAAGAAGAAATAACGCACTTTGTCTTAGGGCACCTCCAGATGGGGAAAAATGTCTCAGGAAATGCCAATTTTTGTTCCTGTTAAAAATCAATTTTGTGTTGGAGATCCGTAAAATGTTTTCCTCATCCTGAGGTATTTCTTGGGAGCTGCTGGCATTACCAAAGACTTCATATACCACCTCCCTAGGTCAGTTTAAATTAACCCAGTACTTTCTGTAATAAAATGTATGTTTTATGTATCATCTGTATGTTTTTGCTGTCTTTACCCCAGTAAAGATGTCTGCCAAGTGAACATGTATTGTTTCCAGGACATAGATTCAACAGGGACCAAGGAAGGGAAAGGGGAGTATTAGCACCAACTGAAAATGATCCTAATGCTTAACTAGCATATTATTGCTGAAGCACTTTAACACTTTGACTCTTGAATAATAATTTTAAAAAATTCTCAGTGGAAATGGGTGAAAACCAGTTTCTAAAATGTTGTTTGGGACTAGATGTCACATCTGATTAGTAAGATGGGAAAGATGCAAAGGGGGAAGGGAAACCCAACATATTTCAAGACAGGTCTGTATGCAAAGCTGAGAATATGCAGGTATACTCAAAACAAAATGAACTTGAAGCTCTCAGTACTTGGAGGCAGTCTGGCTGATCCCTTAAATATTGCTTGGTTACTGCTGTCTATGTTCTGATCCAAACACTTGTTGTTTTTTAAATGCATAATCGACCAATTAACCAAATGAACTTTTAATTTAATGGACTTCTGCTTCTATTATCATGCTGCTGTTCATGGTCATTTATTTCCAAACAACAGGAGTAAGCATTTGTGGCCCTCTCTTTGTTTTTTGGACTGTAAAATCCATAATCCTTCTGCAGTGTCTGTGCTGGCTAGGGCTACTGGGAGTTATCGATCAAAGCCATCTAGGGGGCTGCATGATTGCTAGGCCTATCCTGCAGACAAGATCTGGATTAGCAGACGCTTTGGATTTATCTACTGATTTCTGTTAAATTAACAATGGAAATATCAGTAGAATACAACAGCAGCTCTTTGAGCAGATTGTCACAAATTCCTCCTGGCTTGAGGCACACAGAGGCTGGCCAGTTAGCTTGAGGAAGAAGTGAAAAGACCCTAGAGCTTCTCTTCTCATTTTTATATGAAAATTTTTTGACTTATAATTGAGTATATATGGTACAATATTTTTTATCTTCAGGAGATACATGGAATGAAATCAGTTAAGAAATATATAGTTCAGGAAAACATTATTATTAAAAAAAATCCATGCATTCCAATGGCCATTTAGAATGTCTCTCTTAGGCTACCACTCTATACATATTTACCCAGGAGTAAATCCTAGTGAACTTACTGGTACTTACCTCTCAGTAGATATGTGTATGACTGGATTGTTAATGTACATGGAATATGGCTTTGCTCAAAAAGCCAATAAATCTTTTCCAAGTTGTAATTTGTTTCCTATGGCACTGTGCAGCACTGATGTGCGTACACTCATACACACATAGGACTAGTAAAGAATGTGGGAGTGGAAGGACTAAAATCAGTAAAACTAAGCTGGTATCACTTGCTTTGGTTGGTGAAGTAAATTTCATTTCAAAAAAGTAGAACTGCCAGTTCATAGTTTGTGTACATGTAAATTTCTGGCACAACCTTCCACCTTCATCCTGTTCTCCTGTTTACATAATTTTATTGTAACAGACATGTTTATTTATGCTTTTATCAAGCATTTGTACTTTCTAAACAGTGTTCAGCGTAATGTGTTTCTACATCTGCCTTCAGTATTTGGGGAAAGGGTTCTTAGTTGTGTACTAATTGTAATTAATTAGAAAAGTTATCAATGATTGCATGTGGATAAGCAAACAAATCATTATAAAATGTCCTGTGTTAAACTGAAAATCAGCATGAGTTGAGAGATTAGCTGTGATGCCAAGATCTATCAGCCAGAACAAAACAGAAAGAAATTCCTATTCTGGGTTACTCTTTCCTTGGTTTGCAAATACGCCTCCCCTTGGTGCTGGGTTGCAGTCTGTTGTTAGCTCCTTTAATTCAAATGAAGGGAAGAAAAGTATTAGCATCCAAAAGCTAACATATTTATTGAATCTTGCCAAAGTTCATGAAGAGTGTTGTGTTGCCTAATCATTGCAAATTGGGTTAATTATAGCACAGAACCTCTGGGGGTGGAAATCATGAGTTATAGTATTATATAGTCCTTCACACCTGGATAGTCCAAACTAGAAAAAAATGTGTCAAATAAAAAACAAACAAACAACATAGTAAGCATTTCTACAATGTTCCTATTAACCAGTCAAGAACCTGGTCCGTTACTTAAAAAGTGGGCATCACCAAAGACTTCAGTAGGAACTTCTGTGGATCAGTATTAACCAGAAGTGTAATGATACAGTCCTAAAATTGCCACATCAGAATGTAAGAACTTAAGATGGGGGTGGGGGTGGGGGCTTTCAAGTCATTTCTGACTTATGGAAACCCTAAGGTGAACTTTTTATGCAGTTTTCTTGGTTAGATTTGTTCAGAAGGGGTTTGTCTTTGCCTTCCTCTGAGGCTGAGAGAATGTGACTTGCCCAAGGTCATCCAGTGGGTTTCCATGCCTGAGCAGGCATTCAAACCCTGGTCTTGCAAATTCTTAGTCCAATACTCAAGGCACCATATCCTGCTGTTTCTTAAGATGAGTTGATTGATTGATTGATTGATTGATTGCAACAGCAATAGCATTTACATTTCTATACTGCCTTACAGTACCAAGCACTCTCTAAGTGGTTTACAATGTGTTAGCTAATTGCCTCCAAACAAGCTGGGTACTCATTTTACCAACCTATGGAAGGATGGAAAACTGAGTCAACCTGAAGCCCCGCAGGACTGAACTCACAATGTTGTGGCTGCAGTACCAGGATTTAACTATTGCGCCACCAGGGCTTTGATTGATTGATTGACTGATTATGTTCATCCTGCCTTTGCCTCTAAACTGGGACCCAAAACAAAAATTAAAACAGATACAAACAGATGCATTCCTCTCCAACAACAGTTAAAAATCTAACTGCACCAAAGTTTGCAAAAATGTGTGAGCCAGATCTTATTAGTAAGGCATGTGGTAAACTGTTAGTATCAGATTGGGCCCTGTGTAAAAAAACAAGAAAAACAACACTTCCCATGAGCCCTAGTCAACATGGCTAAAGGTGAGGAATGCTGAGAGTTACAGCCCAGCAAAATCTGGTGGATCACACTCATTTTTGCTCATCCTTGTTTTAGAAGTACGATGGAAAGCAACAGGAGAGAGGATCTTTTTAATGGTGGTGCCAGAGGCACTCATGAGACACCTTCACTGTTGTCCTTTTAATAGCCCAGATGTTTTAGTAAACATCTTTACTGAACTGTGATCAGAAGATGTCACATTTATCTTAACCCATTTTACCTAATATTGGATGTCATGTTGTCTTTGTGTTGTTTTGATTGTTTTTGTATTCTGTTCCTGCTACCTGCTTTTCTTGTTTTATTATTTTAAAATATTTATTGGTATTCACTTGAAGAATTTTATGTGAATGGCAAAAAAATACTATAATTTGGCATGTGTATTTCTCTGTTAAATTATACAGTTCCACACGCTTGATTGCAAAGTCGCCTGACTTGCCATGTTATCTAATGAGACCAAAATCAAGACCATACTGTTTTGAACCCAATTTGTGGCCCCAAACAAAGGCCTTTTCCACACCGGGCGAGAGAATCACCCCACGCTGCTACTCACTGAACCTTTCGGCTCCCCGGTCCGGTCCACAGCGCTCCGGAGCTGTGCGTGCTTGTCAATACGCATTGCTCCAGCGTCCCAAATGGCGGCTTCCAGTTGGTCAACCAACCACTGAAGCTCGCCAGCCTAAAGCCCGCCCCCGGGCAGATCGCAGTCTCGCAGTGGCGCGCTGCATGCTTTTGAAAGACCAGAAAAATCAGGTCTTTCAAAAGCACGCTGGAGGACCACTTGGGGTCGTTCCGGACTGGACTGAGGTGCGAATCTACCTCAAATAGATCTGACCCAGTCTGGTCCGAAGTGCAGACCTCCTCCTTGGAGGATGAACTGCGCCATTTCAAAAACCCTGTGTGGAAAAGGCCAAACACTCTGGATTTCTCTGTTTTCTGTTTGGGTCTACCATATACCTTTAACTACAGATTTTGATCAAGTTTGATGCTGAAATTCAGCTAATGAAAACAAATTAGAGCTGTACTGCAATACCTATACTGGACAACTTCTGAAGCCTGGATATTCTGAAACTAATCCAGATTTTCAGTTCAGTAAAATCCATGTTTCTGTAAGGCTGCCTTCATCCACCTGTTGTAGGAAGTGTAGCCTGAAGTCTGAATGTGGCCCTAACCCATGTGTAGCCCCCTTCAAGTACCCTAGACACCCCAAACGCTCCAGACTCTCTTTCGGTGAGAAAAAAAAATCCACAAGTCACTTAAACAACCTCAAAACTACAAAGATTTGTGGCTGTTTACTCCCCTCCCCCCCAAAAAAACTTAGAAAATTGCTGGTTTGTGCCCCAAACTGGGAACCAGAAGTGACTTCTGGGTCATCCAGAATATTTCTCTACATACTGTCAGAGGGAAAACTTGTCTAATGTGGGCAGCCATGGCTGCTAAGATGCTATGCTTTTGAAAAATTTATCTCGTGTTTCTGCTTCCTGTGTTTCTGCCACTGGGGATTAGTGAAAATGGGTGGCTCTGGCCCAAGGGAGAGCTCCTTTCCACCCAGTAGTGCCATTGCAGTGTGAAGCCAGCTCTCCAGCACAGGAGCTGCACATGTGCAGAATAGGGGAATCTCTTTTTGGAACTCCTTCAGGGATCCAGCTACCTTCATCCAGCCTTGTATAAACCCTGCTGCAACAAAGAAGGGAAGACATTTAGGGGCAATCTATCACAAATCCCTCAGCTGTCTTAACTGGAAGCAGTATCAGAAACTGAACTGGAAAGGAAGAACTTTATAGGGCTGTGCAACTGAATCAGGCCAATCTGGATCAAGTCTAGATCAGCTTAGATTGTCCTGATTTGTTTTTTGATAAAATAGGCCCACTCAGAAACAATTCAGATTATTTTGGAGCTCTGAATGTCAGAACTAAGTCAAAGAAAAAAGCAGCCAGTGTGTGTCTTCCTCATATAACCAAGATGTACTAGAGATGTACTAGCAGACCGTGGAGGTGTGAAGTGGAGGCGGGGGGAAAATACTGGCCTTTGCTGATTGACAGCTGTAATATGCCAGGTGGGGTAAAGATGTCACCAGAATTCTCCAGTCACGGTGCTCCTAGGGAGGGATTATGTGAAGTCGTTGAAGTTGCAAATCATATATTTTACACAGCTCTTTGTTCATTTTGCTAAATTTAACTGTTAGGGTGAATTGTTGAAAAGTGCAAGAGATTTAGATAGCCATGTATGTATATAAACTATATCCCCCCTTTCTCTCAACATTGGACCCTTATTTGGTGGATGTTGATTATCATCTGAGCTGGGTGCCTGCAGTCTTTGAGCCTTATCACACCAAGGTGTCATACCTCCAAAGCAAAGCATTATTCCTGGTTTGGGATCAGTCCTATTGCATGATATCACAAGCAGCTATTGCATTGCAGTCCATTTAAAATATGCCCTTTTTTCATTCTGTAAATAATCCATTAATGACCCCCTTTCCCACAACAATCCAGTCAGCGGTGGGAGTGCAGTTTCCTGATAGCTCTTCATTCTGCGGCTGATCCAGTAGTGGGCGTGGTGTGGGTATTCCCAGGTTGTCCCTCCCTCAGCTACTCCCAAGGAGATCTCAGTGCAGTAACCTTCCAACCAATCATGAGGTGTGGGGTGGGGAAAAGGACTCAGAAATGATGCTGCAGTGTGGAGGGAAGAACAGCGCAAATTATGTTATTCATCTGCAGATGTTGAAAAGGTGCAATAAAAAGCGTTAATAAGCTGATACTACCATGGGAATGGCCATAGTGGGATTCCAACGGAACAACACAGTATTAAAGTATGGAGTGATAAGGCTCTTTGTCTCTTCATTTTCCAGCCTTTTGTGTTGTTCATATGAATAGCTTTGCCTATCCTTTGTTTGCGTCCTTTGTTAATTTGAAAGGCAACCTCCTCATTGTGTGCAAGTTTTTGTGTGTTTTAGGCAGTGACAGTTACTACCTCCATTTCTCTGGTTGTTGTTAAGTGTCTAGTTTTCTATTTCAATGTGAGAAAGCACTTATTTGAGACCAAAGATCAGAGCCAGATAGGAAGCAGCAGTAGTAATTGCAGTGTGGTGAAGGCAGTTCTGAAGTGGAAAGCAGATAATCTGGGCCCTCTTAGAAAAAGGAGGACATTGTCTGAAACAACTCTGAGTGTCAGAGGTTCCCAGTATTGCTATCTACCTTCACTGGAAAGAGGAAATGGGCAGGGATAAATTGCCAGGGCACTATAGCACTAAGAATATGCTTAAGCATCTAAAGAGGCAGAATAAAATGGTCTTGCTGAGGACAGAGTCAGAAACGTCCCAGCAGCCAGACAGCAAGGGGAAGACCCAGAGAGCAAGAGCAAAGAGTGCTGAATCCCTGGGCAATAGTTCTCAGACCCCACATCCCCTCAGAAGAGGCTCAGGTAGACAAATCTATTTCTATGATGGAAGTAGTTGAGGCTATCAGAAATTTGAAGAATGACAAAGCTCCAGGACCGGATGGTTTTTCAGTAAAATATTATAAGATTCTGGAACACGAGATTTCAATACCTTTGCAAAGTACAATAAATGAAATAATAAAGGAAGGAATACCAGATACCTGGAAAGAAACAAGTGTGGTGCTGATTCCAAAAGAAGAGATTTAACTGATGTAAAGAATTATAGACAAATATCACTTTTGAATATTGACGATAAGATTTTTGCTTCAATCCTAGCAGCGAGACTTTAAAAAGTGCTGTCAGAGGTTATTGATGAAGACCAGAATGGCTTTTTACCGAAAAGACTTTTGAGGAACAATATCAGAATGGTCTTAAATATAATTGAGTATTATGAAAAGCACAATGAAAGGAAAATGGCTATGATATTTGTTGATGCAGAGAAAGCTTTTGATATGATCAGTTGGCCATTCATGAAGACAGCAGTTAAACGGATGCAAGTTGGAGAAAAATTTGTTTTGTGGATTGAAGCAATCTATAGTCAACAGCGAGCTCAACTGGTTATAAATTGTGAAAGAACACAATTGATAGAATTGCATAGAGGGACAAGACAAGGGTGTCCCTTGTCTCCCTTGTTGTTTATTATGACAATGGAAATACTCAACAATGCTATAAAAGAAGACAAAGGCATAAAAAGAGTCCAAATTAAGAAATATCAATACAAGCTTAAAGCCTTCGCCGATGTTTTGGTTTTATTTTTGGATGATCCAGGGAGTAGTATTGAAGATTTGAATAGATTAGTTCAAGAATATGGAGAATTCTCTGGATTCAAAGTTAACAAGGAAAAAACAGTTCTTTTAACCAAAAACATGACTGGGAGAGAAGAGAAGGAATTAGCACAAAAAAACAAGATTTAATAGAGGACAAAAGGTAAAGTATCTAGGTATCTGGATAGCCAAAAGAAATAATGAGTTATTTCAAAATAACTATGAAAAAAAAATGGAAAGAAATAACAAAAGATTTGGAAAGTTGGACTTCTATGCGTTTGTCAATGATGGGGAGGATAGCAGCAATAAAAATGAATGTCCTTCCAAAAATGAACTTTTTGGTCCAAAATCTTCCTATTATAATGAATACAAGACCTTTTTTTACAATGGAAGAGAGAACTAACTAAATTTATGTGGTAGGGGAAAAAAACCTAGGATAAAATGGAGTATTATGACAGATCAGAAAACCAGAGGCGGCATGGGACTACCTGATTTTCAGATATATTATAAAGCAGCAGCTTTTACGTGGATAAAAAATTCGGTGGACCTACAAGATATGAGAATGCTGGAGGGTGTAGACCTGAGAATGGGGTGGCATGCCTATATGTTCTGTGATAAAGCAAAAATAGATAAAGATTTTACACATCACTATATTAGAAAATTGCTTTTGAAAATTTGATATGAATACAAGTCTAAAAACATACGGCAGCTCCCCACTTGGGTGTCCCCTCAAGAAGCATTTTTTGGAAGATGGACTGAAACAGATAAATGGCTGCGATATGATGATATAATAGAGATGTCAACTTCCAATAATCTGAAAATCAAAACAAGAGAAAAACTGGAACAAGAAGGAATAATATTAAGTTGGTTCTCTTACAGACAGCTAACTGAAAGATTTCAGATGGACTTAAAAACATATGGAATTGAAACAAAAGAGAAAACTGGAGTAATTAAATGGTTGTTTGAGAATCCACCTCATCTACTAGCTTATATTTATCAAGAAATATTACAGCAGGAGAGGTAAGAAGAAACAGTTAAGGCAGCAATGATCTCATGGGCTCAGAATATTGGACATTCAGTTCAGTTAGAATTCTGGGAACAGAGTTGGAAAAAAACACAGAAATTTACAGTAGCCCAGACTCTGAAAGAGAACTATTATAAGCTGTTCCATAGATGGTACATGACACCAGACAAATTAAAAAAGATTTATAATGCAGGTACTGGACTTTGTTGGAAATGTCAGAAAGAGGTTGGTACGATACATCATATGTGGTGGACATGTCCTAAGGCTAAAAAATATTGGACTGAAATACATAACAAAATTAGTACTTTAATGAAAGTTCAGTTTGCAAAGGTACCGGAATTGTGCTTATTAAATATGACAGATGTATTAGAAGGTACTGATATAAAGAAGTACTGGAGAATAATATTGTATATGATAACAACGGCTCGTATTGAGTATGCAAAGTTGTGGAAAACTCAGCAAATACCCACAATAGAACAATGGTGGGGAACACTTATTGAAAATAGAAATGCTGATATGGTCTCTCAGATATTAGAAGGGAAATTGGATGACGAGATTCAAGAAGAATGGCAAATTGTAATGGATAATTGCTGGGTACTGTCAGATGGAAATGAGTAATTCATAATGTAGATAATTAATGAGGGAGCTACTGGATATATATCATGAAGCTGGAATGTGGAAATAGAAATGCAAGAACCAACATGTAATATTAGCAGTAAATTGTGGTACAATAATATAAACATGTAAAGAGATAATGAAAATGAAATCTAGATCAGTGTGGAAGATCAAAAATAATTCATGTAATCTTACATTTACAATTGTTTGTTTTATACTGGAATTTGAATAAAATGATTAATAAAAGAAGAAGAAGAAGAGGAGGAGGAGGAGGAGGAGGAGGAGGCGGCGGCTCAAGCGGTCGACAATCATAGAAGAGCGTCAATGGGGAAAGCAAGGCAGCATGAGATGGGAGGTTCTACCGCCAGCCCAAATCACCAAATGCCTTGGTAAGATGGAGACATTAGATGAATTGAATAACTCAGTGGTCCTTGCAGTGATTCCACAGTGGGGTGTCTGAATCCTGAATCTTAGCCCCCAGTGCCAGAGAACTGTGCATCCCTGGAAAAGGTTTGATTTTCATTTTGATCTACCGTGTGCTCCTGTTCTTCCCAATCCTTTCCCTTGCAATTGACATTGCTGTAGTTTAATCTTCCTGTACATAGAACCCCAAACTGTCCTGTGACTTGGGCTACAGACACATTACCAGGTTCAAGTTGAACTTTTCTACTCCAGTCCACATGCCTGGTCTTTTCTTGTATATGCTTACCTCTGTGAGAAAGATTGTGTCCACTTACTCATGCTTCTGTCTCTCTCCATCCTCATCTGTGGCAAAGGGACATTTTACCCATGTAGTTCCATTTTGATTAAGTGAGATAGAGAAAAAGACTTATCAGTGATGTTGATTCTCTCCTCCTAAAGGAGAGAGTCCAGCATTGTGGCATTGTGCTGATGACACTCACTTGAAGGAGAGAGATCAGCCACTGTGACCTCACAGTAATCCATCCCACCAGAAGGACAGACACTGGCCATTATGATCTCATAGGGTGCCAACTTGAATGAAAGAGAGTTGCCAGTGTGATCTACTGCTGCTGTTGCCTGCTTGAAGGAGAGAGATTGACCATTGTGACTAGAGTCTGATACTAAGTGATTCATCTGTTCTCATATTGATTTTGTCCTTAAGGAGAGAGAAACTGGCAAATGTGTCCACTCATAGCTGGTGCCTGCTTGAAGAAGAAAGAGAAAGAAAGAGAGATTGCTACCTCTGCTTCCAGGCAGTTGGTTGCTTCCATGAGAAAGGTGCACTTTGCACCAAGAGGAGAGTGGGATTTCTTTAGTTGCTTTTATCTTCTCCCATTCTTTTACATGCAAATTTTGCATTTTCTCAATCATCCAGGTAGGTAGGCCATTAGGCCTCATTATTTGTCAATATTTTTTATGGCATTGAATCATTTGTTTCTGATTCCTACCGGTTATGGCTAATGGCATCTATCAGTGTGATAACATCTTTCTTTTGTGTGCTTGCCAATTGTGTTCAGTCAATAAGAGCCAGTAAAGACTTAATGAGAATCAAAAAGCATCAGAGAGCCAATTCAAGAAGGGTACTGCTTATTCCCATAGACTGTGGCCTTTTCTGCACTTCGTTTTTGCAACGGGGCAGAGCGTCCTCCAGTGAGGACATTTGCGCTTGGGGGCAGACTGGGTCTGGACTATTTTCTGTAGTTCCAGACTTCAGCCCACTCCGGAATGACCAGAAGTAGTTGCTCACCATGCTATTGAAAGACCACTTAAAACAGCTCTTTCAACAGTGCAGTGCACCCCACTCTGTGGCTGAGCTCCAGTGTGGATTTGCAGGCTCGCACCAGCACGAGCCTGCAGATCTTCTAGGGCCGGGTTTTAGGCTGGCAAGCTTCACCGGTTGGTGGAGAGCCTCCACCAAACGGAAGCCACCGTTTTTGTCCCTGGAGCAGTGTGTAGCATGGCCACGCACTGCTCCGGATCAGCCTGGATCTTCCGAGGGAGCACGCCAGTCCGGTAAGTAACAGAACAGGGCGTTTTCTTCACCAAGTGCGAAAAAGCCCTGTATGTCAAGAGAACTGAAAAACTTTTCTTTCTTTCTTTCTTTTTTAAAAAACCTGACCTGTAACTTTAAAAAAGCTTCTTGTACACAACTGTTGTTCTGTTGACAGTTGTGTCTTCCCCTCCTGTTCACAACTGGAAAATGCAGCTGACTATCTTTTTTAATTAAAGCAACATACTATTTTGGTTTAGTCTTCTAATTAATCCAAATAAGTATTTTGATCCAGGTTATTTTTTCATGCATTTGTTTTGCTTACTCATTATTGCCTGATTAGAGTGAGAGATTTGAGAACAGAATGCATGTGTTCATTACCTGAGGAATCTACCATTAGAGATAGCATCAGTTTGGTTAGTTAAATAGTTACCAAGACATTTCCTTCCATCTGGGGTCAGTTTGAGTTGGGTTGCACCCTTAGCTTCAGGAGAAAGTACTCACATAGTCCTGAGAGAGGTCCTGCCTAGTGGAGAAGTTTCTGTTTGCTTCCTGCAAGTTTGGCTTATGCATTTGTAAATAAAGCAAATATTACAAAGGTGCCATAAATTGTCTTGGACTGTCTTTCCACCTTTTAGGGGAGTGTCAGGTCCATAAATATTTATTTATTTGTTGATGTGTTTTTGTTTGCTACGGCTTTCAGTTCTATAATGGAATCTTGAAGGTGGATGGCTTTGATAAGACAACAAAAACAACAGCTGAACAGCTAGCAATGATAATTATTCAAATATGTTATACAATTGTAGCAAGAATAAAATTGCAAGGAAATTGCTTAAAGCTTTGTCTAACAGAAAAAGTCTTCTAGTGGGTAGATGGGTGGGCGTGAGAACCAAAAGAAGACTGTGGAAGGCTATAGCCTATATAATCCTAACTCAGCCACCTCACCCCATCCTGCCACTTTGTCATCCCTTTGAAAACTGCATAGTTTTTGAAGACATCTGACATAAAGGAGAAAATTGAATTGATTTTTTTCCTATTAGCTTTCTTCACTGTCTAGCTTTTACAACCATACATAGAAATTGGAAATACAGTAGTATGAACAACTTTAGTGTTCTTTTTAGTAACTTTAATATTCAGTTATGTATTTAACACTTCAGGATCTTGTCTAATTCCTTCATAGCTGTCCTTCCCAGTCCTGGTCCTAGTCTTCTCATTTTTTGACTGTACTTTCCATTCTGATTATTGGCTGAGCCAAGGTATGGAAAACCTTGAACCATTGTCAATATCTCCATTGTCTACTTTAAAGCTGTGTAAATCATCTATGAGGATTACTTTTGTTTACTTCATGTTGAACTGCAAACCTGCCTTTACATATTCTTCCTTGATCTTCTTCAGTAATTGTTCCAAGTCTGTACTATTTTCTGCTAGCAGTATGGTGTCATCTACATATCTTAAACTGTTGATGTTCTTTCTCCAATTTTCATACATCTTTCTTCTGAGTCTAATCCTGCTTAACATATGATATGTTCAGCATACAAGTTAGGGTGATAAAATGCAGGCGTGCCTGACCCCCTTTGCCAACTGAAAACCATTCTGTTTCTTTGTAGTCTGTCCTGATGGTAGCTTCTTGTCTTAAGTACAGGTTACACATACTTGTTATGGCACACTCATTTCTTTAGGAGCAATCCAGAGTTTTTAAAGATCTACACAGTCAAAGGCTTTGCTATGATCTATAAAGGATAGGCTGATTTTTCTCTGAAAAACTTTCTGCACTCCATTATCCAATGTACGTTGGCAATAATCCTTCTCTGAACCCAGTTTGGACAATCTGGCATTTTTTTCTCCATATATTTTAAAAGTCTTTGTTGTAGAATTTTAAGCATCACTTTGCTTGAATGGGAGAATAATGCAATCCCCTATGGCTACAGTAATCCCTGGTGGCCCCTTTCTTTGGGATTGAAATATATATTGAGCATTTCCAATCTGTGGGCTGTGCTTTTGCTTTCCGTATTTGTTGACAGTTAGAACTAGAATAGGTTCTGTCTCTGTAGTCTGAAACAGCTCTATTGGTATGCCGTTTGTTCTTGGGGATTTATTTCCTAAGTGCTCTGAGTGCAGATTCCACTTTGCTTTCTAAAACTGGAAGTTCTTCATATGATTCATTCTTGAATCAATCTATCATCCTTTCATCTCTTTTATATAGTTTTTCAGTGTATTGTTTCCATCATCTTTTTAGTGTTTCCCTGCTGGTTATGGAGCATTTCCACTCTTGGTTTAAATTTCCCTTTGATTTCTTGGTTCTTGTTGATGAGATCTTTTTTTTCTTCCTTTTGTCATCTTCTTTTTCTCTGCATCAGTTATCATAGTTTTTCTTGTCCCTGTGCACAAATTGCTGAACAGCTGATTTCTGGTTTCTTACTCTATTAATGTCCCCTTTTCCTTCCCATCTGTCCTTAGCTACTTGAAGAGTTTCATCTGTCATCCATTGAGGCTTCTCTGTTTTTTCAGCTACAGATGGTGTCTTTCTGCATTCCTCTGTGACAATGTCCCTGGCTTTACTCTGGAGTTTTTCTGGCTCCCAGTCAATTAGGCTTAATACTGCAAATCTGTTTTTTGTTATCTTTAAATTCCACAAGAATGTTCTTCAGACTATATTTTGGCATGGTGATTTGTTTGGTGTTCTTCTTCAGCTTTACTCTAATTTTTGATATTTATAATATTTTTAGAAGTTCATGGTCTGTGCCACAATCTACTCCTGGTCTTGTTTTTGCAAAGAGAATGTAGCTTTTCCATCTTCTGTTTCCAATTATGTCGTCTATTTGATTTTTGTATTGGGCATCAGGTGATGTCCATGTGTATAGTCACCTCTTGGGTTTTTTGAAGAATGTGTTGGTGATGAAATAACTGTTGCCCTTGCAGAACCCAGTCAGTTGCTCTCTTGCTTAATTTCTTGATTCTAGACAAAATTTTTCCACAACTTTTCTGCTCATTTCTTACTTTTGCATCCCAATTGCCTATGATTAACAAGAAGTCCAGTTTGGGTGTGTGACCAGTTTCCTCTGGGACTGCAATGTAGAATCTTTGAATTTCTTCTTCTCCTGCTGTAGTTGGAACATAAACTTGGATTATGGTTATATTGATGGGTTTTCCCTGAAGTCTTATTGATTGTCTTATATCTTTGACAGCTTTCCTGACTATGAATGCCACCTGATTTCTTCTCCGGTTTTCATTTTCTGAGTAAAAGACTATGTAATTATCTGTCTCAAAATCTCCCTTTCCTGTCCACTTTAGCTCACATACCCCAAGTATTGCAATATTAATACATTTCATGTTTTACAATGTCTAGCTTCCCCTGATTCATGGTTCTCACATTTTATATCCCTATTATAGGGGTTGTACAGCTTTGGACTTTCCTTTCACCTCTGAGCATGTCAACAACTGAACATCTTTTTGATGTGAGTCTAGTTGCATCATTAACCACAACACTGTTTGTACTGGTTGCCTGCTGTACCCTAATAGCTTGTTGAGTGCCATCTGACCAAGGAGTGTCATCTTCTAGCACTATCTCTCTTTTGTTTTGAATTATCTCATCATAGTGCTTCTGTACTAAAAGATATTCAAAGGGGCGTTTATTGTGCCTCCTTCTGTGAACTACCAACAAGTGTTACCTGTGGTGTCACTGCCATTCTCTGAGAGATTTTCTGCCAGTACCACTCTCCACTACTGCTGCTGCCCAGTGGCTGTGTGCTACATTTAGTCTGGCTCCACGGCAAAAGCCTGTCCGACACTGGGGACCCTAGGAGCAGTGCTGCTGGTGTCAGTGTAGGCTTCTGCCTCACAAGAGCACATAGTCCCACCACTGCGGAAAGATAGTGCCATTGTTGGGCAATATATTTTATACATTACATATTTGTACATTTTCATGCCTGGAGCAGCCAATAATGTTGTTAGCTTTTGCATCCCCCCCCTTTTTTAAGTATCGTGTTCTATGCTGAGTATTCTGGTGTTTACAGATGACAACAGCATTATAGTAAAGAATGGGTGATTTAAGTGTGCATCACAGCTTTCTTTGTAGCTTCCTGAAATATAGGCATCCTGTACTGTCTTAAAGACTAACAAATGGATGGGTTTTTTTAAATAGACAAAGCACAGAAGAATTGTATGTGATTACAACCATTATAATTAAATAGCTGTCAAATTTCTGAAAGCATAATAAAAGAAAGTGAGTAGAAAGTGAAAGGCTGTTGTATTTGTCATTTTAAAAAAATAAAGACAGGTGTTTTTTTTTAAAGAGCCATAAATTCATATTATTTTGGCTCTTTTTGCTGGTCCTTCATGTAGCACTGCATATCCTGCATGTGAATAATGATTCATTTTTGGAATGCCCAAAGAGTGGTTCAAGAGTGTGTCTGCAGGCTCAGTTGAAGAGAACAAAGCCAGGTTCCCATGCTGTACAGTAAGTGCACTTAAAAACAGACAGAGAGAGAAATTCCATTTACAGACTGTTTAGTTTGTAACTCAAGTTGTTCCAGGCCAGAGTTAATGGTTAGACCACAGCCACCTGAAATTTTGCTTCAGGGCTGAAGCCTAGCCAGATTGCAAATGGAGGAAAACACTTGAGGTTTGCTAAATGCAGTTAATACAAAAATATGGACTATGTTTCATATGGAGGCATGAAGAACTTGTAATAACCAAATATTTAAAAGCCCATATTATTGAAATGAGAAGTAGCCATAAATTTCATGATACAGAAATTATTTTTATAATCGTAACAGATCAGTTTGTTACATAGAACTGGATTTTTTAAAAGTTGATTTAGGGTTTAAAGTTGATTTAAAGTTGAGAGATGCAAGAATAGACTGCTCTGAGGTTCTTAGTAGCTGCATAGAAGTTTGGACTATAAAAAATTGTCGAGAATAGGATATATGGAATATTCACAAATTTGGTTATTCTAAACAGGAAAGGATGTGTCAACAGGTTATGAGAGTTTATGCACACTTTTTCATTTTTTCCCACTTCTGGATGTGTTTGTGAAAATTTCATTTGTGGGAAAAACTTGTATACCATGAAATATAACATTTTTCTGCACAAAGTTAAGTTGTAGTTGTGGAAAACATGCATTTTGAACAAAATACACTATTTGGTGGGGGAGATGAAATTTTTCCCAAAAAAAAGAGAGAACATTTTGGAAATGAAACTTTTGCAACGTGTTCATCAAATGCAAAAAATAATGATAAATATATAGAACCTCTCAAAATTTCACAAAGCAGGGAGAAAACTTTTGTAAACATGTGCAGTCCTAGAATGTAATCATCTTTTGGCCATTCTTTTCATCCCAAGTGGGCTTATTTATTTGGTAGAAGAGATTCCTTTTGAGATTGAGGACATGTGAATGATCACCATTTTTTCCCGTCCCCTGCCACCAGAAAGCCTTGCCTTGAGCTGCTTTTTGACTTTAGGTAAATTCATAATGGCTGCTACTATTTAAAAACAAAAGTTAGCATCTTTATCTTGGGGTGGGGGCCTGGGCTCTCAGAAAATAGCAGTTACATTTATGTGGGGAAAAAATGCATCTGTACAGAAGGGGTGGATCATTCCTCCAGCTACTCATTTTCTTGAAGATGTGTGGCACAGTTAAATAGTTCTTCAAAGAGAGGATGGTGATTGAAACAACTTGTTGAAAACATAGTGTCACAGTGTAACAGTCCATAAAGTTCTATTTTCAGACTGGAGCTGCTAGGAAACAAGTTCTTTTTCCTATAAGACCCTGGCTGTACATTACATTCATTCCACATGTAGCCATGTGTAAACTAGGTTCTTTTGTTTATGGTTTTGAAGTTTCATTGGAGAGAGAGAGAGCTTTGAAGTAATACATTGCAGATAACAGCATTACTTGTAACACGCTACCTTTTCCTACTAACAGGTTGACAAAATTGCCTTATAAATTAACATTAGAATTTGTTAACATGGTTATGGTTTTGTTGTAATTCTTGAAAAGAACACTGTTATCTTGAACAGTGTAGTTAAAATATAGGTTGGAAATATCTTTAACAACAGTGCGTTTTATGGTACTGTTAGAAATAACTGCAAATTCGTGATTTCCTTAGAACGGATCTTTACAGCTCCTGATCATAGTTTTGTTTCTCTTCCGTGAGCTCTTGGGAAATCCTGGGCATGACGAACAGGTGGATTGTCCATGTGCCAACTGTGTATTTGAATTTTAGATAACTGCTCTCAACGCTACTTCAGAAATTATTGCTTGTATTACACCTGTGCTTTTCTTGTATTGCCTTGGATTTTGCTTGCACTGGTAAACCATACCTTCAAAGTGAACTTGTAGGTTATAGATGAAAAATGCATGGCTAACCCTTTTATAGTTTTATATTGTTGTTGTTATGTGCTTTCAAATCATTTCCAACTTATGTTAGTGTAGTGTAGAGGTTTGAGCATTGGACAGTGACCCTAGAGATCACAGTTCTCCGCTTGGGCATGGAAACCCACTGGTGACCTTGGGTGCATCACACACTATCAACCTTCAGAAAACCCCATCAGACCTAAGGTGACTCTGTCTCAGGGTTTTCTTGGCAAGGTTTGTTCAGAGCAGGTTTGCCTTTGTCTTCCTCTGAGGCTGAGAGAATGTGACTCGACCAAAGTCACCAAAATGGGTTTTCATGGTCAAGCAGGGACTCAGACCTTGGTCTCTAGAATCCTAGTCCAATGCTCAATCCACTATACCATGATTACTGTTACAGATGTAATTGCCTCTCATTTGGTAAGATTATAGCATTTCTTAGTATTACTATATTTGCCAATATACAGAAGTTGCTAGACTTTTTTCAGGGACAGATCTTCCATGAAGCAATAGTACTAGCTAAGAACTTCTAGAAGGCATCACTCTTTTTAAGAGCAAGATCAATTGGCTTCTCATGTTATGATGCATACATTTGGCAAGAGCAGAGCTTATTATGTCATCATGTTAGAAGTAACATGTTGCAGGTTACAACATTATCTGTAATTTTCTGGGGATAATGAAAGCAAAATCATTGCTTTTTAAACTATATAATGCAACTAGCTTATATAACCGGCATTGCCCAGGATTTATTTTCTCATAGGTAATACTTGTAAGAAAGATTTGAGATCCTGTGTCTCTAATTCCCCAAACTGTCTTCTCCAGTACCTGTAACTTTTTCCTATATTCCCCAATTCAATCTATATTCAGAGTTATTAACATACAGAGGCTGGGTTCCTGAGAGAACACACAGTTTTCCTCTTTGCTGCTTGGCCTCATCTCCATAGCAACCAGCCTATTAAAGACAGACACAACTGACTGAGGCTCAAGAGCTCTGTGGCTGAGAATTCTAAAAGTCCCTCCCTAAACTGCAAACTCCAGGATTCCATAGAATCTTCTTAGGCAGCCAATCATATGAGGTCTTCACCTGACACAGACAAACAAACTTTGACTTTTATATATTAGATGACAAGCAGCATCACTGCTTTTTAAAATACAATAAACCACATTAATTCTAAACTCAAAATGTTACTTTTGTGGTATCATGGGGGAGGGTTGACTGCTATTTTTGTCTTCTGTAAAAATGTTAAACAGTTTGTAAAGAGTTATTAAGAATCTGCTCTCTAAATAAAAAGTTTCATTAGTTATTTAGAAAAAGTAAAACAGAAAAGGTAAGTAACACATTACTTTAAAAATAACTTTCCATTTTCCTGCTGGGTGATAGTGATGGCCTGGCACCAGGATATCTGAATAATTGCCTCCTTCCATATGAGCCTGCCTGAATTGTAAGAGCCTCAACAGAGGCCTTGCTATATGTCCCAGACCCCATGAAACTAAGCTGGTGGGTACACATGACAGATCTCTCTCTGTAGCAGCACCCTGATAGTGGAACTCCTTCTCAAGGGATGTTGGGTTGGCTCTGTTCCTTACGAGTTTTCAGCAGGCAATGAAGGCAGTTCTATTTTATGAGTCTTTTGGTTCCTAAAATTAGAGGTGATTGCTCTGGCACTTTTTTGCTCATTTTTAGCTTTTTTTTTTTAAAAAAAAAAAATTGTCTGCGGTTTTGGAACTATTTTTGAGGAGGTACAATCATCCCTCCACATTCGCTAGGGTTAGGGGCACAGGACCCTGTGGAAGTGAAAAAACCATGAATAACTCTAGGCCCTCCCAAACCATACTTAATACATAAAGAAACCACTGTGGATTCCTTTTTTTAAAAAAAATCATTTTATTAAAATTTCACAAATAAAACAAACATTTGTTATTGTTGTTTCACTTGAATTATTTCTTGATTCTTCCAAACTGATCTAGATTTCATTTTCAATATCTCTTAACATAGTTATATCATTGTACTGCATTTTTCAACTATTTTACATGTTGGTTCATTGCATTTCGTTTACCATATTTCTGCTTCATGATAACCTCTGTAAATCATCTCAATAAATTTTACCACATAATACCGTGAATTATAGACTTCTATCAGACGTCACCCCGCAATCACCTACAATTTGCCTTTCTTTCTGAATTTGATCATCTGATTTCCCTCTCAGTCTTTGAGAGACCATATCAGTATTTTTATTTTCAATAAAGGTTCCCCACCTTTGCTCTATTGTAGGTATTTGCTGTGTTTTCCATACCTTTGCATATTCAATACGTGCTGTTGTAATCATATATAATAGTAATCTCCAATGTTTCTTTATATACATACCATCTACTAAATCTATCATATTTAACAAGTACATTTCAGGAATCATAGGAAACTGTAGCTTCAATATTGCACAAATCCTGTTATGTATCTCAGTCCAATATTTCTTAACCTTTGGACATGTCCACCACATATGATATATCGTGCCCACCTCTTTTAGACATTTCCAACAAAGCCCAGTACCTGTATTGTAAATCTTTTGTAATTTATCTGGTGTCGAGTACCATCTATAAAACATCCTATAGTAGTTCTCTTTTAAACTCTGGGCAACCGTAAATTTATTTGTCTTTTTCCAACTCTGTTCCCAAGAGTCCAGTTGAATTGTATGTCCAATATTCTGTGCCCAAGAGATCATTACTGCTTTAACTGTTTCTTCATACTTCTCCTGCTGCAATGTTTCCTAAGTAATTTGGCCTAGTAAATGAGGAGGATTTTCAAATAGCCATTTAATCACTCCAGTCTTTTCCTTTATTTTAATTCCATATGTCTTTAAATCCATCTGAAACCTTTCAGTTAACTACCTGTAAGGAAACCAATTTAGAACTGTTCCTTCTTGCTCTAACTTATTTCTTGATTTAAGCTGAAGGCTATCCGATTCTGAACTCTCTATTATGTCATCATATCGAAGCCATTTTTCAGATTCAGTCCATCTACCAAAGAAAGCTTCTTGTGGGGAGACCCAGGTGGGCAGCTGCCTAATGTTTCTAGACTTGTAATCATCCCAAACTTTCAAGAGCGATTTCCTGATGTAATGATTTGTGAAATCTTTGTCTATTTTTGCTTTATCACAAAACATATAGGCATGCCACCCCATCCATAGATCTGCACCCTCCAATGCCAGCATTCTCACATCTTGTAGATCTAGCCAGTCTTTTAACCATATAAAGGCCACTGCCTTGTAATATACCTGAAAATCAGGTAAACCCATACCACCTCGATTTTTCTAATCTGTCAAAATATTCCATTTAATCCTGGGTTTCTTCCCTTGCAATATTAACTTGGTTAATTCTCTCTTCCATTGTATAAAAGGTTTCTTATTCAATATTACAGGAAGATTTTGGAACAAAAAGTTCATCTTTGGTAGAACGTTCATTTTTATTACCACAATCCTCCCCATCATTGACAAATGTAACTTAGACCAGCTTTCCAAATCTTTTGTTATTTCTTCCCATTTTTTTCATAGTTATTTGGATATAACTCATTATTTCTTTTGGCTATCCAAATACCCAAATATTTTACCTTTTGTCCTCTCTTGAGTCCAGTTTTTTGTACTATTTCCATCTCTTCTCTCTCTGTCATATTTTTGGTTAAAAAAGTTATTTTTTCCACATTTATCTTAAATCCGGAGACCTCTCCATAGTCTTGAATTATTTTATGCAATTTTTCAGTGCATCTGCGTGGATCATCCAGGAAAACCACCAAGTCATCTGCGAAGGCTTTTAACTTGTATTGATATTTCTTAATTTGAACTCCTTTAATGTCATTGTCTTCTCTTATGGCATTGTTTACTATTTCCATTGTCATAATGAACAACAGAGGGGACAGTGGACAACCTTGTCTAGTCCCTCTTTTCAGTTCTATCAGTTGTGTTCTTTCACCATTTACTAACAATCCAGCTTGCTGTTTATAAATTGCTTCAATCCAAGAAACAAATTTCTCTCCGGCCAACATCTGTGTACAAGTCATTATCATAAATGGGCAGTTAATCATGTCGAATGCTTTCTCTGCATCAAGAAATATCATAGCCATTTTCCATTCATTATGCCTTTCATAGTACTCAATTATATTTAAGACCGTTCTGATGTTATTTCTCAGCGATCTTCTTGGCAAGAAACCATTCTGATCTTCACTGATAACGTCAGACAACACTTTTTTTAAGTCTAGCAGCAAGGATTGAAGCGAAGATCTTGTAATCTACATTCAAAAGTGATATTGGCCTGTAGTTTTTCACATCAGTCAAATCTCTGCCTTCTTTTGGAATCAATACTGCATTTGCTTCTTTCCAAGTATCTGGTATTCCTTCCTTTACTATTTCATTTATTGTACTTTGTAGAGGTATTGAAATCTCATGTTCCAAAGTCTTATAGTATCTAGCAGTATACCCGTCTGGTCCTGGAGCCTTGTCAATCTTCAGATCCCGAATGGCCTCAACCACTTCCATTATTGAAATAGGTTTATTCAATATCAGTCTTTGCTCTTCATTAAACCTCATTTTGTTCATTTTCTCTAAACATTCAAAACCACTGTGGATTCCTTTGAGGCATCAGGTTTCCTTCACAAGGCAGAAGTGGGTGGCTGGTGGGACTTACTGCCACCTCTACTGCTGCCCCACACCATTTTTAATATGGACTTACAAGCCTCATTTTTGGTTTCTCAGTCTCACAAGGCTTGCAGTCTCTGTTAAAAATGGCAGAGGAAGCCAGCAGAGATGACAGCAAATAATGTGTGAATAATCAAATCCACAAAAGTGAAACCCCAAATGTGCTGACTGTATTTTACTTTGCTTTTAATTATTTTCAGTCATGTGTTTAACATTTTAAACATTTTTACCCATGGTACGTCACATTGGGGGCCCAAGTGGGTAGACAAGTGATATAAATAAATTGATAGGTGAACAAACAGTAGAAAAGAAACTGAGTAGCACAAGAGGCACATTGAGGGTTCGGGGACATCTAGTCAATCCGCAACAGCAGGAGTGCCAGATTGGTCTGGATTTTACTGTGGCTCCTTCACCATGGTGTGGTGCATCGTGTCTAACCAAGGCAGAATGGATTCTCTAGTTCTTTGTTGATAGATCCACCAGATACCTCCATTAAGGATAGGAAAAGATATACATAGAACTGCCAGTAAAAACCAAGAAGATCTGACAAATGAGTGTGAGTATAAGAAACAACACCAATGTGGTAGAATATCATTATTGCTCTTACTGTGGCTGTTACCTGGTAAAATATTTAGTAAGGGCAATGGCTGAAGTTTTGAAATGTGAACAGTGTTACATAAGCATAGTCTTTCATTTTTGATAAAATCCAGCAAACGTTGTACTTCATTAAAATTCTCTCTGTCTGCTGAAGCTGAATGGCTGTGGTAAATTATAAAAGAACTTCCAGACAGAATTGTATGCTACACAGTATGTTGATTCCCTTGCTGAAGTCTGAACCCTGCTAATCACTCTAAGCTGAAAATTGGGGCATGTAGCAAGAATATGGTGGGTGGCATTCTCCAAAAGAGTGCTTCTAATACAAGGATCTTGTGCTACCTGGTACTACTTCCTTCTAGTATGTTTCTTCTTCTCTCAGTTCTAGTTTTGCACTTCTATGCACTTCTTTGCACTTCTATGCACTTCTTTGCACTTCTATGCAGTGAAGGGAGCTGCTGAGTGTGTTACAATCTAGTTCAGAGCTTTCCAAACTTTTCATGTTGGTGACACACCTTTTTAGACATGCTTCATTTTGTGACACAGTAGTTCAGTTTTACTAGCAAACCTGAGGTTAAACTAACCCCTTATAAGAGATACAGACACATAAATAAATTGTAATAACATAAATTGGAATAACAAAATGTATGAGGACACAACATATCTCATGAAAACCTTTCATATATTTTTAAAAATATATGATTTATAAATAATAACATAAATTTCCAAGATTGTAGGCGACACACCTACAAACTTCAGGCAACACACTAATGTGTCACAACACATCATTTGGAAAGTCCTTATCTAGTTGTTCATCTTGGATAGAATTCTTATTTCTCTGTGAGAAGAGAACAACTCAGTTGATAGAGCTCTCAGGCCGGCCGGACTGTTTGTGGGCTTTTCCTTCCTCTCCTTTCCTCTTTACTGCTTTAGTGGAAACCTCTCTGAGATGGAGTTTGTTAATGCTACAAGAGTGAGTCACCCTGCATTACCATATCCAATAGACTTTGCTACTTGTCTTAATTAACTAAATACATACTATGCATCTATTTGTACCACTCAGGATGTGTTTGGTTAGCATACAATAATTAAATGGATGATCTTGGGTTTGTCACACACTCTCAGCCCCAGAAAACCCCATGATAAGTTCACCTTAGAGTTTCCATAAGTCAGGAATGAATTGGAGGCATACAACAACAAGAACAACAGCTGCAGGAAATGGTTAAGTAGCTGATATATGTGATATATTTATATCTGAGGCCTGTTCATGGAAATCCATGGATCTGCAGGCAAAGTAGAGCAACTTCAGTTAATCAACAGTGAGAAGGAATGTCATTAAGATAAAGTATAGTCCATATGTTGGAGAAGAAAGAAGCTATATGACAAATAGTGCATATTTCCAAAACATAGACGCAAATGTTAGACATCTCCTCCTCCACAATTTCTATTTGTGAAAGCTTAAATTTTTTTTCCAGCTATCTCTTTACCTCCTTGTACTTTCTATTCTGTACTTGTACCAGCTATTCTTCTACCTGCTGTACTTAAAGAGTTGACTGAACGCTTGCTCTTTAAAAACTGTTTAGCACAGGACCTCTTCTAATTTTTTTTTAATTATAAAGTATACAGGAGGGGAGAACTTGACGTGGATCAATACTTAAAAAGATATCTAGTCTGATATTTACTCAATGATATGTGCTAGATGCAGCCAAAGACAGGGAACCCCTGGGCTGAGTGTGGCAACCACTAGTATAATGAATGACTCCCCTGCTTGGAAGAACTGTGGTAGCTGGATTTCCTGCCATCTGTGTTGGCTCTGGGCATTTGGTTGAAGTATTTCTATGGCAATTTCCTGCCCTGGTTTTAAAATGTATGTCATCCAAAAACATTTGCTCCTTGATAAAGGGATTTGTAGTTATATGATATGCAATGTGGCTTCTGATGACAAACTTCCTTCATGGATATCTCTTCCACATAGTGTGTTATGTCTAGAAGACTCTAAAAAGAGAAAAGAAAAAGAGGACCAAATTGTTTAGTAATTTATGAATCAGAAATACAGGTTTTAGGCCTCATTGTGTATCCCCAAATTGATTCTGATTTATGGCGATCCTGTCCTAGAATTTTCTTGACAAGATTTGCTCAGAGGAAGAGGTCCTCTTAGGCTGAGAGAGTGTGACTTGTCCAAAATCACCCATTGGGTTTCCATCACTGAATGGGAATTTGAACCTTCCCAAGCAGTTAGTCCTACATTCAAGCCATTGCCTGTGCCATTGCATGAGAAAGTGTTCTGCAGAATTAGTTATTTAATAGTACTTGGGGAGCCTTCTAAACCACAAGGAGATGACACGGTACACACCACAGACATTGTTGCCACTGTTGACTGAAACATATGAGAGGACTCCAGTTGGTCGCTATTATGTAAACTGTGAGCTGTGCTTAATTTGTGGTTCTTGCTAGTGAAGGCCTGGAAATCTACTTACTACTAAAGATTGTTTTGCAGATGGGAAAGACTGTTTTCCAGGCTTTCTGAAGTAATTCAGCTCTATTTTTACCTCCAGGTTGGCTTCTTTCAGTGCCTGCCACCACCTGTTTTTTTGCAGGCTCCTTTCAACATTGAGATGGAAAGTCCTCTGTGGAGAAGGATTGAGTTTTCTAAACGGAATAGAAATGTATATGGAGGCCAAGCTGGACTTTAGCATCTTCTGATAATCTCTTCTGAGCCGTGCTGATCCTTGATCACTGAATAAAATGGAAGTCAGACCATTGCTTGTGGTTACCTTGACTAGAAATAAAGACAAGGAAAGAGAGGAACTTCTTTGGATCACCAAAAGGGATTAAATCCTGGATAACAAAGATCACTGAATATAGCAAGCCCATATCACTGACCGTTTCATTACTGTACATTTTATGACACACTTTGCATTCAGTGGAGCTTGCTTCAAGGTGAGTGTATAAAGGAACGTAGCTGAGAAGATGAGAACACTTACACCAGGATACCACGGTCATCTGTATGGACTCATTAGCAATCCTCTGGTAATAATAGCATTCAGTGAGGTAGCTGAAAGAGCCTATCGTTACAACTCTGTGCCCTTTCACATTGCATAATTATAACACTATGATTGCACTTTATCTGCCATGGCAACATCCCATGGAATCTTGTTTCCTCCAGTTTCCTGTAGCACTAGAGCTGTCTGGAACAGAAGTCTAAATTACCCTCCATAACTTCAGACCCCTAGATTCCTTAGGATGGAACTATGGCAAGTGGAATTGTAACACTATAACTGGAAAATGTGAAAGAGCCCTCTGTTTCATTCCATCCCAGAATAAATCCAGTTCCCTTAAAACACTCCCACCATGATGGTTAGTGTAAAAGTGGACTGTTCAAGAGGAATATTGCAAGGTCCTAACTTTGATGGGCACTACTAACCTGTTTACTAGTATTGTCGGGCATGGAGGAGCCTTTCCTTTTCAGGGCTTCGGACAGCTTCAGGTGGTTCAACAGTGTTAGGAATTTAGCGGAGAGCAAAGTATCTCCATCTTGGAGAGTCTCGAACCTCACTATGATTTAGGTTCAAAGCAGACAGCCAATTTACCAAAGCCTTTGCTTAAAAAGAGGTGTAAGGTTCTGTTCAGTTTATCATAGCATCATAGAACCATAAAGTTGGAAGAGACCCCAGGGGCCATCCACCCTGTTACGCAGGAACACACATCAAAGCACTCGCAACAGGTGGCCATCCAGCCTCTGCTTAAAAACCTCCAAAGAAGGAGACTCCATCACATTGCAAGGCAGCATATTCCACTGCTGGACAGCTCTGACTGTCAGGTTGAACTGAGGTTCAAGCGGAATCTCCTTTCCTGCAGCTTGAATCCATTGCTCCTTGTCCTAGTCTCTGGGGCAGCAGAAAACAAACCTGCCCCTTCCTTAACATGACATCCCTTTAAATATTTAAACATGGCTATAGTGTCCCCTCTTAACCTTCTCTTCTGCAGACTAAACAGACCCAGCTCCCTAAGCTGTTCCTTATAGGGCATGGCTTCCAGACCCTTCATCGTTTTGATCGCCCTCCTCTGGACACGTTCCAGCTTGTCAATATCCTTCTTGAATTGAGATGCCCAGAACTGGACACAGTATTCTAAATAAGCCCTAACCAATGCAGAATATCTTCCAAGTCAAAATGAAGATTTGGGAAACAAGGAATGGTATCTTGTTAGTGACTTATGGCTCCCCCAGCCCAATACAGCCATTGCCATGTTGTTGAGAGTGGGAGGTAAGCAGGACTACATCCAGCTATTTTCTTGTACCTGGATGTCCTGCAAGGATGTCATCTGCAGAGGGCTTGCAAGGACCCCTGAAGTCTCTGCAGATGTCTTTCATAATATGCCCAGCTAGAGGAACATGGCTGGATGCATCCTTACTCATCCTCTCACTCTGTAACAATATGGAAATGGCCCTGCTGGGGTGGGGTCTATACTAGGTGAATTTGTAAAGGTGGAATATGGCTATGGAGAAGTAGTTATATTATACGTGTACATTTCCCAGTGCAGGATCTTGACCAAGGTATTAGAAAGATGCTTAAAATGGCAGTGAATCTAGTCTTAATAACAGCTAATGTAGAATTCATTGGAGATAATCACATGCTTTATATTTGGGTTTATTGCCCCCAGGCAAATTGTCTAATGTTCAACCACTTTGCCAATTACCTTATTTCCTCATCAGTATAAAGCAGTATTTCAACATCATGAGGATTTTATATGTAAGTTAAGCATGAGCGGACACCCCAACACAAAGCAAAACTGTGTACTGTTATGATGCCACATTATATATGGTATTTCCAATTTATGCTGGAAAAGTGGCTGTAGGTCTGAAGTTCTCGCTAACTGTTCTTGTTACATTTTGTAACAATATTACATCTTCCTCCTGCAGCCTTTTGGTTCTCTGGAAAATTTGCTCGAGACGCCCTGTCTCTGGAATACGAATGAATTAGCAAAATTAGCAAAACTCTTTTAACCTCTCTCTTCTCCTTCAAGAGAGTCTTATGAGCCGAATTCTCTTTACCGGAGCTCTGTATCCAAACCACTATATTCAAAGATGCCAGCTGACCAGCACATATATCTTAAATTTAAACATGATACAGTCTGTTTCAGATAAAGTACGTCCTTATCCAGATGTATTTGAACATTCATGTACAGCCATGTTCAGTGAGGGCAGCTACTTAAAACTAATTTTTCTCCAGCAAGATTCAAGAATAAAAACTCACCAGTATTTTCCAAAATCCTCATGGAACTGAAGCAAAACTACTATTTACTAATTCCTTTACAATTTAGAAAGATTTTGCAGATTTTGCACTGAAGTTGCAGTTTCATCTCACACAAAGCAGACATGTTAATTCTATCAGTGGTCTTATTTACTAATTAACAATTGTATTTTCAGAGGTCAGAATACTGCCTTCCCAAATGAAAGTCTTCCTTCTTTGCTCAGAGACAGGGAAGGGCTTGTCGGTTTCCATACAGGGCTTTTTTCAGCATTTGCACCTGAATCTTACACTTCAAACCAAGCGTAAAGATAAAAATCAAGTGGCAATTCAACAATAGTGAGGCTCATCAGTGAGGCACTTTCTGCGGACTCTCTTTTAACCTAGTCAATAGATACTACAATAAATACAAAACAGGTCAAAATGCACACACATGGATCAGATGCCTACCACAGATCCTGTCAAATGCAGCTGCTAAATGAAGGAAGGAGAGATCAGCCCCAGTAACAAAAATGAAGTGGAAAAACATTGACATCAATGAGCTTTCTGTGTATAAATGAAAACTGCTGGTGCTGTGTTTACATGTCTCTTTTATTTTTATGTTATATTTATTTTTATGTTTCTATACTCAGTTTGAACATTGGCGTGTCCAGGTACAGGCTGAACATAGATAGATAGATAGATAGATAGATAGATAGATAGATAGATAGATAGATAGATAGATAGATGAAGCAAATTTTGTTGCTTTCCCATCTGCTTTGGTGAGTTCTTGTACTCAAGTGGTAGATCATACTGTCTGTCAGAAAGTCCCCAATATAAGGGATGGAGAAACACATCCTTTGTATCCTTTGTATCAGCAAGTCACTGAATCTTCTCCCCTCCTTCTTGAACCATCTTCCTTTTCCAGCTGTGTCATATTGTTGGGAGGGAGGCCTAAAGGCACCAGATCCCATCTGATCTTGAAAGCTAAGCTTAGATTGGAGATCGCCCATGGATACTGGATACTATAGGCTATATTTAAGAGGAAGGAACTGGCAAAAACACCTCTGCATATTCCTCACCTAAGAAAACCCTATGAAATTCATGGAGTCACCATAAGTTGATGGCAGATATATACACACATTGTAGGAACAAGATTTGTAGGAACAGGAAGAGAAGGGAAGAAGTCTACTGGCAGACCTGAGTGGCAATCTGAGGGCCATTTCCCTGGCCCAGGATCTCTGCTGCTTGTTTGTGCTTCATACCACACAGGCATCTGAAACAGCTTAGCCCAGTATTCTGGTCTTCACTAGCCATTAGTAAATGCCTCTGAGTAAACAGGGATGGGTAAAATACAGCGAGTGGGCTGTGTGCAGCTCCTGGGCCCCTCTTTTAAGGCCCCAAAGCCACTGACATCTCTCAAAGCTGACTGAACCTCTCATTTGTTATTTTTGCTGAGTTTTGGGTTTGTTTGTTTTTTTTGGCTGATTTTTACTTGAAAACTGAGCCAAAACCATGCCATTTGTGCAAAAACATGCAGGTATGATGAATCACTCCTCCAGCTGTTTCCTCCTAAATACCTCTCTCTTTGGCCATACCCCAGACAAAATGATGACCAGAAGAGACTTATGTTTGGATGCCATTTTGGTCAAGATACTTCCATTGATGGAAGTTTGTTTGAGTACTGGGGAAATAACCATGGGAAGGCATTGGGAATTTCTCACCCATAATACCCAAGCATATTTCTTCTTCCAGAATTGCCTCCCCTACATCGCATAGCTGTCCAATCCTGAAGTAAAGGAACGTGGTATTAATACAATATACTGTTGATGAGTTTGTGACCTTTTTTGTAATCTTGCTTCTCATGTCTTTTTGTTAGAAGAAACAGCAGAGTAATGTGTATTTTAGATGAGAAACAGAATCCACTGATCACATTATGACTTGTTAATTAATCCACAATGAGCATTACTTGCATATAGACATGAAGTATTTAGTGGAAGGTAATGGAGGAATGTCAAAAAGGATCTTCTCATGCAAAAAAAGGCTCAGGCTCTGACAATTCAACAAAGAGTTCCAGAGCTTTTAAAAAATGAGGCTAGCAAAGGACACAATTAGAGTATGACAGGGGCTGAAGAATAGTTAAGATGTGGGCTTAAACAGGTAGTCAGGTAGATGTATGCACTTGGCTATGGAAAGCAAGAACCTGACACTAAAACCCAAGGCAAACATTTCACCTTGACCCTAGAAGGTAATTGAATATTCCATCCTTTTTAACTACTTTGCAATGAAGTACAGAAATTAACATGTTGCATGCAGCTTGCTGAATGTATTGTAATAAACCATCTCTGTGCAATCTATATGTGGTGCATGGATTTTCCTCCAGAGAAAAGTCTTAATTTCAAAGGGTGGTGTATGTATACAGACTGCTGGATCCTGTATGTCACTTCATCTCTGCCTTAATATATTTGACAATCTCCTTGATTTTTCGCAAAATTATGTTAAGTAATCATCTTTTTTGCCCCCCTCCAAAACAAACAACCCCTCAAACCCAATATTTTTAATGTACAAGGGGTACAAGGCATATTTCAGAGAATGGGACTTGGTCCCTCTTGGGATATTTGATCTTTTCCCTGGCATCTAAAATAACACCTGAACCTTTTCTGGTTCCTGAAAGTGAATCAGATGCTCTCAGTGTGGTTATACAATATTGTTGTATAAATCCATGAACCACAACCCATTATTGTAGCAAAAACAGAAACAGGGACAGATGGATTTTAATAAACTCCTGGATTCAAATTTTCTTCTTTAGGAACATAAAAATATCAATTTACCTAATTTTCTTCTTTCTTGTAATAATGTTCTCCTTCATTCCCCCAGCTTCCCATGTGAATTTAGTATCAAAATCTTCATGGGGGGGGGGTGTTAAAAGAAAAGAGTAGCACAAAGCTTCTTCTCTCCACTTTTCAGACTACCCACAGGCATATCATCTTTTGCTAATATGCCCCAGCAGCACCAAAAATGTGGTGCCACTTCAAAGCAAACTGTAGTAAATAAAGAAGGGAAATAGTTGACAAGGATAAGCCACATTGAAATGCATTTGGGAAGTCCTCAATCTTTGATTTTGTATATATGCATTGAACTTCAAAGCAAAGCTGTAATCTGTTAGATGCGCCTTCACCTCTGTAAAGAAGAGAAAGAAAATCCTACTGTCAATCAGTGTGATAATTAGATACCATAGTAATGCATTCAGCTTAGTGCTTGCAATCCTTATTCATATGCTGCAATTAGATGTACAGGCCGCATCACCCCATGTCTTTAATTATGAACCCCATCAAGAGAAAATGAGAGGAGCAACATACTTTTCCTGAGGATAGAAAATGGAAGTCTTTTGCCTTTGGGGTAGTGGAATAAACATTCAGTGAAAATAAGAAGAAATAGATCATGTCTTCAGCATATAAAAAGGATACAAAATGTGGTACATGAAGCTATAGTAGTTCAAGTACTGCACCTGAAATACCTGTAGGAGGTCAGATTTGAAGACTAGATAGATTCACGGAATGTGGGGATATCAGTGGCAGCTAGTCAAGAGGTCTACATAGCAACTCCTGTATCAGAGTCAACATGCTTCTGCATGTTTGCGGCTAGGAATACAAGATGAAGGGGGCCGTTGCACCCCTGTCCTGCTGGAAGGCCTCGTATGGCCACTATGTGAACAGAGGCTTAAATTCAGTGTCTGGATCCAGCTATGCTAAACACATTGAATAAATGGGATTGATACTGGTTTTGTTTTGCCATTCAGTGGATGTACTTTAGTAAATGGGACTAACTGTTAGATTTATGTCAGAAACAGGCATATTTTCTTACCACTGTCTTTTTAGACTGAGGGTGCTTTGCCATTTGTCAGATAACCTGTCTCTGTTTTGAGGTCCTTCTCATCACCTTATGTTTACTTGGGCTCCTCTCTTCTAACAACAGTATAGTCCAGACAGGCAGATTTAGCATCAACACTTCATTTAAGCACTCTTAAGTACTGACCAGAATATTTTAACATGTGAGAATGAGCAGTCTGCTTAATAATCTTTTAGCCTATTTTGTTAAAATAGACATGCACAAAAACAAACGCTATTCTTGGGGGTTGGGGGGGGCAGATAGACTTTTCCAGGTCTAGGCACATAGCTCATCATTGACTGTACGTTTCATGTAAGGCATTACACAACTTATATCGTATTAGCACCTTCATCAGATTCTTTAATATTCTTCTTAGCAAACAATACTAAGAGGCAGTTATATAGTCAAGCATTTGAATGGAAGTGAACTTTTATATGTTTTTTGTGAATGAAACACATTGGAGTCCATGGAAAATAATATTCTTCCACAGGTGTTTATCTATCTAGATAAGAAGTACACAGATACTAGAAGCCAATTAATATTGAAAGCAGAGATTCTCTTTCCCTTCCTCTTACCAGTACTGACCAGCTAGAAACAGCAGTAGCAGCATAAAAACTAGGATAGGCAGCTGGTCTGACTGTGCCATAAATAGCCTAATTTCATCTCTAGGGAGGCAGCTTTTATACTATCTCCAGCATCTATCTGTCCAATCAGAGACGAATCCAACTAATCTCTGTTAATGTGAGCAAAGTTTTTCCATCCAATCTAAAGAAGATTTCAGTAGCCATCTATATGAGGGCACTACGTGACCAGTCATTTGCTTAGCTGTCTGCCAACAAATGGAATTACATAAGCCTGATTAACACACTCATACCCATGCAGTATGTCTTTTTGGTTTATTCTCTATACTCTATACATTGTACTTTAATATTTTGCTCATCAGACTTTTTCTCTTATCTCCTTTATTTTGGGTTAAATGGCTTCATGCCCAGAACAGAAAACTTGTGTTTTCTTATATTTGGCTTTTTACTTTACATTCAGGCTTCAGGGGATTACATTTTTCAAAATATATACCAAAACAGCATCCAGCCAATAACAATAGGCCATTGATCTTATCCAGCTGGGATTGTCTTATGTTCTCCGAAGCTAATGAAGTGATTTGGTTAATGCTGCTTTATTACAGGGAAAATGTGTTCTGTATAGGAGTACCTTCCTTGATGTCTTGCAGTATTTCAGATATTCACTACAGAAATCAGTGACAAGAAAACTGCAGCAATTATTAGCCTTATTTAGGCAACCAAACCTTTATTCTGTTAAGAACACCTTCCAGCCAAGTAACCTTAGGAAGAATATGGAAGAACATGTTAGCTAAGAAGTTAGTGTGTTCCTTTTGAAGTCACTAATGTAGAGGGAATCCAGTAGTACTGTAAACATAAATCCTGGTGCATAATAAAAATCTTTTTTTTTATTAAGGAACATCCAGCTGTTTGAATTCCTTGATATCAGCAATACTTGGAATGTTATTGTTTAAAGTTATTCATTATTGTTCCCTCTTGGTGTTAATTGGTAGTTAAAGAATAACTTGTTAGTAATGTGTTGTTGTTGTGTGCTTTCTGACTTACGCAGAACTTAATGTGACCCAGGCCATTTCCGCACTAGCCTGTTATAGTGCTATTATTCCACTTTCAATATCCTGTGGAATCCTGTAGTTTGCAGTTTAGGGAGGGGCCTTTGCGGCTTCTTCCTAAACTGCAAACCTGAGGATTCCATAGGATGTTGAAAGTGGAATAATAGCTCTATAACAGGCTAGTGCGGATATGCAGCAAGTCTTGGTGTCTTCGTTGCATGATCTGTTCAGAGGGAGTTTTCCATTGCCTTCCTCTGAGGCTGAGAGACTGTGACTTGCTCAAAGTCACTCAGTGGGTTTCTATGACATGAGCAGAGATTGAGACCCTGGTGTCCAGCACTCAAATCACTGTCTGACATTGGCTCTCTAAAGTAATGCATTACTAGTGTATTATTTGATACTTTTTGATTTTTTTTAAAAAAAGACTTTTATACCATATGCTAAAATTCTCCCGAAGTGTCTCCCTAGCAACATTTTAGGATTATTGAGTAAGAACTACTCATTACTACAGCAGGAAAAAAGAAAAGAGATTGCAGGTATGTAGTTTGGATTAAAATGCATATGTTTTTATCTTTATCAATTTAAAATAAGTTTTGCATGTGCGCATGGAGCTGTTGGCAGTTCTGGAGGCTGGGGATATGCAGTTGGGGGGCTTATATTTTTGGGAGGACTGCTGAATGCTTTCTCCTTCCTCATATCAGAACAAAAGGCTGCCTGGTCTCTCCCCTGATCTGATAGCACGCCTGTATCCCCCTTAATTATTTTTAAAATAGCCTCCATGTGTTGGCTGGCATGCCGTATGGAACCTACAATATTTTCCCTTCCCTTTTTACTAGTCAGTTTTTCATTTTTATTACAGTTTTATTTTGGGGGATTTCAAAGTTTATTTATTTAATTTATTTATTATATTTGTAGGCTGCCTTTCTCCTGGAATTGGAACCCAAGGTCTGGAGAGCCACTCAGTGTCCGCCTCTGCTGCTTATATACCTCAGACGAAATAGATTTCAACTTGTTTTGAAACCAGAAATTTTTTTGGCGGGGAGGGAAGAGCTCAAGAACCTAAATGCCAATAAAAAAAGATTTTAAAAAAACTTGTTTTGAAATCAGAGAGGGTTTATTGGGGGGGGAATCTCAAGCTGAAATGCCTCCCCCATAAAAATAATAAGCTAGAGATGGGGAAAATAGACCCCTGCAGTTGTCTTTGGACTGCAGCTCCCATCATTCCACATAGAAGTTGCTGGGAATTGTAGTCCTGAGACTGACAGGCTCTCCACCTCATCTGACTTCAGACGGCACCTTAGGAGTCAGGGAGGGGGGATTCATATCCTTTCCAACACCTCGATTTTGTCAGATGAAAATCCCCAGCATTACCCTGCTGGCCGTGGATACTGGGCATTGCACTACAGCCCCATCTGGGGGGCTGCACGCATCCCCTCCCTTGCGGTGTCCGTGGGAATCATGCGACTGTTGGGATTGGCTGGACTGCAACTCACAGCATCCTTTACGACTGGCCAGCCGGTTGGGGACGCTGGGTGTTGCAGTAAAGCCCCAATCTGGAGGGTTGAGGGTACCTCTGCCCTTGCAGCTTTCCCCCTTCTCACTTGCCTGGGCTTCTCTCACCGAGCTCTGTGGCCGTGGCCGTGGCCGCCTCCACCGCCCCCAGGCGCTCCCTATTGAATGAGCTGTGCCGCGCCGCACCGGATGCTCCATTGATTGCCGCGCCACTCCGTCTTCGGAAGACCAGGGAGACGTCATCGCCCTCTTCCCAAAGCATGCCAGGAAGTGCAGTTCTGGGCGGGGCAGGCTTTGACAGCGCCACGGAGGCATCCAGAGGAGCGGGGGAAGGATGTGTGCCCCTCTGCAGGTGCGGGTGCCCCTCTGGTGGACTACAGCTCCCAGCAGCCCCAAATCAACTGCATGGGCCATGGAGAAGAATTCTGGGAGCTGCAGTCCAGCGTCTGGAGAGAGTGGCATGTGCTCACCCCTGGACTTAATCCCGGTGGGGAGGGAGGGTGGGTGAGTGTAACGGTCTCTGTTGCAAGTGACCCAATTGCTTCCCTCCCCAGCTAAAATGAAGGCATACGTCTCCATCCAAAAATTGATTAATGGCAAGGTGTGGCAGCATTGCCTTCCTCTGAGGCTGAGAGAATGTGACTTGACCAAGGTCACCCAGTTGGTTTCCACGGCTGAGTGGGGATCTGAACTCTGGTCTTCTGTAGTCCAGCACTCAAACCCCTGTATTCACGGTATCTTTCGGAGCAATGGGACCCTGGCAACGTTGGTCATCCCCTCTTCTTCCATTGCAAAGCCAGCACAAAATGGCAGAAAAAGGAGCAGAGAAAAAACACTCAAGCACAAAAGTGATCTCTCTCCAGAAGCTTCAAAGGAAGGAGGGGCGGTGGGAGGCGTCATGGGAGGACCTAAGTGGCTGTGCGTACGTGCGCATGTGAGCACGTACGTAATGACGCACGGAGCCATTTAAAAAAACAACAACAGCCAATCACAGCCGAAGGGGGTGAGGTAAGGAGACTAACGGGAGTGGCCATGAGAAAATCGTGTGGATCTATTAACACACGCTAGACTGGTTCACGCTAGAGCCGTATGGAACTTCGTAAATTAAAGTCCGTGTTAGCGCAGATACAGAAAAAAACGGCCAGTAGCGTCGCAGAGCGATTTCCTTGCCTCGTATGGAAAGGGCCTAAGTTGCCTTTGCCTAAAGGACAATCTGTCATAGAATCATAGAATCATAGAAATGTAGAGTTGGAAGAGACCACATGGGCCATCCAGTCCAACCCCCTACCATGCAGGAACACCCTCAAAGCACTCCCGACAGATGGCCATCCAGCCTCTGCTTAAAAACCTCCAAGGAAGGAGACTCCACTACACTCCGAGGCAGCATATTCCACTGCTGGACATCCCTGACCGTCAGGAAGTTCTTCCTGAGGTTCAGGTGGAATCTCCTTTCCTGGAGCTTGAATCCATTGCTCCTTGTCCTGGTCTCTGGAGCAGCAGAAAACAAGCCCTATCCTTCCTCTACATGGCATCCCTTCAAATATTTAAACATGGCTATCATGTCCCCTCTTAACCTTCTCTTCTGCAGACTAAACATACCCAGCTCTCTAAGTCTATCCTCATAGGGCTTAACAGTCTTAACAGCTTTTCTCCAGAGCATGCCTTTCTTTGACATTTCTCATGTGGCTACACAGTTACAGTGATCTACGCTCGTAGGACAAGAGGGAATAGACATCAGGTCAATGAAGGAAGCAGCTTATGATAGAGCAGGTTTGTTTTCAATATGTGTATAACATCCATGTAGCTTGAACAGGTGAACTTTTCCAGATGTGTGTCCCATAATCTATGAAGAAGAAAAACAGATTGCTTAGTTATAACTGTGGTTCTTTGAGTAGTCACAGGTGAACTTACATTACTCTCCTTCTGTCCCTCAGTGTCCAAAGTCTGTATATTTTTCACTGAGGTAATACTGAGGAGAACAAGTGTGGTGTAATAGTTTGAGTATTGAACTACAGTCCTGGAGATCAGGGTTCATTCTCACTTGGCCATGGAAACCTACCTTTGGAGCATCACATACTCTCAGTCCAAGAAAACCCCGTGATAGGTTCATCTTAGGATCACCATGTGTCAGAAATGACTTGAAAGCACACAGCAACAGACAGAGAACTGAGGGAAATGGATGAAACTGTTAAGAGCATGCACAACAGAGAGGGTGGGGCTCATTCTAAAAGCTGTTGCCCAGGTCTACAAAGTCCTGAACATGCTTTGTGCAGGTACAGGAAATCTCCTATGGATAAGTTCACAGATGAGCCCTCTTAAAAACTACAGTTACACACAGGTGAATGTCTTTAAAGCAGGAGTTGGTAGGGGTATAGCTATGGGGACAGACAAAATGAAAACACTGACTCCCCAGTAAGAACTGTTCTCCTGAATGAAATATTCTTTCAGTCACCAAATTTCTACCATTCCAGTGTCTTAAAACCTCAATGTAGTAATTAGAAATAAAGTTTGGGCATCCAAAGACGCAGAGCAAGCAAAGTTTCTGAGGAAATGCAAACACAGCAAATATTAGAATTCTAGGTGTGCATAATTTTCAAAGTCTCAGGGCCTTTCCCCACTACACTGTTATACTGCTATTATTCCACTTTCAACATCCTGTGGAATTCTGAGGTTTGTAGTTTACTGAGGCCCAAGAGCTCTCTGGCTGAGAATTCTAAAGGCCCCGCCCTAAACTGCAAACCCCAGGATTTCATAGGAAAGTAGAATAATAGCACTATAACAGTGTAGTGCAGAAAGGCCCTCACTCTCTGCAGTACTAGAAATCCTAAGACTGAAGGAAAATTTCATAGGAGGATGGAATTCTTATGTGGGCACAATGTCCTGCAGGGATTGTTCCTCCAGATGTTTTTAATTGCTGTTCCCAGCATTCTCCTCCACTGGCTATCATAGGTAGAGTTATTGGGAAATACAGTACAATGGCATCCAGAGGGCCACATAGGCTCTACTCCTATTTTAAAACATCGTAAGACCACACCATACCAGAATAACAACAACAAAACAAATCTGGGCCCTAAAGTCTGTTAGAGAACAAGTAGTGATGGTGGGATGGAAGCAGGAAACTAATGAAAATGGGGACAGAATCTGCCGTTAATTTGAAAGGTGGCACAAACTTTGAGGGAGATGGTAATCATTCAGTAATAACCTTGGCCTTCATTTTGACAACTTGCCTGTCATTTTCGTTAGTTCCATCTTTTTTTACTGGCCAAGAAAACAGATTTAGACCATTTTACACTAATTGGTATTGCTTTGATGAGGGCAAATTGAAGTCATGCCTCCTTTTTCGTAATGACCTGTTATAAACAACAGTTAAATCAGTGTTAAGTCTGACATGTAGGTCTAAAAATATCTTTTCTTTTAAAAATGTAAGTTAGATTAAGAACAGTCCCCCATTCCATACTATGTTCTTCCCCCATTGGTTTAAAAAATTCCAAATGAATTACCACAGACAAAAGAAATTCTTTTATTTCTATCAGAAACTACTGTTCATTTCTATGCTTTTTTGTCTGTTTGTAGGGTTAGGTAAATTATTTATTTAATTCGTTATTTGATTTGCATCTTACCTTTTCTTCCAAAATTGGAATACAAGGTCACTCACAAGAAGATTAACTAAAAAGATACAGGATAACATACTTAAAGGTATACAGTCAAACAAATGATAACAGCAAAGCACACTAAGTGCTTGATGTGGGCACAACAGATATACAATACAGATATCGCTTGATCCATGATTAAATCAATGATTACTTAATGGATTAAACAATTTCAAGCATTAGTGTTGATTTTTTCAATTTCAAATGATCGGCATTGTCAGATTAATTTTGATTACTTAGTAATCAAAACTCTGGACACTTTCTTCAACAGCAAAGCAGAGGGAGTGCCTAGTCCAGAGCTTTCCAAACTTTTCATGTTGGTGACACACTTTTTCGACATGCATCATTTCATGACGCAGTAATTCAGTTTTATTAGCAAACCGGAGGTACCCAGAGGTGTATCTAGGGTGGAGAAAGGCTGCCTCCCTTGATCCTGGCCTGCTGCCATTGCCTTTGCTAGTAAAGGCCCCAGCAAGAGCGACTGCAGGGGGAAAGGTAGCCCCTTTCACCAAGTCCTTGCCTGCTGCCGTCACTTTTGCTAGGGAAAGGCCCCAGTGACAGCAACGGCAGTGGGCCAGGCTCAAGTGAGGGGGTCTTTCTTGGCCACACCAACACACTACAGGTGACACATTAATGTGTTGCAACATACCATTTGGAAAGCCCTGGCCTAGCCCCTCTCCCTCCTTTGTCACCTTTTTCATGTGGAAGGTGACATATCTGAAGAGAGGAGCTTCATGCTCATATGAAGATTCAAAGCAAGAGCATTGGAAAAATCAGCCTTTTGCTCACATGGACAACCTATACACAAACAGCAATGATTCCTCTTCAGATGTGTCACCTTCCACATAAGAAAAGTGACAGTGGAGGAGCGTGGGGCCAGACACTAACCTGCTCCCATATTCAAGAAAGCATGCTAAGTAATGTCTGATCAGGGCTCCAATGTCTGACATCTGTAGGATAAAATTTGGAAACATATTGAGCATATGTGGATATTACAACAAGTCAGAAATTTAAAGAAGAAATCACAGTGATTTCCCTAGTTTCTCAAGGGAAAGACAAGCTAGAGTTTCCTGATTCTGTAAGGCTTGTATGTTATAATAAAAACCAAGACAGCATGTACGGCCATACCGTTTATGTAGCTCTGGAACCCTGGCTTATTGTGACATCCAAACCACTACCATCATGTATTCTGAAGTTTTATTAACCAGGGAGTTGCTCCTACTCTGTTGCGGCAAATTCTTCTCCTGCTGGTCCCAGCAGCAGAGAGGCAGTAAGAGCACAGATAGCATAGACTTTTTGGGAGGTTGTTACCACCCAAGTAGGCTCACCAGATGTTCCTAGGTCTAATGCTTGATTGTAGGCTTTGGCTGCTCGCATGTTTTCTGGTAGGAAAATATCATAAAACTAAAACTAAAACCAGCAAGTCCTAGCCATTCCATACTATGTTCGGTCATGTGGCATCCATTTCTACATTTCTATCCACCCTGACTTACAATAACCAGGGTAAACTTCCCCTCTCTGAGTGAAAGTATTTGGGAGTGAGAAAGAAGGAAAAGGAGGAAGAAAAGCAGGCAGAGAAACAAATAAATTGTACCTCAAACATGAAAAAGAAAATGAATTAATGGTCTGCCAATGGTCTGCCCCACCCATGATAAGAAGAGGGAAAATGACATCTTTCAGACTAACCATTTTTTCTGCACGTGCTTGATTAGTTCAAAGTTGACGCAAGACTCCTTCCTTCTTTTTGTACTGAAACAGACAAACTCTGCTATCTCTCTGAAAATTGCCAGCATAATGTTATTGTTCAGCACCAAATCCAAAGCCCATTTTCAAACTTTGAACGCACAAAGCCTGTGTCTCTACTCTTGTGGAGTAATTATTATGTAGTACCATTTTACTTTGAGTTCCAGCTCTTTTCTTGCAGCGTAATGCATTCTAATAAAGCCCACCATAATCTTGAGGAACTGGCACGGTATTATCATTCCGGTGTATGTATATGTTCTGTTCTGAATTCCTGGTTCTCTGGAAACTCTGAATGGAAAAGATTTTCTGAGAGCTAATTTTAACTTGGCTGCAGTTTTTTTTTTCCACAGGAGAGCATGATGTGGCCTGCAGCTCCTAAGAAAAAGTAAAACAGAAGATGCGTGGTTTGAAAGAGCTTCATAGGAACCCCCTCAGGGTCCTTTTGCAAATATGAATGTTGTAACTTTCAGGACAATAGTATTATTATCTGAAAAGTTTACCACACTGATTGTCCTTTATCTGCACTTGATGGTATAATTTATGTACTGCCATCAGATTGGCTGCATTGTATCCTCTAGGGATGGAAACAAAATTCAAAATTATTCCAAACAAATAGTCACAAATGTTTTTCTTGAATATTGGGAAACCCTAAGGAAGAGAAACTTGGAATCAAAGGAATCTTTGTAGTTCACAACCTATTCTGCAAAATTTTCACACATTGTTTTTTTGTATAGAAAACATACTGTTTCACACACAGAAAATACTATTTCCTGTGCAAAAGAGCTATATGCAAATTTTGTACAAAAAGCATTTTCTGCACAGAAAATGTTGCTGCCTGTGCGGAGAAGGCTGTTTTCTACATACAAATATACTGTGTAGATTTTTCACTGAATGAGTCCTAAACTGGAAATAGTCTTTGAAAACTGTGTTGTTGTTGTTGTTGTGTGCCTTTAAGTTGTTTCCAACTTATGGTGACTCTAAGTGGACCTATCATGGGATTTGGAGGGGGCTGAGAGTATATGATACATCCAAGATCACCCAGTCAGTTTCTACGACTGAGCAGAGAATTGAAACCTGGTTTCCAGGGTTGTAGTCTAGCACTCAACCCACTACATGACAGTGCCTCTCTTTCAAAAACTATACCATTTTCAAAACTTTCTCACAACAGAAAGAAAATTTCTAAAATTACTCATTGCTTCCTTTGAGAATGAAATTGCCAATGAATTACATCCCTGCTCACTGTATTTAAAATGAAGCGGGGAAAAAGATGCAGAAGGAGAACGAGGCTTCTGACAGATTTAGGGAGATACTTAAAAGGTAAGCAGTGTCAAGGAGCAATGGGGGTGCACTCAAGTTGTATGCTAGTTGTATGCTATCATATACCACCAGGGTATATGAAACTGTATGTCCACAAAGTGAACATTTTTATCCCATTTCTTTGCCTTCTTGCAATAATTAATAAATTTGAAAGTGGCAGAAAAGAGGGGTGAATTTCATACAAAGAGAAAAGTTTTACATGCGTATCATTTTCAGTTCAACACCACCACTGTAGTGCTGGTTTCAGCTCAGTGTTAATGGCCACCTCTTTGGAAGAAACAATACTGAGCAGATTTTTACTAATACATCCTTCTAGGGATGCAAACCTTCACTTTTCATTTCATTTCATTCTTCCACATGAGAGCAAATAATTACAAAAGTTAACCTCCCTGCTGGTTGAGCTTACAAGTGGCTTTCCACGCTTTCACAAGGAAGTCTTATAAAAAAATCATTCATGCAAAACACACTATTATTAAGCAAAAACAAAGCCTTGGCAAAAACACTTTTTTCATAAAGAGTCCTAGTTTATGAAAATTCTCATAGCAAAAAAATCTCTTAACAGTTTGCTATTTTTCTCAACATGATGGTTCTGGGTCAAGATATCCTTCTCATGGCAGATGAGAAAAATGTGCAAGTATTCTTTATATACCGGCATCAGTCTTAATACAAACACACACTATAATTATAATAGATACTTGTGAATTTATAATAGCTACTTGTGAAATAGATACAAAGATAATGAGTCAATAGAGCAATAATCAGTCAGTTAAAGCAATTAATCCATCTGAAACCACCTTGTTTCAAGTTCAATAGCTATATTCAAACCCAAATGATACCTCCCCATAATATCACTATCTGGAGACAAGGCTTCCTTTCTTCTTCCTGCCATTTGCTCACCGTATATATTCTGCTATTCACATTTGAATTCATAGAAATAATTCACTTCCACATTTAACTGTACCAATTACCTAACAGTCCTTGACAGGACTGAAACTAACTTGTAACATCTTGCAGTCATTAAGGCAGTCGCATAGGAACATGGGGGTGGGGGGGCGATTCACCCTGAGTGGTAATGTTTCTGGGGCATCCTAGCCCATACCCATGCCCCCGTGTGCCCTGGCCATGCCCCCACGCAGTGGCCACACCCTTTGCGCTGTAGCCCCACCACCCACCCACCCACCTCCACACAGTCAAAGCTCCACCACTGCATTAAGGCATCCATCTATCTCTAGGAGAGCAAGCAAAGGCCACAAAGGTACAATAGGTCCAGTCATCTGCTCACTCATGTCAAACATTTCTTTGCTGTTTTTCTGTTAAGACAGTTTTTCTGTTCTAAATGGTTTTTCCCTTTAGACAAGATCATCTGTAAATGAAATCAGCACCTGGTTGAACTTGTAGATATCAGTGTCTGACAATCAGATCTAAGAAAGACAAACAAGAGTTTGATACCACACATACAAACATTTCTAGTGGTTTTCACTCCATCTGAATCAGGGATATAAAGCAAGACCAGCAGTGAAAATAAATTGTCAAGCACACTTGGGGACTGGAAGTAATTTTAACTCCTGTATAACTTGTAGCTACACTCCTTGCTTCATTCCTGATATATAGAGTGGGGTTTTTGTGCTTATCACAAAACTCTGATTGGAATGCAAAAGTTGGAAACAGAGCAGAATCAAATATTGGAGGGAAATTTGGCCTAAGTTTAAAAAATGAATCAGAAGAGTCACTGACTGACTTTTATGAGGCCAACAGTTTGTTGATCATAAACACACTCTTCAAACAACCTAAGAGGTGACTGTGTACATAGACATCACCTGATGGCCAATATAGAAATCAAATAGATTAGATAAATAGAAGTAGAAGATGGAGAAGCTCCATTTTATCTGCAAAACAAGACCAGGAGCAGATTGTGGCACAGACCATGAACTGCTAATATCAAAAATTACAGTAAAGCTAAAGAAGAAGAACAAACCCATCATCATGTCAAAATGCAAACTAAGGAACACCTTCCTAGAATTCAAAGATAATATAAGAAAATAGATTTGCAATGGCTCAATAGATTGGCTGAGAGCTAAAACAAAAAAAAAAAAAGACAAATAAATGGGTCCTAGAGGAAATCAAGCCTGAACTATCCCTAGAAGCCAAGATGACTAAACTGAGACGGTTGTACTTTAGAGATATCATGAGAAGACATGACTTTCTAGAAAAGACAATAAGGTTTGGTAAGGTAGAAAGCAGTAGGAAAAGAGGAAGACTGCATTACAAATGGATAGACCCAATCAAGGAAGATACAGCCTTAAATCTGCAAGACCTGAGCAGGGCTGTTGGTGATAGAGTGACTTGGAGGTTTCTCATTAATAGGATCCCCATAAATCAAAGTCAACTTCATGGCAGTAAACAAAAAATATGTCATTCCATTCTATTGTCACTCTAATCTTCTTTTTATTCCATTCTAAATTTTGTATTTAAATATTTTAAGACACTTTCTTACAAATTAAGACATTTCTCCATGTATATCTTTTCTCAGAATATGGAGGATGAAATTGAAATAAGTAGGACTTCTAAATTAAGTGTATCAATTCCCCACCCACTCTGTTCTGAGAATTAGTAAACTATACTCACACAAGCATAACAGTCAATGTGTTTTTTTAAAAAGGAGATAATTATTTGAAGATTGTTCAAGCTCAAATGAAAAAAGAAAAAAAATATCAACAGATTTGTTATACTGCACTGATCTGAAACAAGTTCACCATTTTTGTGTTTACATATCCTCTCTTCAGAGCTTGTCTAGAATCAAATTCACTAAAAGCGTCACACATAATAGTTGGCATCCTGCATGAGTCCATGTTAGTAGTACTGCATGTAGAACTACATTGTAGCTGACCATTCACCACCTCTTGGACTTACTGCACAGCCACTGCAGCAACCTTCCAAAGCATTCCATGCCTGGTGGAGAGTAGGAGATGGGAGACTGGAGAAGCACCTGGCTGTGTCTCAGAGTGAGACATGAAATGATTACATCATGTGCTGAGGTCTGCTAGGTTCCTCTGAAGGCCTCAGCAGATGATATCATCATTTTACATCTGTCTATGGGGACATAGCCAGATACTTCTCTGATCCTTCCCCAACAAATCTCCACAAAGCACAGGATGGCCAAGGGGGAGCTGCAATAGCTTAAGTCACGGGGTGGGGTAGGGTGTTTGTTACTGCAGAGGGAGGAAAGGACTACCAACCTCTGAACTGACCAAAAATAGACAGAGTCATAAGACTTGCTTATGCCTGTGTATGCTACTAACAGGATGCCAACAAGTGTTACACAGAGAGCGACGTCTCAGTGAAAGAGGAGACTTTCAAATGTTCAAAAGTCGGTAAACCAAAGATAATAATTTGATGCTAAATCTCAAAGTATGGAGAAGAGCATGCTGCTGATAGTGAATTCACAAAGAATTTCTCTTTTCCTGGTGCCTGCTGGACTTTCCTCTTTTATATATTTTATCAGATATGTGTGTGTGTGTGTGTGTGTGTAATATTTTTATATTTTATAATATTCTGTTATTGGGGTTGATACCACTCTGCTGATGTGCAATTTTTCAATGTGCTGATGTTTCAATTTTTTCAAAAAAATAAATAAATTCTGAAGCAAATCTTTTCCAGGGTCTGTCTTTCTATCAAGATAGCCATAGTTTCCATAGTTTCTCGGATCATCTCATCCCTTCAGCTGGAGCAGCAAGAAGAGTAGGAAGACAGATTCTGGGAGAGGTGGTAGTGGCAGTGCTGGCAGAATCCATACATGGGTCATGCCAGGTGTGTCTCTTCCTGGTTCAGCTGGGCTGGTCTACCACCACCACATGGGCATCGTTTATTCATTTTACAACATGAACCAGCCCTAGTGATGAACATTGTTTCTGTGGGTTTTGTGAGTATATTTTGATGTCACCAACAAGCCACTGTGGAAGCAATGGTGTCCTGTGAAAACCCGGGATATGAGTGGTTTGTTTTTTTTTTAATGGTGGTTCTCTGGCACAAAAAGCTATTTGCCTGCTGCAGTCCTGTGAATAATGCAGAAGGTATCCAATAAAAACTGAAGGACTGTGTGGAAACCTGAATTGATCCTGGCCAGATAAGGAGTGCTTATACTGTTCTGTGGGGGGGGAGGGTGTAGGTGGAAGGTCCGCTGATAAATTAAAGTACAGGGATAAATCACCGAAAGACAGAGGTGGAGCTTGAGACATAAAAAGTATTTGTTACAGGTGGAAACAAGAACTGATGTGGCAAAGCCTGGAAAGAACGTTTGGAGTAGTCTAAATGTGTTTATCACTTCTAGTTATTATTAAAGACTGTGAGATAAAGCCCATTTAAATGTATTTATATCATAAAGGTATGTAGGAGCTAATGTTTTAGCCTTAATTTATCCTTTAGCTAGTTTTAGTCTTTTAAAACTTGCTTTTCATTTTCCATTTTTTTTTAATGGCAATATTGTAATTGGAGCCGTTGATGGTTTCCGAGTTGGCTTTTTGATGCATTTTCATCTCTGAACAGTGGATAACTCTTCAGTGGCTCTTTATTAGAGACATGATTGGCAAACATGACACACGGATACCATTCACTGGCAGTCAGCAAGAGTCAGAGGGCACAACTTCCCATACCCTAGAAAGCATTTGAGAAACTCTTACCTGCATCAAAGTGCAAAGGAGAACTTTTGTGTGAAAGTAGTTGGCAATATATGTCTTTTTCTCCTTCAGAGGAAGAGCAAGTGTGTGATGGCATGTTGGTCAGTCTCTGCCTTTCCTAAATGTTAGCAGCATGAGATGCAGCATCGTTACAGAATCAAAATGGCCAGTTTCTCTCCTTCAAATTGTCATCTTACCAACCTGAAGGTGCAGCAGCCATTTCCTCTCTTTCGGGCAGGCAGCTTCAACAGCAGGTGACAAGGTCCAGAGTCTTTCCCTCAGGGAGGCAGCATCACCATGAGCTCACAATGGCCAGTCTCTCTCCTTGAAGTAGCCAGCATCAGTTTAAGGGCACTAGGACCAGTCTCTCTCTTTCAGGCAGGCACCATCAGCGTGAAGGTTATAGTTGGCTATGACTTGTGTACTAAAGAAGGCCACATGCCAGAGCACTGATTGGGTCACCCCACTTGTTTCAGGGTAACAGAGAAGCATAAAAAGGCTGGTGTTTGCCTTGACCAGCTGCCAGTTAGAAACACCTAGCTGGACCTGTCATGCCGCTGACAGTTTACTAATTGTAAGGGGAGATGCTGCTCGTCTATCCTCTGTTATCTCTTGTTATTCTTATTTGTCTAATTGCTGCTGGAATGTTTTGCCAAGCCTTTATCTTAAAGTGCAGCAATAAATTCTGCCTCTAAGTCCTACTTAATGAGCCTCTGGAATTCTTTCTGCTTCACTGGGACCCTCTGATGCGGCGAAGCCTTGCTTCACAGATTGCACTCTGCTCATGCTCAGAGGAGCCAAATCCTGCCAACCCTGACAGAGCTCACAATGGCCAGTCTCTCTCCTTGAAGTAGCCAGCATCAGCTTAAGGGCACTAGGACCAGTCCCTCTCTTTCAGGCAGGCACTGTCAGCGTGAAGTCACAATGGCTGGTTTCTCTGTCTCTGTTTTTCAGCCTGCCCCTGAGCAGCAGCTGTATGTGATCAAAGTCTTTCATTTGGGTGAGCATATGGGTGAGCCTGTGGGCAGTCTCTCTGTTCCTCTGGGGCAGTAGCTGTCAGTGGGCACATTGTCCATTACCAGTGTCTTTCTGATGGAAAAGGGTGGTGGCATGTAGGCAGAGAAGCAGAAGGCAAAGGGAAGAGGAGAATTGGCAAGCAGGCACACAGGCCATTACAGGGCTTCTACTTGACATCCCCCAAGGGGAATGGCACTGGAAGAGGGTAGAGATTATGCAGACATGAACAGGAGTGTTATCAGCTGCTCAGCTACAGTAAAATCATGGAGAGTGAACACTGATAAAGACTAACAGGTATTGGCATGACAAAAACAGCAATGGTTTGTCTTTCTCTGTGTAAATATCTGAAAGGAGAGTGAGCAGATGGCAATTGTTGAGATGCAGGAGGAGATTATCTGATTGTAATGAGGTTTGGAATTAATTTGTTTTTAGTGACAACTTTTATACTTGCAATTGATTGACTGTAAATTTTATATATATATATATATAAATATAAATTTTCATTGTAAGAAGAAACGCAAAATAAATAAATAAATAAATAAATAAATAGAATCATAGAAATGTAGAGTTGGAAGAGACCACACGGGCCATCCAGTCCAACCCTCTGCCATGCAGGAACACCCTCAAAGCACTCCTGACAGATGGCCATCCAGCCTCTGCTTAAAAACCTCCAAAGAAGGAGACTCCACTACACTCCGAGGCAGCGTATTCCACTGCCGGACAGCCCTGACCATCAGGAAGTTCTTCCTGAGGTTCAAGTGGAATCTCCTTTCCATAACAAACATAAAAGTGAAGGGAAAGGTAAAAAAAAAAAATTCTTACATTTCTATTTCCCTCCAAATTCCATTTATATAGTATTACTTATACAATGTATTATAAATCATATTGGTTATATGTTTTGGTTATATACATCTGAATCTCATTCTCATTATACCCATTGTTATTAATTATTCCCAAATTAACATTTTCGAAGTATACTGTTAGTAATTTCATTTTTATTTCTATCCTTTTTAAAATATAATATTCATAATTTCATTCTGTTTTCTTTCCTAAACCTTAATTATCATTTCCTAATTACTCTTATTATCCTACATACCAATATACTATATATACATAATATATATTTTCCACCTATTCTACCCTAAATTTAACCTGTTACTTTTACTAAGTATACCCCATCCCCAGAGCCTATTATACCTTGAATTATTCTACCTTCCAAAACTGTAACTCTTCTTGTGGAGGTGTAACACCTTCCTCTTTTACTAACACCTTTTCCACGACTATCTTCCATACCACATCAAAATCACTCCCTTTCATTATTCCTTTTTTGACCTTAATTCTGCATGTTAACTTGCCATTATTCATGGTTTTCAGTATTTCTTTATACCAATCCCCTATTTGAAAATCTCCTTGAATTTTAATTTGTTTTTAATGATGGTTGCTAGCTGAAAAAGGAACTGGAAGAAGACAAAGGGTTAGGGTATGTGAGCAGGAGCAAAAAGGCTTGCCTTGGATTTGGAAATGTGTTACCCCAAGGCACTGGGTGGCTAGAGGAATCCGAGCAATGGAAAACTGACTTTCAGAGAAAGAGAGAGAAACGAACCCAGAGAATAACAGAATCATACATTTGGAAAGGATCTCAGAGATCAACTAGTCTAATCTCCTCCCAGTGCAGGAACCCACAGCTAAAGCATCCAACCAAGCTCTCCTTAAAAAACGGAAAACAAAGGAAAGTGTAGGCAGGAGCCGATGAAGACGGACTAAGGTACAGAGGAATACAACCAGGCTGAGGTGTGATGCTTCCAAAGAACCAGTACCTCCTCATACTGCTAGCAGACATAGAACACAGAACATAGAACTGTTCAGCCTCTCCCTCTTTGACAGATTTTCTGTGGTGATTAAAAAAAATAGAAGTAGTTATAGAAAAAGTTAGAATGGTGAAAAAAGCACCCCTTAAATATTTGAAGGGAAGCCATGTAGAGGAAGGAGAAGGCTTGTTTTCTGCTGCTCCAGAGACCAGGACAAGGAGCAATGGATTCAAGCTGCAGGAAAGGAGATTCCACCTGAACCTCAGGAAGAACTTCCTGACGGTCAGGGCTGTCCAGCAGTGGAATATGCTGCCTCCGAGTGTAGTGGAGTCTCCATCTTTGGAGGTTTTTAAGCAGAGGCTAGATGGCCATCTGTCGGGAGTGCTTTGAGGGTGTTCCTGCATGGTAGGGGGTTGGACTGGATGGCCCGTGTGGTCTCTTCCAACTCTACATTTCTATGATTCTATGATTCTATGATTCTGTGCAGGAGGAAGGTTGACGGTACAATGAAAGCCTCATCTGGAAGCATCCAGGCAGAGCATTAAAATGTGAGTTAAAAATTTGCAATATAAATTAGATAAAACTAAGGTTGCTCTGAAGGTTCTCCAGTGAACTCTCTCTCTCTCTCTCTCTCTCTCTCTCTCTCTCTCTCATTCTCTCTCTCTCTCTCGATAAGCCCTCCCCTCCATCCCAATTGCCACTACCCTGACCAGGGAGGAAGAGAAAAAGAGGCAGGTACTGTTCCGTCATGTTACGCCCAGGCACGGATGAAAAGCCCTCTCAGCTGCCACTGCCTTGGCCTCAGAAGGAGTGATGAAAAGGCAGGCAGAGCTCCATCACGCCTAGGCCCAGAAGCAGATGAAAAGGCTACCCTCCATTTGAACTGCCAGTACTGTAGCCTCAGAGGGAGAGAAGAAGAGGCAGTAGCTGCTGCTCTTAAATCCCCTCCCACACTGTCATCCCCTTTCCTTTTGTGTCAGGAATTATTATATTCTAAGTCTGAAAGCAGAAAACTGTTTTGTTCTTTTACTTGTAAAGGGCTATGTACAGGGACAGTGTGTGTGCTCTTTCTCTAATAGTAGTAGAAGTAGAAGTAATAGTAATCACCATAATCTTTTCCCATCCCTCCAGTAGACACTAGTTAGCAACACCATCTTTGATCCCATAATGCCCTCAAAAATGTGGCTGTACCCCCTTTCCTTCCTTATTCCAATACTGAGGAAATTGAAAGCTTCTGCTTCCAATTTCAAACCAAATATAGTTCCTGAATGTCCAAATTTAGGGGACTCTAGTTTATTTTAGCTTATGGCTGTGAGATTCAGCCAGTATTGGGAAATTATAGTTTGTTCCTGGCTTGTACTCACTAAGCATAGTTTCAACTACAGTTCCAGAGATCCAGATATTATGGGAAACTGTGGCTAGTTTGAAACTGAAACCATCTCCCCATTGGTGTCAAAGAAGAGAGCGAGAAACATGTCACACCAAGTCCCTTTCCACAGGTTACTGGATCCTGGCAGAGCCTGTCTCGGGAAGGGAGTGTGACAGGAGTGCTCCCCTCCTTATTGGTTGTCTGTGGGAATAGAAGAAATATGATGGCCATGCTTTTTCCTTCTGCAATGCATCTGGGCACTGTTGCAGGGCAGGAAGTGCAGCCATTGCGTTTGGAGGACCTCTACACACCAAGTGAGTGTGGGAGGGTGGCAAGAGGGCTGCACAATTATTAGTCATTGATGGGTAAAACCTGTCAGTTATTCGTGGTGCAATTGCACTGGCTGGGGACAGGAGAACAACAGGACATGGACAGTGTCACGGAGAACCGTCGTCCAGTTCCCATACTTCTCCTGTTCCTAATGTGGGACACCAACATCCTGTGGAAGGGCCCAAGAGTTCCTACGATTTATTATCCTAGCAGAAAGCAGTAATTCCCTGCTATAGCTAAACTAAACCATTCTGACTGAAATGTACTGGGACCTGAATTATGTTTAATTAAACTATTTCTTATGTTTATCGGAATACATGCCTTGGTTCCGTAGTATGCATGACAATATTTTAGCTCAGGCTGCTAATGTACCCATGTAGAAACTGTCATGGTTTTTCCAACTGTATTTATATCATGCAGCAGAGGTGACTGAAACCATACTCTCATGTCCCAAGTAGTCATTCCCAGCAAAGTCGTCATTCCCAGCAATTTAAATATAAAGACACTGGAGGCTTGAAAAATGCATGCTAAAAATCCAGTGCCCAAATTTCATTTATTGACATGTCGATGTTTGCCCTAGTGCAGTGGTTCTCAACCTGTGGGTCCCCAGATGTTCGTGGACTTCAACTCCCAGAAGCCCCAGCCACTATGGTCAATGCTCAGGGCTTCTGGGAGCTGAAGTCCATGAACATCTGGGGACCCACAGGTTGAGAACCACTGCCCTAGTGGATAGATACTTATATATGAACTGTGAACTATTCATCTCTACTAGACCAAACGTCCTGGCTTTCACACAAGCTTTCTTTTTTTCTGGAAAGATGGAAAGAAAATGAGCTATTCACTCTTTCACATAAAGGATTTCTTTCAATTTACCACCTTGCATGGTTACCCTTTAACTTCCCTTTTTCCACCTTGATCTGTTTGCACATCAGTGGAAAGGTTTTTATAGAAAGTGCTACATGTCAGTCTTGTAGAAACCATTTTGAATGACTTAGAAATCAGCTCAAGAGGTCAAAGTGTGAAAAGCTCCTACAGAGGGAGAATGGAACGGAGGTGAGAAGGCACCAGTGGCCTGCAGGAGAATGTTCTGAGGGCCATGTTGTGGTGAAACTCGAGGTACCTGATGGGAACTCTGAGAGAGTCTCTGGCCATTTCTGCACTCTACCTCCCATTTTCTTTCTTTTGCGGTCCTGGCAGCGCCTTTGCCAGAAAGGGAATATGACATGAACACTCTCCTCTGCACCTACCTGGCTCCCTGCAGAAGGGAGCACGAGTGACATGCTCCTTCATTCCACAGCATAGCCAGCCTCTTTCCCATGCTCTGCTGGGAAGGAAGTGCATGAGTGTGCTTCTGCCCCTTCCACATGGCTGGCGTTGGCAAGAGTGTCTCACGCTTGTGGATGCTTAACAGATTTTTTCATTGAATGAATATCCTGCAATCACGACAGGTGGGGGGTGCATTGGCAGTGGGACTGCGACGATGTTGTGCAGAAGCATGACTTGCAGACCTCTGCCAATGCATTCCATCATGCAATAGCAATGCCATGCAGAAATGGCCTCAGTCTGGTGTATCACTTTTTCCTCCTGGCTTTGTTCTCCTTAGAAAGAACATACTCTACTGATAAAAGCACACTTTTAAATTCTTTTTAATTCCAGTCTTCTTGTCTCTATCATACTTTTCTCAATCTGGCTAGATAAAATGGGTTCAAGGGGACTCTCAATAGAAGATTAACTTGGTATATTGAGCTGACCACTACGTTACTTCTAAAACTGCTTCCAGAAGGGCTTCTGAGGAACCACATCATCCTGTGGGAATGAGAAAAGAAGCAGACACAACTAAGAGAGCTGCCATCATCCAGCTAAAGCAAATATGTACATGGAAGTCAGACATGTGCCTTCAGATACCTTGCATATCTGAGCTATTGCCTCTCCTCATACATACTGGGCTATCAGCTTTGTTCTAGAGCAGTGGTTCTTGATCATAGTGGCTCGGGCTTCTGGGAGCTGAAGTCCAAAAACATCTGGGGACCCACAGGTTGAGAACCACTGTTCTAGAGGCAGTAGTGTGCAACTACCTGAAGTCTTGGGGCTATACGGAGAACTGCATATCCTGCCACAGCACACCCTACTGTCAATCATTTTTAAATAATAAATGTTTTTTTAAAACCCTTCTGTTTACTTAAAATGTTTCCCTGATTCCTCAAAAAGATGTGGAAGAAAGCTCACCAAAGTTTGGATTGAAGAGCAGGCATTTTTAAAACAAGGAAATAAACCAGAAGTTGCTTCCAATCTGGAAAAGTACTCTAGCACAAAATAGTTGAGAGGAAGTTTAAAACCAGAAAGGACCCAAAATGTGGTGATATTGTTCCTCATGCCCTCCTACAGTAAGCATACAGCATCACAAATTAAAAATAATTAAAAATAGGGTGGGAGTGAAGGTGGGAAAACTTGGAATAACAACAACAACAACAACTTCATTTATGTCCTGATTCTCCCCCAAGGTACTTAAGGCAGCTTACATATAATTAAAATAAATTTGTGTGTTATTTATTCCTGTGTCTATCTAGAGAGTGAGTTGCCCAGAAGCTAAACCATCAGCTTGCCCTCCTAGCAATCTGCCTTGATACCCGTGTTATCATTCCCCAACATAACTCCTTGAGTGAACCTGAGAGCATTCCTGTCACCCAGGCTAAATCTAGACTTTGAAAAAGTTAATTCTTTGGACCCTGCTAATAGGGGATCTGGGGAGCTGTAGTCCAAAAAAGTAATCTTTCCAAGCTTTGTTCACCATAAGATGAGGACAAAAAGAAAAAAAAAACTATGTATGTATCCTTGAACTCCTTGGAGAACGATGGGATAGGAAAAATGTAGTCAAGTAAAACTTCACTTTCTTCTCAGAGTCACTAGGACTCCTTCACTGAGGTTTCCAGTTGCCTCCTTTTATGGCCTCTGTTGCTTGTGGGCACACGGTAAACTCCTGCTTTAACTCCATTCCAGCTTCTGTATCAGGAAAAGGACTCATATAGAGAAAATTTCTTTAAAGCAATACAGAGAGAAATGGTGTGTGTAGTGGGGAGGACTGGATGCTACTCTCCATTCATGTTCCTTTTTTTGTGTAAAAAAGCAGATCCACAGCACATTCTCCACCAGCCACATGCACTTTTTACATGAATAAAGCCAACATGTGCTTTTTTTTCACGTGTCTTCCACATCAGGTCTTGCTTGGCCCATAGGAAGAAATCCATCTTTGTCCACATGGCTCTCACAAAATCAATTTTGAGTCCTGCAATCAAGGAAGCTGTTGGAGCGAAAGAAATCTCGAAGGAGGGGAGGCAGAGAGGATTGCCTTGCTTGCCCTCGGGTTCACCAGCCACTCCTGCCACTGTCAATGGGTATTTAATTAATAACTATTTTCGTGCACTGCCTTTGGCCTCAGACCTATTTGTCTCCACCTGCATTGGGTTCTGCTTCATGCTTCTTAGACCAATTCTGGAGCAGCCAGCCAGATAACAGCAGGAGTGACACAGAAGCAGCTGTGTTTGTTTGATCTTCTCAGTGCCAGGTCTTTTGGTCTGGAAGAGCTTTCACAAGCTACCAACAGAGGCAAGACTAAGGCAGCCTACAGAAGAGCTCCAATGTTGCAAATAACAAGTATAAATAAAGGCAAGCCAGGAATGAAAAGCACAAGGCAACTCTGGTAACGAAAATGTAAACACAAACAGACCCTGCCTGTTGCTATGCAGCCTTCTGGAGTTTCCAAAATGTTGTAGGTGCACTGACTTGAGTGTTGTTTTCCTAGTACTTGACAGGCAAATGTATTGGCATTCTCCCCCTCCCATGAGGGTTTCTGTCTGCTGTTTTTGCTCACAAAACCTTGGGGCAGGAGCAAGCAAAATGTAGTAGAACTGGAAATCAAGATGAATGAAGAAGTTTGAAATTGCTGGAGTCAATGTCAGACCTACGCCTGTAGAAATCTGTTTCAATATTGTTTTTAACATCCCAAAATTGCTCAGAATTGAGGCTGTCAAGATTTTATTCACACACAGGGTATCCATTTGGTAACTACAGGGAAAGTGCTGGAGATGCTCGCATGCATCAGCTCCCATTGTGTGTCAGGTGGATTTGTGAATCTACTGCATCAAACAGGATTCTCTTTCTTAATAATGATGTATCATAATAGCCACTGTCTCCTTTAGCAGCTAGGAACTTCATGCAGGACAAGCAAATATAACGTGCCAACACACAACATTATTGCTGACCAGGTGTTGTTGCGTCCCCATCTGTTGGAAACACGGCCTATACCTTTACCAGAAAAATCTGGAAAATCATGTACCTCTTCCCCATTATCCTTCTCCCATTTCAATGCATTGCCCCAATGCAAAGAATGTGCACCAAGGCAAAATGGAAGAGAAAGGGGAGTGGGGAAAAGTTCACATGAGCCTTCTTCCCCCCGGCCTGAAGCTCCCTCCATCCTCTTCCCATGCAGAACAGAATGGAAAGGGGGATGGTGGAAAGCTCACGCGAGCCTTCCTTTATTCTCTCTGGAGCTCCCCTTGCCATTCCTATGCATTTTGCACTGATGTGGAGAACTCATACCCAAGGCAAAACAGAAAGGAATGGGAGGGAAGGCTCATGTGAGTTCTTAGCATCAGGGCAAAATGCATAGGAATGGCAGGGACAGCTTTGGAGAGGGAAAGGAAAGCTGGTGTGAGCGTTCCTTCAGTCACCTAGTCCTTCTCTTTACATGGGAATGTGAAGGAGGGAGCCTGGAAAGGAATGGGAGGGGGAGCAGGGGGTAATTATTTACATTTTTTGTGAGGGTTCTGTGCCTCAAACCCTCATGAAAGCAGAGGGACAACTGTATAGTGAACTGATAAACATACAGTAGAAAAGCTTGTGCGTGTCAAGATGTTGTGTCATTATTGCTATTACTATTATTATTATTACCACCTCACCAAGAATGTACTTAGCCCATTTACATGGTTCCCGTATTGCTGTTAGTCCCTACAACAACCCTGTAAGGTAGGTCTGTTGAAAGGTATTGATGAACCATGCTCACATGGTACAGTCCATGGCCAAGCAGCAATTTGAACTTAAATCTTCCTATTCAAAGCCCAACATTATGTTAGTTCTGTCAGAAGAGTAGTTGCTATTTTTAAAAGGGTACCAAGGCTGAAACATAGTGGTAGAAAAAAATGCAAGTTTTTGTGTTGAATTTGCATAATTAGGATAAATATTAACAATATGCAGAATTATAATAATTGTACAGTATGCAAACTAGATGCCCAGAGTAAAGGTTCCACAATATGGCAGTGCGAGCTAAGTTGCTTTCTGGAAACATTTGTTACTTAAGGAAGTTCAAAAGCAGCAAAAACATTTGTAGCTTGTCATCATGACATATCCTTATAAATCACAAACCTGCAGGTGGAATCTGATCTCTAGAAGCTTCCAGCTGGCATCAGGTTTGGGGTTTTCAATTTAGGGAGAAGGGACAGTGATGATTGCACTGGTATTATAATTTTCCAAATAGTTTTTATATTAACTGTATCAAAAGAAAGTTAATATCATGATCAAGACCTTTCTCAGGTAATTGCTTCCTATTCCTTGGTATTTGGCCTGTTTAGACACAATTATAGTGCAATTTAAATTAAGGTTTTATTTATAGGCATGCTAAGGTGTACTATTTTGCCCTTGCACTCAAACTCTTCCTGGGGGAACCACAGTGTTTGCTTTTCTTTGTAAAATCTGTCAAGTTATTCCCTTCCTTTGCTTCTTCTTTTTTCTACCATTTACAGGAAGAGACCCTACCATTTAATTCCTTACCAAACACTCCTAGGGAAGCATACTGTTCAAGGATGTTTGCCATAAGCTTTTGAAAATCTAAGGCTAAACACACTCATGTGGGAGTAAGGACCCTTTCATACTACAAAATTATGACACAGCTATTTACAACCAGGCAGGGCTCTGCTGTGTTCCTGAAGCTGGACCTACAAAGATGTCATTGTTCTCCTGGACTTCTGGAGAACCCCTGGAAAATGCAGGTGCAATTGGCAGCTATGTCACCAACAAGATACTGGCCAATGCTTTTCTCAATGAGAAGCTTGCGTGGGAGACCTGGAGCCCATTCATACCACACAATTATAGTGCTATATTCCAGGTTTACTGCCTTGGCAGTATCCCACGGAATCCTGGGAGGTGGTGGTGGGGAGACATTTAGAATCATCAGTCACAGAACTCCTCTGGTGCCTCTGACCAAACTACACAACCCCAGATTTCATAGGATGCAGCCATGGCAGATAAGTGGAATCATAGTGCTACATTTGTATAGTGTGAATTGGCTCTTGTTTCCCCCTTCTTTCATGATGTTTAATGGACTATCTGGGGAACTTGCACTGAAAGTCCAACACATCCCTTGTGGAAGACTTAGGCCCTTTCCACACTAGGCAATTAGAACGGGGCAGTGCATCCTCGCAGGGAGGTCGTCTGCACCTTGGAGCGGACTAGGAGCGGACTACTTACCAGAGGTCTGCACCTCAGTCTGCTCCAAGACAACCCCAAGTGGTCCTCCAGCGTGTTTTTGAAAGACCGGAAAAACAGGTCTTTATTTTCCTGGAACGCGCCATTGCATTCCTGCTCCCTTGTGCAGATTCACAGGCTTGCACCAATGTGAGCCTGCAATCTGCGGAGGGCGGGCTTTAGGCGTGGCGAGCTTCAGTGGTTGGTCGGAACCCATGACCAACTGGAAGCTGCCATTTTGGAAGCCGGAAGCCACCATTTTGGAAGCCGGAGCAGTGCATATCTACAGACCTCGCACTGCTCTGATTCACCCTGGACCAAGGAGGAGCCCTGCAGAAGGGCTTCAGGGACAGTCCGCGTTGCTTCGGACCCCAGAAGAAGCGGTAGGTAACAGCACGGAGCGATTCCCTCGCCTCGTGCAGAAAGGGCCTTAATTTGTCCATTCTGTTGCTATGATCTCTTTTACAACCTATCTAGTTGTAGATTGATTCCTCTTCACTGATGAGAAGTTGAGGACAAAGCTACACTTGCCTTTTCTGATATCTTTACATTTGATGCACAGTTATTGGTTCAGTAGTCCTATTATGCTTCCTGGGCTATCTTTCATTTTTAAAAGGATCTTACAATTTCAGACTAACAAGGAAGAGCCATGGTGGATCAAACCAGAGAACCAGCTAAGTCAGGCAGATGCTTCCAAGAAACTGGCAAGTTCAGAAAATCATTATAAAAGCTTCAGCCATCAGCCACTGTGTGTTGTTTCTCCAGCAACTGGTTTTCAGAATCACGCTACTTCTGCCTAGAACTTGGAAAAAATGTGTTGTTACCGTTTTAAAAGTAATGTAGTTATCCATAACACATTGTTGTCTTCTAGTAACAAGGGGAAATGCTGTTACTTTTAAGCATTTTGGTAAAGGTTAATTTTTGCATAATGAGTACCAATTACTTGTTATTGCAAAAATATTACTTGGGGAGGATTTAGGGGTGGTGAAGGGTATTTTAGCAATTTTTGCTTTGATTATTTTTTTTAAAGAGCCTCATATTGATAACATGTTACTGTATTAATTATTTACAAGTAATTTCAATGAATAATGAGTTACTTGTAAAATAACATCAACAAACAAGTAAAACGTGTCACCCTTCTGAGTAATGTTTGGAAGCTCACCTTCTGAAACTGGTGGCTCCTTTTACTTGTCCATAAGTCCATCTTCCCTTACTCATTAGTCTAATCTGTTCACCAGCTCCAACCGTATCCCTTTGATAGCTGGGCAGAACTTTATCGCAGTCATGGGTGATTGTGGCCGGGATGCCATGTGTTGCACTGGGTGGCTTGCATCTCTGAGCTTGCTGTCATCTTTTTGAGCCTGAGCATTTTAAACAAACTGAAAATTTCTGTATTTCCTCAGGAAGATTACTTGGCTGTTAGTTATACAGTTAGCTCACAATGTGTGTTTGAGGTTTTTTTAAAAAATTTATTTATTTGTTTATTTATTTACGTTCAAGGAGACAGTCGTTCAGTCGTCAGAGTACAATATTTGGATGAGGTCTGTCTCACCCACAATCTAGAACAAGTATTTGTGTTTATCTATATTTTCCAAATATTAATTATTAATTATCCTTATGGCAGGGTGCATCCTGCAGAACTGAGAAAAACAAGTAAACACATCAAAATGTATAGAATCTGATACTAGGCATTTAATTTCTGTTCTAGCCCTAAGGCTATGGATTGATTCTAAAAACCACACATGTTGTTAAAATCAAGCTGAAAAATCTGCTTGAAAAGCTTGACCCTGGCCATCGCAGAATTTCAAATCTGATAATTTTTGTCAAATTCTTCTTGCCCTTGGCTTGCTATGCTGTTTGGCGTGCTTACTGAATGTCTCTTTAGTACTGTAGGGAACAATACTGCTGAAAGGTGAGTTACTATTTTCCCTTGTTAAGGTTTGGTGAAGTGTTTCCCCCCATGCTGCCCAAATGTTTGCAAAAGAATCTGCTAAACGGGGAGGATATGGATCAATACATGATATGATAGTAATTTTTAAATTACATGAAGAAATGTCATGTAGAAGATGTCCCTCCCTCCAAATGAACCATTGCTCTGGCCTCTGAGAGAGAGAAACAGCAGCTAGAGACAGCACCATTGAGCTTTAGTACCTGCAGCTGGTAAGAAGCCCTCCTTTCGTTCCAACTGCTGTTGGTGTGGACTGAGGGAGAGGAGAGCAGTCAGCATCTGCTGGACCTAATCCCCTCCCAAGCTGCTATCTGCTTTTCCTTCTGCGTGAAGTCTTTATTAGAGCATGAGGACCTTTCCGCACTACGCTGTTAAAGTGCTATTATTCCACTTTCAACATCCTGTGGAATTCTGGGGTTTGGAGTTTAGGGAGGGGCATTTAGAATTCTCAGCCAGAGAGCTCTTTGGCCTCAGGAAACTACCAACCCCAGAATGCCCACAGGATGTTGAAAGTGGAATAACAGCAGTATAACAGTGTAGGGCGGAAAGGCTCTAACTCTGAGGCAGAGAACTGTCAAATTAGCAATTTGCAAGCCGCTCTGGGAGCCTTTTTGGCTGAAGGGTGGGGTAGAAATAATAAATCAAAATAAACCAAATAATAAATAAATAATGGAGTCAGTTTGTTTTCTGCTGCTCCAGAGACTAGGGCCCTTTCCACACGGGGGACGGGGAACGGGGCAGCGCACGCAGGGACGGATCTTACCTGAAAACGGGTTGCTCCGTCCCTGCGGGGAGCGCGCGTTCGCCGCTCCACACGCTGGTGAATTTCGGCGGTGTTCGGCGGCGCCCAAAATGGCGGCCGGCGACTTCCGGCGGCGCTCCGCCAATCAGGGCAGCGCGCCAGCCGGAAGCCCGCCCCGGGCAGCTCTGCAGGGACGCGCTAGCGCGTCCCTGCAGCTTCACACGGGGCGCTGCAACGGGTTAGCGCGCTCGCGTTTCGTAAAAACCACATAAAATGTGGTTTTTAAAAAACGTGACGCGCCACCCCTTGCGGCCGTGCTAGCGCAGTTTGAGGTGTGGAACCTCCACTATTCAAACTGCTCTAGCGCGCTCCACGGTGTGGACGACCTCCGGATGAGGTCGCCCTAAGCTGTTTTTTTTACCCCGTGTGGAAAGGGCCTAGGACATAGACGAATGGATTCAAATTACAAAACATGCAATTCTACCCGCATACTAGAAAAAACTAGTACGAGCTGCTCAGCAGTGGAATACCATGTTTGCTGGCATATGAGATGCACTTTTTCACCAAAAAAATTTCTTCTGAGAATGGAATGCATCTTATACACAGGCAAATATGGTAACCACCATTAATGGTGTCCTAACTCTCCCACGCTTTGCCCTAGTTCCACCAAGCCTCACACTGTCCATTTGTCCTGCCCCTCCCTTCTTCCCTTTCTCCCTCTCCACACCTGGTTTGTACACCCTTACCCCATGCCTCTCCCCTCCATCTGGGATTCCAACATGGGGGTACTTGGTCCACTCAAGAAAAGGGTCATGTGAGGAGAGGAGAGCCAAAGAGATTTCTGTCTTGGCCAGATATTCCTTGGTGTTGCAGGTGCTCATACTGCCCGGCAGAGAAAAGGCAAGGGCATGGTGGCAGCAGCTGCTGCTGAGGGGCTGGGGGTTCCTGTCCGGCATCTGCAAGGACCTCCTTGTTGTTCTTCTTTTCCTGCTCCTTTTCCTCACCAGCCCTCCTTTCATCATCCTTGCAAGCTGCTCATGCCTTCCAGAAGGCAAGGAGAAGAGAGAGAAGAGCCCACACTTCCCTCTCTTCACCTGAGCTGCATCTATCCTCCTAACAGCTGCCAGCCAAGCTGGGGGGCAGCTGGGTGGGAGCAGGTGGGAGGCTGCTGGAAAGACAGCAGGGGGGAGAGAAAGAGAAAGGGAAGGGACTGGTTCCCAGTAAGAGCACGAGTGAGCTCTTACTTACACACACACACCTCAGGTGGGAGGGTGAGCCAACAGACACATGGCACTCCTGCAGGAGAAGGGGGAACAAACGGGCATGTTATTGTCCAGTGGGTTTGCATGCGTGAATGTATGTGCAGCCCTCTCCACACACCCTTAGCTTGCTAAGATGGTCCAGTACTCAGTGTCCTCAAGTCTTTCCTCTTGCCCACAGCGGCTGCGACGTTAAGGCACCAAACAGTTGAGGGAAGGGAGGAGATGGATTTTTTTCTGCCATCTCATGCACATCCTCATGTAATACCACCCAACCTGAGCCACTTCTCAGCTGTATAAGTGGGTCTCTGTGCTGGTCAAGGGCAGAGAGAAATAGGATTTGGGAGACACACATAAGGACTACTGGTAACTCCTGCCCAGTCTGAATGCAGAGGAAAGTGAAGGGAGGTGAAAGGAGTGTTTGCACAAGTGCCTGAGAAGTGACTTCTCCTCACCAAGACCATTTCCGCACAAGACTGTTATAGTGCAATGATTCCACTTTCAACCTCCTATGGAATCCTGGGATTTGCAGTTTCAGGAGGGGCTGTCCAGCCCCTCCCAAAACTGCAAACCCCAGGATTCCATAGGAGGTTGAAAGTGGAGTCATAGCATTGTAACAGTCTTGTGTGGAAATGGCCCAAGGCAAAAGTGACAGGAATGGGGAGAAAGGAGCTCCTTTTGCTCCCCCTGCCTTTCCTTTCCTTACCTTTTGTTTTTTGCCTCCTTGGGGTACTAAATTTTTCCCCCTAAAGAATAAAGTCTGAAAATAGGGTGTATCTTATGTATCCGTGCATCTAATACACTGGCAAATACAGTAGACTGGTTAAAAGTATTGTGGACTCTCTTTCTTTGGAGCACTTTAAAAAGAGGCTGGATGGACATCTTTCAGGACTGCTTTAGCTGTGTACTCCAGCATGGCAAGGAGTTGGGATGGATCAGCACTCAAATTTAAATTCCTGGCAATTAATGGGCTCTGACAAGCAAAGGCAGGTATGGGAGCCATGATTTCCAGTGATCACAGTACACTTTCTAGGCAGATCTAATACTCCCCCCGCCCAAATTTGTTGAAGGGGTAGTCTTTGCATGGGCAGATCAAAATCTATCCTGAAGGTAAACTGCAAAGCCCTGCAAGTGAGCTTATTATGAACTTCCGGAAGCAGCTGCAGTGGCTATCAAAACCCTGACTGTAGTCAACCAGTAAACTTCACCATCAGAACAAGAACACTTCTGTTCGATGGGTGTGCTGACCTTTTGCTGCTCTTTCCATGGCAGGCAGGTGTGGGCCCAGTACCTGTTTGTGAAAGAGTCATATGTAAAAAGTTCAGGAAAGCAAAAATCTGAGTCACTGTCTGCTCAACTCCCAACTAAAATAATTTAATTTTCCAACCAGTTCGGTTTTCCTTCATTTAATCCTGAAGAAGAAACAACACAAACCTCTTACCCTGAACCCCTGACCTTTTGGATGCATACCCCCACCTTCCCTGATGATTCATCTGTTTACCTTGAGACAATTAAATGTGACTCAGATTAAATAACCTTTCAGACCAAAGGAACATGGGCTAAAAACAGGCCTGATCCCACCCTATCCAGTGCTAAGGAGGCCTGAGGTAAGAGTATTAGTGTCCATCACTCCCAAGGGAAAAAGTCGTCAAGGAACTGGAGTCAGGGTGACACTCAACAGAAAATATTGATATATATTTCACAAAGGGGGCCCAGCAGGTGGAGCTGTTTCAGAAGGATCCTTCTCCTATGGTTTTCATACTCTTGAGTCCGGCTGCTTCAACCCCCCTTTAGAAGTCTCAACTCTCTTGGACTTCACTCACATACCCTGAAGCTGCTGAATGCCTCAACATAAGGCAGTTAAATTCAGACATATCCCAGTTGATAACAAAGTCACTCCTAGCCCATTAAATATTGCAATACAAGAACTGCTCAAATAAAGAATAGCCCTTTTTTTCATCATGAACAAATTAGCCTCATAGAATCCTTCCTTCCTTCCTTCCTTCTTTCCTTCCTTCCTTTTCTCTCTAAATATTGCTTAGAGAATGTTGTAATTTTTTAGAACAGGTCTGAAGTGTCTATGCATGTCCCTGTGTGTGTTTGGATTGTTAGAATCAGAAGCAGCTTACAGAGTTTTAGAGTGATCAGTCTTTTACACCTAGTTGTAGTCTGAGATATTCTGTGCAATGTAATCCTTTGCAAATTGCTGTAGCCCTTAAATTCCATTGATTTAATCCTTTACAATTTTATTTTTTCAGGACTGCTCTAAGAATCTCAAAGGATTAGATTATCTCAAAGAAGTGTTGTCTTTGTAGTAAAACTCCGTGAGGGCTCCATAGGGCAGCTTCAGACAGTTGAATGGCATTTCCACTTAAAAAAGACCTCAGTTAATTGGGCTGGAAAATAGATAATATCCAAACCAAGTGAATTGACTTTCTATCAGCCAACATATGCTTTGATCCATAAGATAACTTCCTGGTTTTAGTCATTCATAGAGATACTTGAGAAAATTAGTCTTTGTGAAGTTTCAACGAACTGGACTGCTCTGTATCTCTTGGGTTAATGTGCAGGCTGGATTTTAGACATTTCTAAATGTTATAATGCAGTTGCCTTCCCAAAAATCTACCAAAATGCATTTTCAGAAATTTTCAGAAATGCATTCTAGGTTAAAATATATTATGAAGTGTATATTTTAAGATTATATATGTAGAATGTAAATTTATAAAACATTCAAAACCATGTATTTAACATAAAACATTTCTTGCAGTTCTTTTAAATATACAAATCAAAATGGACATAGGATGGAATGGAGTCTGTATCAGCTTTACACTTAATAATTCATAAATTTATTCTACAGAGTTATAAGGTCCACATGTGAAACTGACATAGACTAGAAATAGACTGATCTGCCCATCAGTAATTTGTAGAGGTGAATGGTGGTGTGCCTCATTGTTGGTAGCCTAGTCATAGATAGTCACAGAGCCACCATGTTCAAACTTTGGGAATTGGGACAAATCCTTGAATCCATTTAGCTACAAACAACTTGTCAGCGTCACCAGTCTTGAGTAGAGGTGATCATGTGACTCACAGGATAATTTCAACTAAATGGAAGTACAAAGACAGAGCTGGAGGGTTGAGAAGATATTTTGTTTCTGTAAGCATTTGAAACCAATATTACTTTATGATACCACATGAAACTTAGAAATGCTGCCCCCCCTCCAGTACCATCATGGCTTATTTTTCTTCTGAATAACAGATAACATCAGACAACTGAAGTCCAGATTGTGCCCCTCCCATGACATTCTTTTTCCATACTGGCATGAGTGATTATTTTCCCATGGATTTTCATGTGTCTGCAAGATGAGACAACCCAAAGAAGCATAAGGAGATGAGGAGATTACAAGCATTTTGACTAGAAATACCGTGGTTTTGACAGTCATTGTTGTTTAGTGGTTTGAGGATTGGTCTAGGATCCCAGAAAACTGAGGTTAAAATCTTGCCTCTGCCATGAAACCCAATAGTGACACTACGCAAGTCACACTTCCAAGAGAAGGCAGTGGCCAACTTCCTCTGAACAAACCTTTCCAAGAATATTCTATGATAGGGTTGCCATAAGTTGGAATTGACTTGAAGAGACATAACAAAACAAATCACAAGAGACGTACAAAAGTTTGTAATATGTGGTGTGGTGTACAGACTACAAAACTTGTAAGTTCAAGAAAACGAGAGCATTTCAGTTTCTCTGTTAATAGAACCGTAGGAGTAGAAATCTACTGCTGGAAATCTACTATTTCAACCTCTCTAATAGATGGAATTTTAGCTTCTGCTAAAATCCTGTAATGAAGGAGAGAGCATGACTTTCCAAGATAATTTGTTCCCTTGTCAAACAGCTTATGCTGTCAGGAAGTTCCTCCTTCCTATTAAGTCAAAGTTAAGTCAAAATCTTTTGGCTTTCAATTTGAACATGATGGTTTGGGTCTTCTCTGGCTAACATTTTAATTTGTGTAGAAGAACTTCTGCCCACTCTCCCTCTTCAGCTGGCAGTTGCAACAGAACAGAGAAAGATTTTTTTCTCTTTTGTCCCCCTTTCCTCTTCTCTTTGTCTGTCTGTCTGTCTGTTTGCCAAGAGCCATCTGAGCCTGAACTACGAGGCCTTGACTCTTTGGAACAGCTGACCTATACCCTGCAACATTCATCCTGAAGTTCTGGAATATGTTCTACGACAGTGAAGTGTTCTCCAGCTCTGAATTGGTCCTGCCTTCCCATGCTGGCTATTGCTTGGGCTGGGATATTGGGAAATACCAAACTTTGGCGTTCCTTAGCTCTAACTTTCCAGGGCATTTCTAGGCTCTTTTCCCCTCATGACTGCTACCTACAGTTTAGCCCTGACCCTTCCAGTGTCTCTACTCTTCCCCCATTTGGAGCACCAGATACCTAGGAAATAGAATTTCCTCAGAGCACATGAGGTCCATACTATTCAGACACCCTCAGTTAGTATTTAAGAAGAGATACCATAAGAGAAAGTAAAAAAAGATGCCATCACAACAGTGAATGGCTCCCAGAATCACCTAGCCATTGTTGCCAGTGTGCATGTTGATTGAGGGATTCTGGCAGTTATAGTCCAAAGATATAACTTCTCTAAGTTCTGTCCTTTCCTCAACTGAGACACTGTACATTGGCCTGGGCAAATCCCAGCATTTATAAAAATCCACCCAGATGCTGCTATTTTTGTGTGCTCATGATTCATTCTGGCTACAGCTAATGAGTGTCCCACCGTATTACATGTTTTTCCCTCCCTGCCCCTGCCTTTCTGGACATGCTATTATTCTTCACTAGTGAGTCACCTGATTTTTTTTTTCTTTTAGGTTTTGTTCTGCATAAGCAGTAACTTTCAAGGAATTGTTCAGGATCTCTTCTGGTTAGGAAAAAATAAATAGGGAAATTTAACTTTCTGGTGCTTAAAAGCATGAAGGCAGAAAGAAAAGAAGAAGATCATATCATAGATGGATTGACTCAGTCAAGAACCCCATGGCCCTTAGTCTACAAAACCTGAGCAGGGCTCTTAAAACCAAGCTCTTCTGGAGTTTTCCCATTCATAGAGTTGCCATAAATCAAAGTCAAAGGCTCTTTCTGCAGGATGGCACTCTCCCTGGCATGGGGACGCAAGAAGAGTGGGACCTTGATGGCGCTACCTCATGATGTCGTTATGATCCTGCCCTTCTCCCTTCCCCAGCTGGCATGATTGTGGGGTATATCATTGGCAGAAAAACTCCATCAACGGCCCATGATTGCATGAGGCTTCTGCCACTGCTGGCCATGCAAAAGGGCCAGAAGCACAATCACACACTTCCTTCCCCACTGCAGCATGGGAAGAAGGCCAGCTGCAGTGTGGAAGCAAGGAGTGTTTCCCTTGCGCTCCCTTCTGCAGGCAGCCAGCTGGTTGCGGCGGGGTGCATTAAGGACACACTCCCATCCCAACAGAGGTGCTGCCAGGATTGCAATGGGATGACATGGGAGGGCATTGTCATGCTGAAATGGCCAAAGTTAAAGTTAATTTGACAACAAATGAAAGAAATACAGAAAATCATACATATCAGTATGAATAGTGGTTGTCTCATAGTACACAGAGATAGCAACATATGCTGATACATGCAGCCTATAGAGGATGAATATTGATTGCTGGGAGCCCATGTAGTATAGTGGTTTTGGTGTTGGATTATGATTCCAGGAAACTAGGATTTGAATCCCTGTTCTGCTGAGGAAATCAACTGAGTGATCGAGGACAGACCACATTCCCTCTCTGCCTGAAAGGAAGATAATGTCAAACCTCTTCTAAATAAATCTTGGCCAAGAAAACTCTAGAATAGGGTTGCTATATGTCAGAATTGCAATATTGTGTGATTTAACATATATAGTTTTCCTCATATATGTAGAATAACTTGGAATACATTCCCATGAAATTTACTTAGCTTTCCTCAAGCTGTTCTAAGACTCACTCAGTATATAGTCTAAGAATACACATGTTACTGTTAACAACCATACAGTCGATTCCAGCTTTGCCACCAGTATTATGTCTGAAAATTATTTCAGACTATTTGGTCATCGTCACTTACGCACCATCTATCCCAGCTTTACACCTACAGCTAAATAAACTGTGTAACTTTCTCCTTGCGAGCACATGACCTAGCTTGCGTAGAGGAACTGCGCAAAGTGGACAAAATAAGGGCCTGGGTTTTGAGCTTGCACGTCTTTGGAATTGATGACACATGTCTAGCAGGAGGAAACCTTTGTTGATCTTGAAACATGTTCTTCTCATGTATACACAGGTTTGCTGCTCCACCTTATACTGGCATAGGTTTAAAGATCTTTATGAATGGAAAAGAGGATCTCCACTCTCTTCTTTCCTTCATTGTGATGAAGTTATAAAAAGTTAAAATACACAATTAGTGTAATAAAAGGGATCCCTCTAGATCATTTTCCTATTCAGCTGTATTCAGCATCCTTTTTCACATGGGTTGGGAAGTTAGGAAGCTAGTTTCAGTACCTGCCTTTAATTAATAATGTGGGGGTGTTGGGAGCAGTGGGAAGAATAGAATTCTGGAGCAGTGATGTCTGGATAAAAAAAGCATATTCTTTAAACTGTCTTCCTGCTTGCTCTATTCAGTTGTTCCTTTGCTACTCAGTCAGTATTGTGGAAAGAAGCAGGATTCGCAGAGGGAACGTGAGGCTGATTGGCCTGATCTCTTTTGAGTATGATGGGAAGGTATGCCAAGATGCTGGCAATAGAGGAGCAAAATGATGGTGTTGCTTCCAAATAAGAATGCAATCCTCAGCTTTGTAGCATTGCAGAGAACAAGACACTGAGAACTGTTCACACCTAGAACTCTTAACATTTGCTGTGTTCACAATCCCTTAGTCACTTTGCTTGCCCCTTTTCTTTGGATGTCTAAACTGTATTTCTAAACACACAGATGAATTTCTAAGTTATTTCAGTGCTAAAACATTTTGGAATTCAGAGACAGAATTCTTATGGGGAGGGTAATGGCTTCATTTTGCCACCCCTGAGATATGCCACCATCATCTGGCCCATTTAACTGTCAAGTGTGGATATTATAATTCTTCTTAACTTGGGTAATCCTGCTAAATCTATCTTCTGCCTGATTTTATTCAACTTAATTTTTCTTATCTGAAGGAAAAATAAGATATGATTGACTTGGGTAAGCTAGCTTGGGATTTAAGGATAGCTACACATGAGCATGGTATAAAGGTCTGAGTGTTGTACTAGGACACTGGGAGATCAGGGCTCAAATCCCTGCTTGTCCCTGGAAACCCTGTTTGGTGTCCCTGTGCAAGTCACACTCAGATTTAGAGGAAGGCAAAGGCAATCCCCCTATGAACAAATTCTGCCAAAAACCCCCCGTGATAGGTTCAACTTAGAAACACCAAAAGTTAGAAATGACTTGAAGGCACACAGCACTAACAGCACACATTTAAATGGCCTAAATACCCCAAAGGCACTAGATTCCACCTATTCTAGGAAGTGAATCAGGGTCGGCCCTGGTTAGTACAGCCCAGGCTCAGACCTGGATCGTAGAATCACAGAGTTGGAAGAGATCACAGGGGCCATCTAGTCCAACCTCCTGCTATGCAGGAACACCCATCAAAGCATTCCCAACAGATGGCCAGCCAGCCTCTGCTTAAAAACCTCCAAAGAAGGAGACTCCACCACACTCCGAGGCAGCATATTCCACTGCCAGACAGCTCTGACTGTCGGGAAGTTGGATGGGAGACTGTCAATGAATACCAGGTGCTGTAGGCAATATTTCAGAGGAAGGAACTGCCAAACCACCTCTGAGTATTCTTTACCTAAGAAAACTCTATGAAATTCATGGGACTGCCATAAGTCAACAGGTGACTTGAAGGTACATGTATACATACACACATGCATTTAAACATGGAGTCAGCTGAAACCAAAGAAGATCAACTGTATTTGCATGTACATCTGAATTATGAGCACTGTTTCTAAAACTAGAGAGATTAGAAACATAAGAATTTCTATGGATAGATGAAACTGTGAAACAGAAAACTTACTTCATTAAAAAAATGTGTATCCTTATGATCTGTATGTCCAGGAATATCTGCCACTTGGGCTTCTTCTTCAAGAAGACAAGCCTCACAATTCCTATTGTCATTTGGAGAGGAAAACAGAGGGATATATATTAACTGGATTTGTCCATTCATCCTATAGAAAACCCCTCTGTTGAGCCATGTTGCCCATAATTCTTTTCTTTATAAAAGAATGTGGGTGGAGAAATAGGAGGAAATCACTCATACTGAGCTGCTGTACAATCAGGAGTTAGCTTTGAATCTCCAGTTCACATGAGATGTTACTTAAGTGGTAAAGAAAAAGGAGACAATGGCCGAAGTCCAGTGGTTAGTCGCAACCATAGTAGACTAGAGGTGGAAGGAATATTCAAAAATATTCAAAAAATATTTGAAAAAACGCCTTTCTCAAATGTTGAGAAGACCTGATGTGAAGAATCCTCAACTGGTGACAATCTTGTCAATTTGCAATTTATTCTATGCAAAATTCACACATAGTTGTTTTGCATGTCAAACATGTTTTGCCTGTTTGCCATGCAAAACCAACATGTGTGAGTTCTGCATAGTGCAAGTACCACAATTATGAATAGCCTTTGACAACTGTGTAGTTTTCAAAGACTTTCTCACAGTGGGAAGAACATTGCTAAAATTACTCATTGCTTCCTTTAAGAAGAAAATTAAATTAAAGAAGAATTACACCCCTGTAGTAGATACATTGGATTAATGCACCTTTTCATATATATTGACTTACCAAATTCCCATTGATTAAATAGGACTGCTCTAGTTGAAAAGAAACAATTCAATTTCCCTTCTCTGCCACCTGATGGTGGTTCAAATCCCACTGTATTTGTGGCCCAGTGCAAAGATTGTGACAGGCAAAAGGACATGATTTGTGGTATTTAGATCACGAGTTGAAAAGTCTGATTACTTCTGTGAATTGCCAAGGGGCATGTGTACCTACCTTACTCGTTCTGTCTTTGTGGCTGGTTGTGTGAAACATCAGGTGGATGTTATTTGGTTTAAAGATGGAAAGAGAGAAGGTAGTGCTGGAAAGAGATGCAGATGTGGCATAAGCAAAGGCCTAGGCAGCCCTGAAATCAACTATTAATTTTATGTTAATATTTTAGCTGACAAAAGATGAGCCTGCAAAACCTATATCCAAAAGCAAAGAGTCTTCTCCAGCTACCTCAATATACAATATGCTATAAATTAAAAACATGTACATCTTTTGACATTCATGACATACTCTCACTCCCAGAAACTTTTTTTTTTCTTTAATGAGTTTTTCTTTACTGAGTGGCTAAAATGAACCTGCTTTCACTTTTTAAGGACCTGGTTAATAATGACATCAAAAAGACTGGTGACACTGGTACTTAATGAATCCTCTGCTGTTAGCTTAGTAAAGCTCGAGCGCGCTGTATTTATACAGCCTTTGACACTTCAAAAAACCATAAGAAGGATCACAGGGCTTGTGTTAAACCTAATGGGGGGAGCATTTGACACAAGGTTGTAAACATCTGTGTCTGAATGGATACAATCACCTCATCTCTCTCTCTCTCAAGTTCTAACAGGATGGTGTACTTTTTGTATGATTTTGGTGTATGGGAAGGTGAGAGGATGCCAGTTTTGCAGATTAATTAAGAGCTCTCTTGTGGTTCTCTCTGAATGTATTGTTACATGCCTAGTGGGGCTGTCTTGTGTGTGTTGAGGCAGGGAATGGCTCTGAAGGGGTGGGAAGAAAGATGGTGCTGTGTGGCAGCTGTTAACGACAAATACCATTCTAGCTCATGGCTATGCGTTCCAGCTCTGTTGGAAAATTACGTCTTAAATAACAGATCATGAAAGAGTAACCGTGACGAGGTCTGTAATTTAGTCTTGAGAGGAAATTCTTCATTCATCAAGCATACAGGAGACTAAATTAGGTCCCTTTGGAGTGAGACTTTGTTGGCAGTTTGCACTAGGGTAGCTTCTACCTTTCAGAGTAGATCTGGCCATGGAGATTTGTTTTCAAGATCTACTCCTGTACCCAGGTCTGTAGAACTGTGGTGGGGGAAAGGGAGAGAATATTTCTTTCTCCACACCAGTCCCAGTTAAGAGGCAATCTTGACAGATCAGGATCTTCCCATTTCTTGAAATTCAGCAAGGGGCTGGATTGCTGTCGTATGGAAGAAGCTGCTGGATGAATGGCTTGAGAGGAAAATTAGCTCCCTCAGCCCCATCGCCCCAGCAGATGCTTGTGACAGTAACATTCAAACACAGTTTCTTGAAATCCAGTATTCGCTTGTTGATTATGATGTAGGAAAATAAATATCTATGCTATGACATATCTATATAAATAAAATTTTGCTACCACATCACACATAAATGGCTGGATGGATTTTTACTAAGTATGAAGGAGATGTTTAGGGTGGTCTGACCTAATATGCAGGCTACATGGTGTACGTGCAGTTTAGTTGGGGAGTGCCATTATTTTTTCATATGTGAATAGTGTGTTTGGTGGGCCATCCACATGCTCTGTTAAGGGTAACTGAGACTGACACATGAAACAAGAGAAGTTTGAGCACCCAAAGTGATAGGCAATCACCCTCCAGGGCAGTTGAAACTGAATGATCACGAATGATGGGTAATGATTCTCCTAGGCAATGCTGGATACTACAGCTAGTAATGCATATAACATAGTTGCAAAAGATGCACTGTGAAATTTGTTCCAGATGTTTAGGTTAATGCTATTTGGATACAAACGTACCCTGTTTTCACATAATCCAGATTTGACTACAAGTTATATTTCAGCCAGTGTGTCTAATGTTGAAGTGTACTCCCAAAGTGCAAATGGTGAATTACTAACTTGAGAGATTTCCTCAAAGCAAGGTCAATCTCTGGAAGTACAACTGGTTGTAAAGGAAGAAGTGAGCCTCGAACCCAATGCACTTGTTCTGCATGTAGAGATACAATGAAAAGAGAAAGCATGGCACACAGCTAAGTCACTGTGTCCCATTTTGTCTCACATGTGCCTATACTTTGGTGTCCCTTCCCTGTATTTCTATATATAAATAGTTGCCCTGAATACTGTAGGGTGTGGCTGTTTGCATTTAAATAACAAGAACACCTGGAGTCCACAGCAGCTGTCATGCACTGCTTTTAAAAAGTGAGTAATGGGGGAGGAGTCCTCCATGGCATTTACAAAACAGTCATGGAGCCTTTCCTTACCACACTGTTATAGTGCTATCATTCCACTTTCAACATCCTGTGGAGTTCTGGGGTTTGTAGTTTCCTGAGGCCAAAGAGCTCTCTGGCTGAGAATTCTAAAAGCCCCTCCCTCAAGTGCAAACCCCAGGATTCCACAGGAGGTTGAAAGTGGAATAATAGCACTATAACAGTGTAGTGCAGAAATGCTCATGGTTGCAAAGGTTAGGCACAACAGTCGCCATCTATTTAAAGAGTTCACAGATAATATTGATGAATTGACATGTATGCATTGTTTTCGTGAAGTCTCTGATAAAGGGGTGGGAAGGAAAAATTTTGTGTGTCTGAGGGGATCAGACAACATTTGCCAATATGAAATGTGAGGTGTTTCATGTGCCTTTTAATGAAGAAACCAGCAAACAGAGCAAGGCTGCTTTGCCTTTCCCCATTATACGCACAGAGACTGCTGACTGGCCTGAGTCGTCATTGCTAGTGGGCAGCTTATGCCCTCCACTACGCATGGCTGGTTCAGAAGGTACTGGACAGGCTGTTTGGCAGACACAGCTCTGTCTCCCAACAGTAAGGACTCTGAGGGGACAGCCAAGAGGCCATCCTCCCTCTGTCTGGTACTTGGTCCCTCCCTGAAACACAAACTGATCATAGTCAGGAAACTGGGCAATCTAAGTTTAACACCACACCAGTTTTATCTGTCTCTCACAACTCTGAGCTATTGGCTTTAGAACTTGGAACATTATTTTTTCCAAGTACTCCAGTTTTATTCTACACTGTTAAAGTATTCTAAACCCCTTTTTTCCTTAAAGGGGAAAAAAACTTGCTTACTTCCATAGTGAATTTTTTTACACTATCTGTCATTGTATTTGTAATCAAACTTTTAATGCTCCCCCCATATATAGCAGACACAAGGTATCTTACAAGAAACAATGTAATATGATGTCATGATGAAGGCAGATGAAACTTTGACAAAGAACAGATAATGAAAGCAATACAGAGCAAAACAAAGCTGTAAAAAAGAAGTCTAAAATGCCTGGAATAAAAAAAAATGTCTGCTGAAATAATATTTCTTAAATGACAGCTTAAAAGTTTGAAAATATTTGAAAGTACAATATTTCAGAATGTTTGGACACATTTCTTAAGTGTTTGCTTAAGAGTATTCCATCAGCTGACATAATTCAGATATTTTCCCAGAAAGAACAGGTTTTTTTTTTTACTGACTCTTGAATGCAGAGGATATCTGAATAAAATGCACATAAATACAAAAATTAATGGAAATGTAATAGGAGCTCAGGGTTATGATAGCAGATACTGAAATACCATGATGTATTAAATGTGATGAAATTTCAGTCTTGAAATATTTAGTCTTTAGGAATTTAGGCAATGGGACTCTATTTCTCTAGAAACAACTAGGAAAGACAATAGGAAGTAAAGACTGTGTTCATCCTGTTTCCTGCATTTACTTGCACCCCCAGCCCAATACATTCAACTTCTCAGCATAAAAATCCTGTATTCAGCAAGGTGATTGGGTATTATTTGACTTCTATTTCCTCTTCTTTCCTTCATTCCTTTTGTCAGAGATGTTTAGCTAGTTCAGATGAACTATTCCTTGAGCTATTCCCCAATATGTGGAAATTCTTTAAAAAGCAAGCAAATTGTTTAAAGCAAGGGCATAAGTGCAGCAAACTCTTCCGCGGTTCTTTTGTCAATGATTATTGTCTCAATAAAAGTGGAAGCATTCCTATATACTGGGAAAGGGAGAAAAAAATGATCCAAACTGTATCATATAACTAAAACGATACAGCCTCCTAAATGGTTGATGGCCTCGGGGCCCCTTCTCGGCTTACGTCAATGCCGTGGGAGCCTGAGCACAGCGTAAAAGCGGGGTCATGTAATAGGGTAAGGAAGATCCATCATAGGTGCAAAAATTCATGGATTATCAGAGCACTGTACAAAGATGGAATGTTTCAGTATTTTTTTTCATGCTGTTGGACACATGAGATGTCACCAGTTTAATTGAATTAAATTGAACACTGTCAAAAAGACTTTTCTCGGTTTATGAATCTGACACTTGTCAGTCATTCAGATTCTGTGAAACTACACTGAAAGTGTTTGTAGGGGTGTTCCTCTGCCCTTGCTGAAAGAGTGACACATATTGCCCTAACATTCAATTTTAAAAGGTAGGTTGCAGTGATGTATTTAAGTCTTTTACTCCAAGTCTCAAGTCAAGTCTTCAAGTCTCAGTCCTTGAAGATACTTTCAAGTCAAGTCTCAAGTCTGGAAGTCAACTTTATACCCCAACCAAAATTCCAGAATTATTGAATAGAGTGAAATAATTTCAGTTTTAACAATTTAAGCAGAGTTGGCTCTCCACATTTGCAGTTTGCCATCTGCAGCTTTGGAAGTGGGGAATAGGATCCTATTTTACTCCCCTTTATTGAAGATTCAAAAGATTAGAAGGAAGGATCCTTCTTTCTCAAGCCCGTTGCCTAACACATTTGCTGTTCCCCTCTGAGAAATACACCCTGCACTCTGGGGGCGAGTCTTGTTTTTTGCTCTTAGGAAACATTTTGGAAGGCTCCTCTGATATGCAGTGGGAACAGACTGCTGAGCAGACCTCAAGCCTGCCTTAAGCCCATTGCCTAACCTGTTTGCTGTTCCCCTTGAGAAATCACCCACACTTTGGGCTTGAGAGAGATTGTCATATGACCAGTAGGCAAAAGAGATGGAGGCATTGTTCAAAGCCATAAGGTTTCTGGATGAATGTGTTATGTTACTGTACCAAGGGCATCAAGTCAGTCATTAAAAATATACAAGTCTTGAGTTGAGTTGAGTCAGTGCATCATTTATGGCCGAGTCGAGTCCAAGTCGAGTCACTGAAGTTACTTAAGTCCAACCTGAGTCTGAGTCTATTGACTCGAGTCTACATCACTGGTAGGTTATTTTAAGATTCTGTCTGCTTGTTTCTGTGAGGATTCAGGCATATCTTGGAGGGTTACTTTCATTGTCATCCCACTTTCTTATTTAGAATCTACATGATGTTTTGATCTATCCAGTCTGCATTTCTGACATAAGCAGTCTTTTTTTTCCGCCTTTTGCAATGAATCCCAAATTTAAAATTACAATAATGCAGTTTCTTTTTTCTGTGTGTTTTCCCAGCATACAAAAGGAGAGGGCAGTACAAAAAGGGGGGAAAAGAGAGTTTGAGGAAAGGGCAGAAGAGAGGAAGACAACAGGCAGACGAAAGGAAAGCTAGGCAGGAAATGGGGAGCAAGAGAAACAAACCTGGGAAGAAAGGTTGGGGAGAGGGAGTAGAGGAAGGGAAAAATTGATGGACAGAGGAAGAAAGGCGGGGAGAAGTGGTACAATAGTGGTGGGGAGAACAAGAATGAACCAGAGGGATCCTTCCCTCCCAGGCCACTGCTGTGAATCATGCGTAGTAGAATGAAGGGGGATATTTGATATCATGGACCCACACTGGTCTGGAGTGGAAATGCAGAAGAAGAGGGAATAAAATGCAATGAAATACCTTGTCAGGACAATAAGGATAGCAATGCTAGAAAGCACTTGTCTAGATTTTCCCTCTGACAGATTTCTCGGATATTGATGTGACATACACCATGCTCTGCTGGGTAATGTGATGATATAATACAAACTTTTTAAACATTTGGATGAGTTTTCTGTCAATATAGTTCTATAATTGGCTTAATAATGTTACAGAAACACGTTTCTCTTAGGGAAGCTTTTCATTGTGGATCTGAGAGTTTTTAGAAAGATTTAGTCACATCAAAAAAACAACATCTAACATTGTTTAAATAGCAGATGTAGTCTATAGGAAGGTGTGGACACATTCCCATATATTTTTATTTACTTCTTTGTTCAGTGAGTGCTTTCTTTTCTATAAATGAATTATTTGTGACAAGGAGCATGCAATTTGGTTCTGAGAAATGGGAGGGGGGCAAACTTGAGTAGGAATAAAGGCCTATTTCCCAATAAGTGTTCATAGGATTATATTGTTGGAGATTGCTTAAAGAAATTTTAGGTTCTGATTCCTGCCTCCATATGATTTGAACTACATTACTCCAGTTATTTAGTGATGAGAACAACATGGTTATTTCAAAGATGTATATTTCTATGGAAGTAGTACTCATACCTGATACAGTTTTGATTTGTTATTCTGATCCCAAGATCCTTATATATGTGCTTAAGCAAGGTGTGGCCAGTGTAAATATGACACCCATTGCCACGTTAGAGAGGAGAATCAATGTGTTTTCCTGTTGGAGCCCTGTGATACTTGCGGCTTTGGAAAATCAGAGCCATGATGCATGTATGATTAAACTGTACTTTTAATCCTGAGATAAGTGAGATTTCTGCCTTTACTGTCTAAGCATTTAGGAAGAGATTACCTATTGTATTTTTCTCATTGTTTAACTGCTCTCACTCTAATAATTACTGAAAAAGTTCAGAAATTCTTCTTTCCTGAAATTAAGAGTCCAGTTAAAATGCCTTTGTCTGTTTTATTTAGAACATCAAACTGCTTGGGGAGTGTTTGTGTAGACAGATCAGTACAAGTAATATGTGCCCCATTTGTTGTCTGCTGTGGCCCTTTCCACATGTGGAGGGAGAAACAGAGTAAAACGCACAGAAACGGAGCTTACCAGAAGCCGGGTAAGTCTGTTGGCACGAGGAGCAGAGCGAGTTCGCTGCTCCACACTCCTGTGGCATCCGGCGGCATTCAAAATGGTGGCTTATGACTGGCAGAGGCTTTCCACCAACCAGAGAAGCTCGCCAGCCAGAAGCCCACCCCCTGGCAGATCTGCTGGCACGCACTTGCGCGCGCCTGCAAATCTACACCGGGGCTCTGCGACGGGGTGGAATGGGGCTGCACGCTCGTTTTTTATAAAAACCACTTGAAAAGTGGTTTTTAAAAACACACGGCGCCACCACTTCCGGTTGCTTCAGGGCGGTTTGAGGTGTAGAACCTGAAAATTATAAACGCCCCAGCGCACTCCATGGTGTAGACAACCTCCGTTAGAGGTCGCTCTACACTGTTTTAATCACCCCATGTGAAAAGGGCCTGTGTCTTCATTCTTCTGTTATAGCAGCAGCGTTGTGAAAACAATGTGTGGTAATGATAGGAGCCGTTACTGAGTGTACTGGAGGAGTCTGAGGACTTTCTTCTGGCTTTTAAGCTTTAGACATACAGATGAGATTGAACCACTTGCCTCTGCGTCTCAGCTTGTAACATTTTTTCATGCAATCAAAACTGGAAGGTTTGATCCCATCTGATTTTGGAATCTAAGCAGGGTTGGTGTTTTTAGTGCCTGAATGGTGATTAGGAAAGAATCCTAGCCTTACCTAACCCTGGAGAGCCATTGTTCCCAGTCTGAATTGATGGTATTGGACTAGATAGATGACTTTGGTCCTACGTTCCTAGATTTAAGATTTGGCTTGCCTTTAGGATCAGGGTTGTGTATGTGTGTTTATGGGTGGGAAGGAAATGGATAGATAAAGGGTGGATGAAATACAGCCCTGTTTTTGTATGTGTGTGTAAGTATCAATGAATGGTGTATGGCAGGATTATGCATGGTCAATGAGTGGACATGGGGTGGATATAAAGGGGCCTGCTTTTGTATGTGGTGTGATAGATGAATGCAGAGTGAGAAGGATCTGGGGTTTATGCGTGTGAGAGAGAAGGCATTGATGATAAAGGGGTGAAAGAAGGAGAGAGAAAGAAGCAAAGACTGAAAAGGCTAACTGACAACAAAGAAAGAGGGAAGGGCAGTCGCATAGGAACGTGGGGGTGAGGAGTCGCTTTGCCCTGGGTGGCAATGGTTTTGGGGCATCCCAGCTCATAGCCACGCTCCTGCATGCCCTGGCCACACCCCCACACACCGCAGCCATGCACCGCAGCCACACCCCCATGCACTGCAGCCACGCCCCCATGCATCATAGCACCACCCCCCTCTCGTCCCCCCTCCACACACTCTAAGCTGGGAAAGGGGTGGTCTCATTCACTTTTGGCTTCAGCCTTCCCCACAACTAGGCTAAGCCTTGTTTGCCACAGACAATGCAAACCACCCAAAGATATACAGCCTTCAGCTTCAGCATTGTTGCTAGCCTTATCGAGAAAGACAAAGAATGAAGAATTGTTCAAGTTCTTTTCTGTATGATTTTACTTATTTACTTACTTGTGCTATTTAAAGACCCAAAGGATCCCAGAATGGCTTACAGAATCAATCAATAATCAATCAATCAATCAGTCAATCATTTATTGACCAGCATGAACAAAGATAACCAATTTTACCATAAAATAGATAAAATATATGGAGAAATAAAACAGACTGACATGAAATACAATACAATAAAATAAATGCTTAAAATTCCCTTTTGGTAACAATAGCGCTAAACTAATTATGAGTAATCCCATCTGTGAATCAGAGCACATTGGCTAAGCCCATACGTCAACCCCATTCCTGTGGAACTCGCATGGCTAGTTGGTTCTTTATTGTCATTTTTTACTGCTGGTTTGTCATCTGCCTACGATTCACGATGGTAGACCTGCAAAATCAAGCGACCTTATTTGTAACTTGTGAGTCGTGGTCAGCAAGGAGATAAGATAGATAGAAGGCTTCTGTTCTGCCTGGAATGTTTGGGATAATAGGTGTAATTAGAGCAAGACGCATCCCTTGATACAGAAGGCAGTATAGAAGGACGTGGGTAAGAGTTTCTACTGCTTCATTAACACAAGGACAAGTGCGCAGTCCGGCAGTCTGACAGTCCCTTCCCTCATGCTGACAACCTCCACTGAAGACATGACACACATGGAAAAAGAAGACAGGGATGGGTGGAGTGCTTAGTTCAATGCTTATAATTGACCAGCTGGATGGAAATGGCCTGTTATAATGGATGCCACAGGTGAACAACTGAGGGAGAAAGACAAGAGTATCTTCTTGTACTGTGGTTTGCTCTCCTTTCACAGCTGTGCTTCATTGAAGCAGTCAGAAAGTACAAAGTTTTCCCAAGCTGCTGTGGAAGAAACAGGCGATCCTTTGGGAGACTCCCTGTGTGATGTGTCAGCTCTAAACCAATAGCTGTTTTCCTCTAGTTGACTGCTAGTTCTCACGTCTGCACAGAATTGCAGGAAAAGAGGCCTTGGTTTAGTTGCAGTTGGAAGCTGGGACTGGGACCCCAGAATTGAGGTTTGTTCTGCTGTGCTTTGTTTTGTTTTGTTTTTGTGGGAGAGACTCAGCATTGATAGGCAGATTGAAACTAATTTTACCTACCTCTGCAGGTACTTGCAGGAGGAAGGCAAAATATTTTCCACATCCGTTTTCATTCAAACATCCTTAAATACGAAGATTCTTATTAACAAGCACAGTATATACTGAGAAGTGCTACAATGTGTTCATTGTAGCTTACATCCAAGAAAATGTGTGAAGAATAGACTACCAGCAGCTTTTATTATTCCTGGGAGGGCTCAATGACAACCAATGCCTTAATGGCTATTTCCTCACTACACTTTTATAGCATGATTATTCCACTTTCAACATCCTTTGGAGTCCTGGGCTTTGCAGTTTAGGGAGGGACTGGTCGGCCCTTCCCTAAACTGTGAAGCCCAGGATTCCATAAGATGTTGAAAGTGGAATAATCACACTATAAAAGTATGGTGCGGAAATGGCCAATATATTGTAGTGCTTCATCATTTAGTACACTTCTGATTGATAGCTTCTGAGGAAACGCAACTATATAAGTGTCTCAGTGGTCCAGTTTTGCCTGATCATTTTAGAAGGGTTAAGTCCTCCCTTTCCTAGTTTTAGGGAAGCCTTAAGCCATCTGTGCCCACCTGCCCCCCTATTCACAGGTCTATGTGCTGGAGGAAGGAACTTGTAGCAGCAGCAATAGCAGCAGCTTGTTCCTAGGAAGACAATGATGTTCCTTGGTAGTCTCCCTCTGCAACTAGAGCAGGGATTTTGATTATGACTTGGAGGTTATATAGTTGTTTACTTGGTAGCTGAAAATGTAAGGTTATAGCTGTGTGGTGTATGCTTACGCTTTACTTTCATACACCTTCAGCAATATTTGTGTCCTCCCTGTTTTCAGTATAAATCCTGGCTTTTATTGCAGTCCCTAGCTTACTTCTTTCAGCACGTCCCACCCCAAGTCAGTGGGAGTTAGGGTGTGGTTTTAAAATGTCAAAAGCTGGAACCAGCCCTCTGGATTCTCATTGAACGGTTCTGTTCTGCTGGTGTCTTGAAGCAATCACTAGCATTGTGCTAGCACTGCTGCAACTGCTTTAACAGGAGCCTCAATCGCTGGTGGCATTACAATATCAACCAAGGGAACTAGGCAGATACCTTTGGGAAAGTGTTTCTATGGGGAAAGGCCCAAAGCTGTTTCGACTGACATGGAATCCAATCTATTGGGCATAGCAGTAAAATAAAGTAGTAACTTTTAAAATTGTTGCTGTAATTAAAGGGCAGTTTGCTTGTGCACAACATGATACAAACCCTGTCTTTGCTGTAGCCACTAGGTGGCATTATCATTGTTACATTTGAGGGTAGGCTGAAGATTCCCTTTGCTCAGAGTTTGTTTTCTTAGTGAAAATAAAGAATATGGCTCCGGTTCCTCACTGATGTCCTTCGGTATATTCTACCGCCATATTTGGGCAGATCATGCTATATTGCTGACCCCCCAAAAGTATTATGGTGCTGATCCTTTGCATGTTGTATTGCTATACAAACTTCTAAGATAATGGGCCATTTCCGCAGTAGACTGTTAAAGTGCTATTATTCCACTTTCAATATCCTATGGAATCCTGAAGTTTGCAGTTTAGGAAGGGGGCCTCAAAGGCTTGAAACCTTTCTAAACTGCAAACCCCAGAATTCCATAGGATGTTGAAAGTGGAATAACAGCATTATAATGGTCTAGTGTGGAAATGGCCATGGTGACATTTGTGTTGGCCAACTCTCTCTGGGAGCTTTTGCAAGCAATCTCCCCCCCTGCCCCCGCCCAGCACAGGAGTACTTCCATAAATCACTTTTCTACACTTACAGTGTTTAGGGAAAAGACAGATTTTTAAAGGGGCATTTGAAATGGCATAGGTTTTAATTAGTTCCTTTTAAACTTGTAACCACTTGCTATAAGCACTGTCATTAGCACAATTCAGCTGAAATTCCAGGTTACCTTCTGAGTCCAGTTGAGGTGCTCTGTTGAATCTAATCATATTCCTGGACATTAAATGACAATGTCTACCATAGGTGGAAATTAAATCCACCATCAAGGCTAAATGGTTTTCTTCAAGAAGTATTTATGAGAAGGACAGAGTACAAGCCATGCTTCTTTATGTGGGATTTCAGTATGCATGGAGCTATAATGTTCCACTGGTGTGACTACTGCTTAGTAGTGTGTGGTGCTGAGATGAAGGCATGGGAAAGATAACTTCAGATAGAATTCTGTACAGTACTGCACAGCTGGGCAAAGTGTGGGCCACAGGATGGATGTGATCCCAGACCCCTCCAGGCAGTCCATGCTACTCCTTCCTGAACTCTCCTTTGAAGGCCCAGATCCAATGTTTTATTTGGGGGAATTTTTCAGTCACCAAACTAGTGATAGGGTGTTGGAACCACTGCAAAATGCAGCAGTTTTATCCCCCCCCAACCCTAAATGCCAAAAATGGTCAGCATAGAAACTCAAACAAGTTGCTGTCACTTCTGGATTTTGACATGGCATATGTTCTGGGCTACTAGGTGTGTCTGTGCATGCATGGATGTGCATGAGAGAGAGAGAGAGAGAGAGAGAGAGAGAGTTGTCTCTGCCATCCCAAAAGCAGCTGTCCTTCCCTGCTACACTGAGACCCTTCTTTATCCTAGGGATATGGTTGTTTAATGTATATCTTCTTGCAGGGGAGAATGAGTCATGTAAACAGTGTTCTTCTCACTTCATGAAGAGAGGGGAGTTTCACAGAAGGGAAAAATCTGCCCCCCAACTGACCTCTTTCCTGCCCTCCACCAAGCTCCTTACATCCCTCATGGGAATGGGTATACTTTTGGTACTGGTGTGGGAATCATCTTGCTTGGCTCCCCCACCCACTCGCAGCCATACTTCCACATAGCTGGCTGGAGCTGTGGGGTGGGCAGCCAAACAAGGAGGCTCATCCCTCACTGGCTAACCAATGAAGACTTGTTCAGCTACTCTCCCACACCTCTGTCTTGCCCACCTAGCCATGCAGTCTAGGTTGGCAACCAAGTGGGGAGACTGGCTGCTCCCCTCCCCTCCCACCTGCACAGCCGTGTAGAGGCAGTAATACTCAGCTGCAAGTGTGCTGTTGCTCTGTTGCTGTGTGAATGCTGGCTGAGTAGAAGCATCTCATCAATTTTCATTGCTGGTGGAAGCAGAGGGGCAACACTTGCATGTTGACTTGTTGTTGAGCCATTGGAAGAAGCATACATGCGTAGTTAATATGGTCCAAAAAAACCTGCTGAAATCTCTGTAAAATTCTTGGAGCCACTTTGAGCTCCTTAGAGCAACAGCAGCACATAAAGGTAACAAATAAAACTGACACATGCAGCCTACATAGATTTGTGGAGAGCCAGCATGGTGTGGTGGTGTCAGGAATCTCTCCCTGCTGTGCCACAGCCAGCAAGGGAGGAGGGAGGGCAGGAATACTTTCAGGGAGAGTCCAAATATACCAAACACCAGGAAAACACAAACCGAGCCAGGTCAAGGTCCAGTCCAAAGGTTCAGGAGGCAGAGATCTGTCCGGAGGGTTGCAGGGCACAGGAGACACGAAAGTTGTGAGGGCTTGCTAATAATTTGCTGCAAGCAAGGACCAGCCATGCCAGCAGTCTTAAATAGCCACTGTGATCAGGTGCTGCTTGTTATTGTTTCCTCAGCCTAGTCCATGCAGCCTCCCTCTGAGCAGCCCGTTTCAGCCTTCTGCGTGATTGAGGGCTGATGGGCACAGCTGGCTGCAACTCCTCTGCATCACTGCTGGTTCCCTCTCCGTCATGAGCTGGCTGGGGCAACTCTATCTCTGTTTGACCTTCCCATGCAGGGCATGTTTGCAGGTTGACTTGCTCGCTCCCTGGCTCGGCCCCACGCACAATCAGTTGCGCCTCAATCACAGCAGCAGCATCTATCACAGGTGGTTTGACTTTGAATCAGGACTCTGGCAGACAAGGGTTCAAATCCCCACTGGGTGACCTTTGGGAAGTCACACTTTCATAGCCTAAGAGGAAGGCAAATGTAGACTTCCTCTGAATAAATCCAGCCAAGAAAACCCAGTGATAGGGTCACCATAACTGGAATTGATTTGAAGGCATGAAACAACAACATAGTGAACATACTGTCCACCTTGAGATTAATGTTGTCAAAAGATGTACAAGTTTCAATGAACCGGATGAAAAAACAGTGGAGCCTGTCAACATAGAACAACAGCTGTTATGAATAACTAAACTCATCTTTCCATTGTTTAGTTAGAAGAAAATTTTGAGTATCAGTTTCTCTTATCCATTATGTGCAGCACTGACCTGTGTTTCAATAAGACTAGATATAATTAGTCTTCTCTTGAGTACTTAAAGTTAATATTAACACTACTTTTTAAGATATGCTATATGAACAGGATAGTATTTTCTTTTATAAAGTCTCTCTTGGTGCACTTCAGATTTGTTGGATTACAACTCCCATTGTTTGGAGTCATCATGGCCATTGACTATGTATGCTGGGGAAAACAGGAGTCATACTCTTAATGTAATAGGGGCCGAGGGGGGCACCAATTTGGGAAAGGCTGTTTGAGACCAAATATATAAAATATACAGGCAAAAGTCTTTTCAGATAAATTACTGGATCCATCATCTTAAAGTAGAAAAATTATAACCTATGCAGTATATATCCAGATGTGAAAGAGTCTCTGAAGTAAATTCCAGAGCTACAAAACAGCAGCCTCCTATAGAATTTATATTTTATAATAATAATAATAAAAAAACATATCTGGAGTTCTGAATGGGTACATTGTATGTAACGACGACCAGTGTACTTGTTCTGAGTGAGACACTTCATAACCATATTACAAAAATTAAAATTGAACATGCCGTTTCAATACACTCACACACTTGCTATACATTGAAAAAGCATTTGAGCCACATGATCTTATCAAAATAAAATGCATATAGAATTTTTTTTTTTTTCTGTTAATAGCAAAGACTTACCATTGATTTGGGGAAATATGGCCCAAATTCAAAGAGCCATGGTCTTTCCTTGCCCCCTTTCCCTGCAGCAGCAACACGTAATGAGAGATTCTTCTGAATAATATACAAGATGGCAAGTTGCTGCTGGGGGTGGGGGGAACAATCCACAAATGCAGACACACACACACATACATACATATACACACACAGGGCATTCTCAGGCTGTAAACATGGTTCAGAAAAATCCCACATTCTGGATTAGACCAGCCTTATTCTGTCTAGTCTGGAATGAGTTCAGACCAGATCGTGTTAGGCTGAAAGGGTATCAAAGCAGCTCATATGGCCCCAAAGCAATCTGGTGCTCTTCAGACCACTACAGAAAAGCAGGTGTTTTGCCAGGTGCGGGAAGCCTGAGAACCACAGTTTTTTTCCAGTTTGGGTGCCACAGTGGCCTGTTCTTGGTGTGATGGGAATTGTCATAGAGACGAGTGACATTCTTAACTTCCAGTCCATGTCAAAAGTTGTCTTAGTATTTTGTGAAACTTTCCATTGGGGCATTTGCAGGTTGAGTTTTGTTTGACATCAGTGGAGTGATATATCCCTGTTCTCTGCTTTCCCCATTACTTAGCTCATGGTCTGCTGGGAGACTAGGTACAGATTGGGAACACTTGAAGGCTGTGCATCCATGCATGTTTACATATTATCAGGGAAATAATAAGGACAAAGTGTTTCTTTATCATTCTTAAATTTAAGAATTCATCCTGCTCTTCTGGAGGAGGTTATATGTGTACATTTGTGAGAGGTAGCTTGAAATGGGAGAGGGTTTCTTCCCCTTGGCTTATATTTATTCAACTGTTCTGGAACTGAATGTGTGCAAGCACTGGAATAATTTTTTCCCCTCAGTCTTCTTACACTTAAGTTTATTCAGACTATTTTAATGAAATCACCACCTGTTTTTGACTAGGAAGGGCTGCCATTTAGGGATTGTTTGGTCTTTACAATCATGATGTATTTCCTGCTCCCTCTTCCCCCTCCCCAGGTCTGGGGTCTGTTCATTCACAAATTTAGTAACAGACTCTCTGTTTTAATGTAACTTTTATACACCTACGCTCAGAAGTTAGTTTGCATATCTCTCTGTTTGGGCATAACAGTGTAGAGCAGAAATGGTCATAGACATAGCATTGCTGTTTGGTAGAGGAGAACACAGGCACACCACTCTAGTTTTATTCCGTTTGTTTGCTTTCAAGGTGAATACAGAAGGAGAATCTGGGAACCATTTTGGGTTCCCAACAGAAGTGAATGGGAGAAGCAACAATTTGGATTCATGAGTAGTGATGCAGATCTAGAATATGGATTGAGTTGGATGCAGATTTATCTAGAGTGGAATAGGGCATAATAAAATTAACCAGGTCAAGCCTCTGACTGGACCAGTGTCCCATGCAACAGCCCTGTTGCATTTTGAATGTAACTTCCCAAGCAGGGAATCAAACTTTGGTCCCCAGGGTCTTAGTCCAGCTCTCAAACTACTGCATCATGCTGGATCTCTCATGATCCTGGAAAGTTTGTCAAGGATCCTGTTTCTACCTGTCACATTGGAGATCATTTACAAGAGGAGGTGGCCCTGTCAGTCAACTGCTTCTTGATCGACAAGTGGACAGATCCCTGTTGATTGTAGTGATTGCTGCTAGGTAAGTGGGTGTTACTCTGATTTATGGGGTCCCATGGGGGACGCCTCAATGTGCTCCAAATACTGGGGAATGAGAATTAGCCAGAGCACAAGCTGTACCACTACAAGAGGTAGGGTAACCTAGCAAGATCTTTTAAACTCAATTTTTATGGGGTCATGCCAAGTCAAAAACCAAGAAAAGTAAATTATGATGGTGTTCTTTATTTAAAAGACAGTCACTGCGCACATACACACTCACTCACACAGACCTAAGAAAATAAAGGGAGGAGATTTGATAGGTGATTTTGAGATGGATTTTTCAGGGGGATACTACACCTGATCCTGTAGCCTGGGTAGCCAGAAGAAAGTCAGTTGGAGCGGAGATTCTCAGCATGGGGAAGCTGAGGGGAAGGATCGGCAAGCGGAGCAGCAGCAAGGCGGGATGGAAGCTAAGAGCGATCTGAAGAAGTGCTCAAAACCAGGGGTTCATATAAGGGAAAATGTGCCTGTAGGGTAGTCCGTTCCCGGGGAAAACAATGGGTTTTGAATTGGAGACAAAGCCTCCAAAAGGTCAGCACTTTGAATGATTGGATTTCGATGGAGTTGTCAATAGCGCAGACAGTATGCAAATGGGGTGTTTGACAGTTGAGTAGTCAGAAGTGCTAATCTCATCAAGCTGCCTGTTTGGGGCAGAGAATCTTTTGTATGCTTGGTGCATACTTAATTTAGGTTTAAAGTGTATTTGCCTGGAGGTCTCCTGAAGCTGCGTGCCGGAGAATTACTGGCCTGCCTGGGATTTTTTGTGTATTTTTCAGCCATTCGGCAGTGTCCGTGTGCGTGCTTATCGGGGGGCCTCACAAGCACATGGAGAGGAACAGTTTAGAATGGCCAATCTTTTTATATCAAATTATATTTGGGAAGCCCTGGGCTCAGTAACAGGCGGCTGGGGGAACTGGGACAGGACTCTCTATGTAGCACCATAACTATGGTGCTTACACATTCACAACTCCTCAGCAGGATTCCAGTCATTATTTATATTTGATGTATATCCTACTTTTCTCCCAATATGTGGCCCAAAGTGGCTTACAGAGCAATTTAAAACAAAATAGCTAAAACAATATGTAGCACAAAAGTTTAAAAAAATTAATCCAGTTAAAACATTAATTTAAAACAGTTACAACACATTAAAAACATATTACCGTATATACTACATCCTTCTACCTCAGCCAGTCAAAGGCCAAAGTCTTGCTTTATTTGATGAAGTCCTGTTATATTTTTCCTAGGAAAAAGAATAATAATATAAGTGTTACCTTCCAGTTATGCTGGGCTGGGGAGCAACCAATATAAGTGGGATTGCCTTTGGGGCTGAGGTGTTTTGCCCAAGGGATGGCCGAGAAGGTAGTCGTGGTGTGACACCTGGCCTCAGCTGGCTCCATATCAGGTTGCTCCTTGCTTTTGCTCCATTTCCATGCCAACACAGCTTAAATAGGTTAGGTCAAATAAAGTGGCCCTCATTTAACCCAATTTCCTGTGTCTGGTCTCATTATTTCATGGCTGACCATTCAATAAGGAGAAAACTATATTTACTTTTCTTCTCTTCCTAGATAGATGAACATACCATGTCATTTCCAAGGTTTTCCTTCTCTCACTCTTGCTCTTCCTTTAGAATTACAAATGTAACATTTGTACTTATTTGTTTGAAAGGTTTTAAGCTTTCAGGGCATGCTGCCCCCAGAATACAGATTTTAAAAAAAATCATCACACATATGTATGCACACACAGCAGCAGCTAACATATTTTTATTTTTAAGTTGCAGATGTAGACTTAAAATAACGCAGGACTTTCCCTGGGGATTGAGTTCCAAAGAACTGAAATGGCAATAGTGTCAATAAAAATTTTAGAGATTAAATTTTGGGGAAAAAAAACCAAAAACAAATAGAGAATTTATGTGGCCAATAATATTCATTATGACAAACAAGTTTGTCTTTAAATTGCTGTAGCATTTCCCAAAGGAAGGCAATGGAGTGGATGCAGATGTCATCTCAAGCATGCAAAGCAACATTTGAGATATTAAGTTGCCTCCGAGTGTTTATACTTTTTAATGTCTCTTGCCTTGCAGGGTGATTCAGACAGCGTTGGAGTCATCTCCTCTGTGTGTGCGTGCTCTGAGTGTGTGTGTTGGCTGTTTCCTCTTTCACCTGTAACTCACATCAAAGGAACAGTTCATGTGGAAATTCTCTGGTGGGTCGGGAAGACAGGCCATGCTCAATGGAACGTGAACCAGCGCTTTCCAGGAATGGGGCTGGAGGCAGTGAGAAGAAAAGCCTTGAGAGAGCAGGGCAAGTGAGTCATTAGTCCTGCCACTTTCAATAAATTCATATATGATCCATTTTCTTCCTTAATGGGGATAATTCATGTCTTATCTTTGAGGGTCTAACTGTGATTAACTCCCCCAAAACTGTAAGTTGCCCACGTTGCAGCCAATGCCTTCATGCAGCTAGGGAAGCAGTCTGTATGTTGGCTTCCATTTGAAGCAAGGCATGCTTGTTTGCAAGTCGTTCTTGTAATTTCTGGGTAATGTATGAAGTTGTTCTCCAAGTGCCAGTGTCTTCCAGAAGTGTAAAGCTACCGCAATTATCTGTATGTTAGCTGTTCACATTTTTGAATGTGTACTTTGTATCAGGAGCACTTTGTCTCTCAACAAACAGCCTGTGAGCCTTGCCAAAGTGCATACACTTGAGGCAAGGTGCACAGTCTCTCATATCAAGTCTTGTAGCAATTGCAGAAACGCTGTTTTTGTCAGGATTATTGAGTCCAGGGCCCTTTCTGCACATTATCTGATCGTGGAGACATCCAGGCCCTTTTTGCATGGCATTTTCCATACAAATGGGCACCTGGACCATCATGCGATTGTGAGGGAGCAATCTGCACAATGCATTCACAATCGCGTGATGCTCTAGGAGCTGGCAGGCACCGATCACACACCTTTTCATTTTTGGCTAGAAGCTGAAAATCGTGCGCGATTGTGCATTGCTCCTGGGCTCCGTGCCCACTTACCTGGCATGCGGAGCCTCCAGAGCTGCACCTATCACACTTCCTGCCCCAGTGCAGCCTGGGAAGGTCCCAGGCTGCACTATGGAAGGAAGAGGCAGGGCTCTCGCGTGAGCAGGCAGCTCGTGAGGAGCTGAAGGACGCTGGATGTGACAGCCTCTCCCCAGAGGCTGCTCGCGCAATCCCTGCACCCCAGTGCCGGAAGAAGGTAAGGTGCGGAAAGGGCCCCAGTGAGGGTTCTGGCATCAGTTCTGTCAGGAAGGAAGCATGACAGGAGTGCTCCCCTCTGCACTGGCTGCCTCCATGTTCCAAAAAGTGCAATGGCCATACCTCTTCCTGCTGCAGTGCAGCCAGGTACTGTCCCAGGTTGCACTGGGGCAGGAAGTGCAGCCATTGCACTACCAGGTAAGTGCAGACATGTGGGAGGATGGTGGTGCAATTGCTGGTCATTGATGGGGAAAATCTGTGAATGATTTGCAGTGTCTAAGGACAGAACAAGGACGGGACTGTGATGACATAGTGCATAAGTGCCGTTGCTATCCTATCCTCATTCCTATGGCAGGTTGGAAGGGTGGAACAGAAAGGGCCCAAGAAAATTTTCTTTCCATCCCTGTTAATATCTGTTTTAGCAGTAAATTGTTCTGGGTGTGCTTTTTGGCATCTTGCAGATATCCACTTCCATTGGGAGGCTATAAAAGACTTATTTTTCTGATGGCCTTCATTTCTAATTTTGTGTCAGATATTTATGGTTATTTCAAACAATGGGACTCTGGGGCTTCAATCCAACATTCCTCCAGCATAAAGTAAATACCCACATGTGGACGTACACTGCAGCAGCACTATAGAGCTCCCATGCAGAATAGCAACACTGTACAATCTATGTCAATGATTGGGTGCCACTGTGTACTGTGCAATATACAATGCACAGCCATAATGCAAAGTGTAGGATGCACAATTGCAATGTGTAATTACAAGGCAAAGTATAGGAAGCACAACTAAAATGCAAAGTATAGGTTGCTCCGTCACAATGGAAAGTATAAAACACACAATCACAATGTATAATCACAATGCAAAATGCAGGATGCATAACCACAATGTGCAGCTTGCAAAGACAAGGCACAGAGAAGTATGCTGTCTGTGCAATGCTGCTTCCACTGCTGTCAGCAGAATATATCTGTTGTTCAATGGTGACTTTTTGACCCTATATGCATAGTGTGACTTACACATGTGTATGTTCCTAAGTGAATTCAGGCCAAGGATTGATGTCCAAATTTCCTTCTAGGGAATCAATTTTTTTTCCACTGGAGTGTTAAATAAGAAGAAATAAATTAAGATTTTTTTCATCTGACCTAACTTTTTACAATGCTTGCTTAGGATTCTCACAGAAAACTGCTTTCCCTAATGATGGTAGTCTTTTCTATGCAGCAGGTGCACTGAATTCATCTGGTATGAGCCAGAGAGGACTATGGCAATTTGTGGTCCAAACGAATGGAATAATACAAGTAGTTCAGGAACTGTAGCTCCAGACCTACTGCTCTTAAACCCTAAGCTAGGAAATCTTTCTTTTTTGGGACATTTCCTGTTTTGGGGCACAGGCTGCTGGTAGACCTACAGCCAAGACTGCATAGTTTTAAATTATGTTTATTTGAAAGGCTGTAAAATACAGTATTACAGTAGGTTCATGGAAAAATCTGTATGTGCTGGATAAGGCATTTTTAAATATACAGTACTACAGAGTAAGAACAAGTAGTGTGATGGATTTGCATGCTTGAAGTTGGCTCAGAGCTTGAGAAAATTACTTTTCAGACTATAATTCCCATAATCCTTCAGCCAGTTTAGCACATGTTTGGGAGATTGTGGGAGATGCAGTCAAGAAAATAACAGGTTTCTGGACTCTAGAGTCAGAGAGGGTTATATAGGTAGAAGCAGGGCAGCCTTGTTCAAGTGCTTACCTAGCAATGTAAAATTATTTCTGAGTACAGTCCTAAGCACCCTTACTAGAGAGTAAGGCCTATTGAATGCTGTGGGATTTACGCCTGAGTCAACATGATTAGGATTTCACTATAAATGTGCTTATGTTTGCCATATACTTCATATTCTTCATCCACACGCTTTGTTTATTTGTTTGTTCTTTTAATATTCTTTGTATTTTATTGATCCCGTGAAAATCAGGCTTGGAGTGCCTGACACATGCTGTCTATTAAACTATTACTCTATTAATTTATTCAACAGATGAAACAAATAATACAAACTAGTTCAAGTAAACTGTATAAATATGGAATTACAGATCACAGCACACAAAAAATCTGTATGCAAGTCAGAAATCATGCATGGCAATTGTGCATCCAAATCCTAGGAAGGGCTACAAGTTGTAATAAATTTTATATATAAAAAATATTCAAGACATTAAGGTGCTATTTTCTTCTGGCACCAGTGCAGGGCTACATCTTAAGAAAATGGAAAGGAATGGTATTGCTTTGTTTTGTTCTTCCACATTGCCTTGACTTGGTTGTTATTAGGGTACAGTTAGAAGGAAGGCAAATTACGTTAACCTTTATTTTGACTGTTCAGAATCTGTGATTCAAAAATGCAACTGTATTGCATGAAGAGACAATCCAGATATCTAATCCCAAATTACACACATTTTTGCAATTCTGAAATAAAACAGCAGCTTCCCTCACTTTCCAAAAAAACAAATTCAGTAAGACAATGGGCGGAAATAGTTCACTGTGGTGTACAAAACTCACAGGTAGGTCTGACTTTCTCAGATCCCCATTGTCTCTAGATAGACATTATTTTTTGGTAATGATTTAAATATTTCTGATCAGATAAAGGAAGCCGCCTTTGCTTTGAACAGGATGATGAAAGGATGGAAACAATGTTAACTCTTTCTCTAAATATTTTGAGAACATGAAGCACTTTATGTCCCATTAGCAGTAGGTGTTCTGCTTGTCTCCCGAGTTGTTTCATTATCTACCTATTTCCTTTAACATTAAACAGTGCAGAACTAATCCTAATGACTCAAAGTTAAAGATGACTTTAAGTACTTAAAAGGATTTTCTTGCCAAGAAGCACAGAGCTGGCTCATTCTTTTGACTGCTACTTCGCATCTCTGTGTAAATGGAGAGGAAAAACATAATTAACCTGTCTAAACTTCATGGGGGAATATTTGCTGCTGTTCTAGTTAACAACTTGGTGAAAACTGTTAAGCAGGAGCATCAGTTCTCATCCGTTTGCAGAGGAGGTAGATTCTTCACATCGACATGAGATTTGGTTGTACTGTAAGAAAGTTTACCCATGGAGCCGGAGGGAAGGGAAGAATTAATAACTTATTTGGAAATCTGTAAGGGTGTTAACATCTACAGTTTCTTGACTTGGCATTTCTATCAGACACTTTTATTTTAGTAGAAAGTAAAATGGGGAAGAGTAATGGAAGGAATTTAGTAACACCTTTTAGACAAAAAACAAAACAAAACATGAGCTTTCATGGATTTTATTACACTTCTTCAGAAGCACCTGTGTCCAAAGAAGTGGATATCAATCCATGATGCTGAAAAAATAAGTTAGACCTCCCCTTCCCATTTTTCCTTTTTGTGCTGTGACAAATTACCATGGCTATATTTTTGAAAACCTTTATTTTTTATGTGAGCTCTGAAAGTTCAGGGACAGGTTGGTGTATATTTCCCCATCACACTTAAATAATAATGTGAGATTCACTTGTGGGGGGTCTTTATAGACTCCAAACTTGGTTCATGTCATGCTCCTATGCCAAGGCCAGGTGATAGCAGGGCTTCCAGTAGACTGTGCAGTAACCCATTTCCCAAACCATTTACTGAGCTGTATGATGTCGGCACAGAGAATCCCATCCCTGCCATTACCATAGCCCAGTGCATCGCAGGCCGAGTCTACATGAGGGCTGCATCCCAGTTCCACTGCATAGTATCTCTGCTCCAGTTTGACCCCTTTACTGACACCTGTTTTAATCAAAACTGAAATCAGTTTGGAAAGCTACATGGAACCCCCATTATGCAGCTTGTAAGTGAGGGCATATTTGAATTTAATTTTACAAGAAGGGAAACATGGGGAAGAAGTGGTGATTTCCTGAAAAGTTACAGGACAAATCAGCGGGATAACAGGGTCTCACATTCTGGCCCTAGCTCACCTTTCTGCTGCATATGATTTCCCCACTTTCTCCCAAAAAATAATATTTGCACTGAACAAAAAGGTACAGTGAAATGCTCCTCTATTTCCACAATGGCTAATTGCTATTCACAGAGCCCTTTAGAATACCGTTCTCACTCTGTATAAGGTAGCCTCCTGTGAGTTTATGTTTTATAAATGCAAATGCATTTATCCTGTGAATTATTTAATACAGGCCACCAGTTTCTTTGACTAGGTTGGGCTAAAAGTTCTCATAGGAAAACATTATGTTTGAATTTTGTGGGGAGCAGGTTTTTACCACTGTGAACTGGCCTGGCCTTTGGTAAACCTTAGATATCATTTTGATATCACAATTCGGTCTTGTTTTGCCACCAGCCAAGTGTTTGTAAGGCCTCTGAACAAGCACAAAGCTAGGCATGGCTGTTATACGCTGACTCATACCTGTTTACACCAAGGCAAGCCAGAAACTGCCAGATTTGCTTTAGGAGACCTCCCGAAACAAAAACCTTAATTAAGGTATGCACGCTCACACAAAGAGACCTCTGCCCCGAGCAGGCACCCTGGCAAGCTAGACTCTCAACCGCCAAGCTAGCCGCATCTGCATACCAGCTATACTATTGTCAATTCGGACTGTAACTCAATCATGTAAATCCTGACCTTTCGGAGACATTGTCTTGCACCCAAACCTCATTGTTTTCTCCCAAGACTAGACTAGCCCACGGTCATACTTTCCCTAATAAAACCCCCCAGTTCCGAGAGTTCCTCGGACTGCTCGGACCACCCTTTGGACTGCTATCCAGCCTTGCTGCCACATCTCCAGTGAGCTCCCCTTGGCCACCGCACTGAGTTTCTTCACTTCCATCTCTGGCTTCTTCAGGAGTACGAGAAAGGTGTCGTATCACCCATTTTCCCCAAAACTCTCATTTCCTATTTCTTAGTTAGCTGTGTGGTTGTGTTTTCTAACTATTTGTCTGGTTGTTAATAGATATCATTGTTGCTACTTTAACTGTCTGGCTGCTCTTCTGACCTGACGCTGTATACACAGGGTTAAAAGATCCCTGCTAAGTTATCCTGCCTCTCACTAGCTTAAGAGAGTGCTCCAGCTAATTTCCCCATCTTTGCTTGGTTTGATTTGGTTATTTGGGTGCCCCTCCTGGGACCCCCAATTCACAGGGTAACAGGGTGACATGAAACCAAGAGCCGTAAATAAGGGTACTTTGATACCTTGAGAGGCACAACATAACAAATTTACCACCAGATCTGGTGACTTTGGGCAAGTCACCACATTTAATGAAAAGGAATTATAAGGCTTACAAGCTTTCTGAGAGGGCAAAGCAGTAAAGATGGCTCATCCTGGGTAGCAACAACAGCTTTTTTCTGTCCCTTTCTAAATTTTGTTTTTGTTTTTACTTCTTTATTTGTTGCAGTATTGGCAAAGGCAGTCTATCAGCCTTTTTTCTAGGACATGGGGGGGCAAGGAGCCACCGTTTTCTAAAGCTGGGTCCTAGCATGATTCTAGGTTGTATATTGCAAATTTTTGGACTCCTCCAAGAAGATAATTTTCTCAGTCATATAGTACAGAGATGTCTGATACTCTATGGAGGCACCACTGAGAAGCTGGAGTGAGTTTCTGGAAATAGTTCACCATTAGAGCTAACCAAAATGGTTACAACTATTTTGAAGTGAATGTACTTGCTCCTGTCTATTGCTATTTGAAACCTAAGGCCCTGCCAAATTGACTTTACTTTTAATTTCAACCAAAGATTTTCCCCCAGAATAGTGATACTTCTTTTGCTATGTGGGATTTAGGACTCTGATATTTCTGCTGGTTTTCCAGACTGTTCACATCACATGCAATGGAATGGCAAATGTGTTGCCATGCAGATGTTACAAAATGCAAACCTTTTCCTAATCAAAGATTAGTCATGCCAAAAAAAGTATAATGAAGTAAGGGCATTTGTGGGAAACAGACACTTCCTTTTCAGCTACAGGGAGGGGCTATTTCATTATTCATCCTGATTATAACCTTTGACAAATTTTACTTCCATTTTTGTATGTTTGAGATCATCTGAATACTTAGGGGTTTTGCTACAGCAATTAAAGTTAACTTACATCCACTGAATGAGTTTCTCTGATGTTAGGTGTTGTCTCAACTGCTCTAAAACAACAAGTTTCAGCACTTGGGGCAAAATTCCTTTTCAAAAGGACAAAATTGACTGAATACCTCACAAATACCTCCATTTGTTTAAATTCCTGGCATTCCAGGTACTTTCCTGCTGTTCTTATTGAAGCTGATAGGCCAAAAATGATAAAGGATGATAAACTAGACTTATCAAAGGCAAGGAACCTCTAAAGGTACTGACATCCTGCATGGATCAAAGCCTAAGAGCTGATAAGATCACTGAATCTTTTCATCTCATTTTTTATGGGAGCTAGGTAGGCAGGCTAGGCAAGGCTTATAGCTATTAGAAACCAAACACAGACAAAACAAATTTACTTTCTCTAAATTTCTTCTCCCGTTTGTTCTTCACTTCTTTTCAGCTGGTTATATTTTTTAAAAATTGACCTGTAAAACAAATTAACTTTCTCCTTTTCCCCCACTCTAATTAATCTCTGCTTCTTCTATTTTGCAGGAACTCTTGGTGTTTTTGTGCACTTCTCTTAGGTAAGAGAATGTCTTTCTTAGTTATTTTGGGAATATTGACAAGGGTTGACGTTAGTATACACTATACAGTCATAAACATTTGAAATTATTATCCTGTTTCCTTTTAAGTTTTCCAGAAGTAATGCTAAACAGATCATCCAGTGAAAACCCCCATAAGTCCCTTTACTGACTCATTATAATCTCAAACATAAATCTGGCATATTTTCTTCCCTACATTTCCCTTCCTCTCCTCAGTTGCCCTCCATATCTATTGACAACATCCTTTACTGTCTCACCCTATGTATTAGGCATACACACTTAGCTGTAGCTTGAAGTCCAGCTCTTTTGATCCCTGAATTTAGCTGGTTGAAGACTTGTTGCTTCTTCTGAATCAAATGTCCAATGTCATTTACCTTTTCTAATGTTCTCAGAATATCAGTGTTCCTTATCAAAGACTTCCATTGCCTTCCTGTTCACTTATGTGGGAAGCACCATCTAGCTCCATCCTGCTTGGGTCCTATGATTTTGCACTTGTTTCTTATGATATTGCTACCCATGATTTCTGCTCCTCCATCTCAGTCTCCATCAGCTATCAAAGGCCACTTACTATCTATAACAACTTTTCCCTTGCTGCCCTCTTAGAAAGGAATTCCTGCCTAAGAACTTCTGGAGCGCCACCACTGTCTTTCTTCAAAATCCACATCAAGTTTTGTGCTAAACTTAATAAATTTGAAAGCAGAATGCCAAATAAAAATGAGACGCTTAAGATGGAAAAAGGGAAAGCAGACCAAGGCTGGAATCTTGTTGTTTGTCCCACTAGAGTAGACCTATAGAAACAATTGTTGAATGGAGAGTCAACACTTATGTAAATTCCATTGACTGAATGGGAATCTAGATTGGGTTGCATTTCTGGACAGAACAGGGGAATGAAACAAAGTGTCAATAAAGTCAACAGGCAGAAATAATGCATGTTAGCTATGTTCAACACGTTAAGACTTTGTGTCACTCAATGTTACATGAAATAATCTCTATCACACAAAAATAGAGAGAATAGGGAGGCCAGGCTTGAGACAATGCTAAAAATGCTGATAACACCCATATAGAGCCTCTTACTGCACTACATAATAGGAGAGAGTCTCATAATAGGGATGTGAACTTCAGGAAAAGAGATTCCATCTAAATATTAGGAGGAACTTCCTGATGGTAAGAATTGTTCAACAGCGGAATATGCTGCCTTGGAGTGTGGTGGAGTCTTCTTGGGAAGCTTTTAAACAGAGATTGGATGGCCATCTATCTGGAATGCTTTGATGGTGTATTCCTGCGTGGCAGGGATTTGGACTTGATGGCCCAGTGGTCTCTTCTAGCTCTGCAATTCTATGATTCTAGAAACATGTGCTACTGCCTGAAAGAAATGCAGTTATGTGTGGATGTGTCTTCAAGTCACAGTCAACTCATGGAGACCTCATGAATTCCGTAAAGTTCTCTTAAGCAAGGAATTCTCAGAGGTGATTTGCCAGTTTCTTCCTCTGAAATATAGCCTACAGCACCTAGTATTCATTGGCAATCTCCCATCCAAGTACTAACCAGAGCTGACCATGCTTTGCTTCCAAGATCAGATGGGACATAGTGCCTTTAGGGTATTTAGGCATGCTTAACCGTTTTATATATATGCCCTTATGTTCTATTGTATTTCCAATAGAACCTCCATATTCAGTCACAAAACCAGTATTTTCTACCCTTGGTAAGCCAGGTAAAATGAGGATGAAAAGATGACAAGATGGAAAGGGAGGGGGATGAAATTACCGCTTGTAACACTGAAGTGTCTAGGAATGTGTGGAGCTTATCTGATAAATAATTGCAGCCTAATTGAAACTTCTTTGGCTTTCCTCCGTTATTCTTTGGTTGTTTTCTGCCCACCAAGTACCTACAATTTCCCTCCTAACCTTGCTTTAGGCATAGTTTTATGGCAACTCTTGGGATTAGGCTCAAAGTGGAATTGTGCTATAAACCCTGAGTGGATTGTTTTTAGGTGCGTTCAGTGGATTTCAGTCAAGCCACCTACAGACATTCATTTGGAAGGTGACTCTCTCCCACTTTATCTCTCTCTTACACTTCAGATTGTGATATACTTTGTACCATTGAAATTCTAATGATGTTTTCCTCCTTTCCTTGGGATAGTTCTTTAGGTAATATTGTGACAGGTTACATCAGAAGGGGATCTGACTTTTGCTCTCCATTAACAGGACTGTTCCATTTAGCACAAGTCTTAGAGCTCTTTTCTCTGTGATAAAGTTACTCAGGTTAAAGGAAAGTGTGATGACTAATTTGGCCATCAGGTGCTTCTGCCTCATTATCTCTGCTGCCAGGGGGAGTGCTTTATCAGCTACATTCATTGCTGTAGAGAATGGGGTGGGGTGTGATAAAGCAGATGGCTGAAGTCTTCTCAAACAATGTCTGGGCGGAACAATTATGATGACAAGATGACAGCCATACAAAAAGAGGCCAGGCCTGAGACAATGCTGTTTCTGGAAATGCTGATGATAGCCATACAAAGCCTTTTACTACACAATATTCTCCATGAACGATAGGAGAGAGTCCCATAATAGGGATGCAATCATCACCAAATGCCATCAATTATAGAACAGCTTCCATAGCATACTGGGATTGATTAATCGTGGGCCACATAGATACCGTGGCAAGCCTTAATCTGGCCCTTTGTACAGCCCCCTAATGACAGTTCTCGTTGTCAGCCATTGAAGTGGCAAAGGCTTTTGTGCCCCCAGTTCTTTCATCAGTTTTGGCTTGTGAAATTACACTGAATAATATGCTTATTCAGCCTTTTTATATCCACACGCCTATTTTATTACCTATTCCAATGCATACAGGCCCGGATTGGCTTGCAACAGAACAAAGCTAAATTACACCTTTCATTACCTAAATATAGTATAATGACAGAGTGTCATTCAAGGGGTAGCATTGAGCTGAGAAACCTCATGGCAGGCCAGGACAATGACAGAGGCTATTCAGCCGCACCTGAATCGCTGTAGTAGGAACATCTTGAAGAGCAAGAGGGGGTTGGGGTTAATAGACAGGTCACAGTGTAAATTACAGTATCAAATTGAAATGGTGCAGCTGTAACACTGCCCTCATCAAATACCACTACATCCTTTTATCTCCTCTTTGCAGTTCTCTCTTGTGTTCACTTTTTTTTTTTCTTTTTTTGAAAACAAACCTAATCCTTTTGCAAAGGCTTTAGCCTTGACAGTGCCTCCCAATGCTGGGGAGAACGAGATTGCCCTTTCCAAGTGTTGTGTATGTGTCCAGGGGCCCTTTCACACTACACAGTTATAGTGCTTTGATTCCACATTAACTGCTATAGCAACATCCTATGGAATGCTGGGATTGGTAGTTTATGTGGGAAGGCCCTTATAACTCTGTGCCTAAGAGCTCCTCTGGTGCCTCCAACCAAACCGCAAACATCAGGATTCCATAAGATGCAGCCACAGCAGTTAAAGTGACATCATAGTGCTATAATAGTGCTGTGCGAAAGGTCCTTTGATATGGGGCAAGCCCAGCAGAACACACTGGCGGTGACTGATATTCTACGGCTTGAGTTAGCATCCGGGTGAAGCTTGGGCTAGTGCCGTACAGGAAAACTCTTTCTTCCAGCAGCTCAGGTTTTTCCTTGAAGTGACAAGAGCAGTGGAGTCTGTGGCTGGCAGAGTCTCTCTAGGCAGCATTAGTTCCTGGGTGAAGTTTGGACATGTGCAAGGAATGACGTTCCCTTCTTCCAATAGCTAGTGTCTTACCTGAAAGTAACAGGTCCCCAAGCAGCTGTGTATGTGTGTGTGTGTGTGTTTAAAGAACAGCCTAGTCCAGAGCTCTGCTGGCACTCTTCCAAATAACCAACAACCTTTCCTTATAAATTATTCTTCATCCATAAATCTCCATTTTGATTCTGAAATGTGTCTCATTTTTCCTGGTTCTTTTTCTGAGGTCCCATGGTAGACAAGACCCCAGCTATGTATTGAATTCCTTTGTCTCCATCCACCCTGTTTGGAAGTTTGTGTTATGATGTCACAATACTCTATCTCTCCTCACCTTCTCATGTCATTGGCTGTCTGTGATCACACTGTGCAGGAAGTTGTGACATCATGACACAAAGGAAATTCTACACAAAATGCAAGGATGAAGAGAGGGGAGTTTAGTATGTATTTATACCCCATCTTGTTTGGTTGCCCCAGGACCTCAGCTCTTTCAATTTTATTCCTACATAGCTATCACGTTTTGTTGATGACAGTCTTGGTGTCACCTTTGAAGACAAAATGGTGGAGGGGGTGAAGGCACTAGCCACAATATTAAGAAGTGGAACAGCAACAAAAAGCCAAGCTAATGAGAGCAAGCAGTGTGCTTAGGTACCATTCAGTCATTCCCAACATTATAAGACAATTTCCAACATGTTTTGATCTTGGCTTCCTTCACCTGGAGACATTTGGGCTTTCTTAGAAAAGGATATAAAGGGCATAATATGCATGTCTCATAATATTGAGAATTACTGAACAGTAAACTGTGATACTTTTGTAACTGATTGACTTGGCTAATTTTGTTTTATCTTTTACATGAATGAGTAGGAACCCTCTTGGGTGGTACATATTAGCTTATGAATCCTTCCATGTGATATCTCTGGATCCAGATCAAGAGAGACTGCCCACTTAACAGATTGCCTCTACTGTTCAGGTTTCAAGACATGTACTTTCTTCATATAGTTGGAGGTGAATGGCACGTTCAATGGCATTCTCTGTTTTCAGGGCAAAATGTAGACTTCCAGATATCATTGTACTTCTGGCATTTTTCACCACTGGCTATGTTGGCTTGGGCTCATGATAGCTGCAGTCCAAAAACATCTGAAAGGCTGTACTTTATCCATCCCTGTGCTAGGGGTAAATAATTCTTGGTGGATCTAAATTCAGAGATTAATTATATGTATTTTTACATTGCCTTGCAATCGTACTCCTATGTGTTTTTTGGGGTTTTTTTTACACAGGCACATCCACACACAGAGAGAGAGAGAGCTGTTGCTGATATATTGCCAGTAACTGACATCATCAATTATTCAAAGTTAAAAATATATTATCCCCTTTGATAAGGTCTAATAGACTGTATAAATTGTATAACACACTCTGACTATTCCAAAAACCCAAAGAATATATTTATTGGGAAACCCAAATTTCCGAGTTTTTCCAAAGTATTAAAGCTAGATGTAAGAATTGGCAGGCAGGGGAGATATACAATTAACTAGATGCTACTTTCCATTCCTGTCTGATTCATATAGGAACTATATCCCACAAGAATTCAAGAGTTGGAAGACTGAACTAGAGCAATCAAACTCTGGGATGGAATAGTTTTCTCAACCTGATGTAATACATCATTATTATTATATCTACAGATTTGTGAAATTAATTTTACTCACTTTTGGACAGGAATCATTTTGTTATATATTTAATTCCTGGTTTCTTGAGAGGCCAGAAAAAATGCTAGAAATATTTCATGGGATTATGGTCATTTTAAAGATATTTATTTTACTCCAAAGGCTTACAGTTAAGAATGTTAATATGTCCAGCTCACATGAGATAGTATACATTCTAATATATGTCTCATACATTTCAAGTGTTCTTACAAAAATCAAAAGGTATATATGTTTAATCTGTGCAGAGAGCAAAATGAACAGCTGAAAATCTCTGCAAATGACTTGTGCAGCCCGTCCCTAATCAAAAGGCCTTAGTCTTGTTGTCCCAATGGCACTTTCTATTGTAATTTGTTACCCAGATGCATTATTAATACTGTTGAAGTTAGATCAGAGGATTCTTAATTCAAGTAGGTAAGTAGAAAGTTGTCATCTAATTTCATGGATGTTCACTCTTATCTAGTTGCACAAATGAGAGATTCAATTGGTGACCTCAACCTGTATGCAGTACAGATAATCAGCAACCTGTACTCAGGACAAGAAGCTACCATCAGGACAGAATATGGAGGAATGGAATAATTTCCAGTTGTCAGATTTCCTGGCTGCACTGTATTACCCTTACTTGTAGACTGAACATATCACATGTATTAGACTCACATGAAGGAGGTGTGAAAACTGGAGGAAGGAATATTAAGATATGCAGATGATGTGTTTGTTATGACCATAAGATATTCTCATGTCACGCTGGACCTCATCATAAAGGGGAGTTTCATCATTCATTCTAATTTCACCACTCTAGAATGGAGTTTTATGAAACCCAGTCTGCTTCCCTGAAGGATCTACCCAGCCTATTCTGGAGCAGATTCCAATGGTCTTACCCTCCTTTGTCTATATATCTGGTGTAATTCTCAAGTTATCTATCTCACACATGGTATTCCTGGTTATTGGTACATGCTTGAAGTGTATAATGATGGCTGTATTATAACTTACTACTAAGCCACTACTGAAAAGAAAAGAGTATGAATTTTATTTGGGAATGTGTGGGAAGGAGGAAATACGTCCTTTTTGTAACAGTTGCAGCATGGTTCTACAATTAAAAGAGTGTAAACTGTAATTTGGTTTTATATTTTGTCTCTCCTTATACTCATGCCATTTTTAGTACCAAAGCCAGCTGTGTGTTGTATAGTCTGGCCATGTGTTTCTGAAGTACCAGACATGAACAACCTATGGCCAAATTAGAAAAAACAACAGTCATACAATTAGCAAATAGCTGATGCAACCCCTCCTCCCCAATTCAATCTGGAAGCTGCTGGGGGCAGCTGAGAGAGAGAGCTTTAACCCCTTGCCCTCCATTGTTGTCCCGTCAAATCAAAGGCCCTGTACCTGCACTGGTGTGTGCGTGGCTTCTATTAATATAAATTGGAGCTTTTACCAATGCACACAGCAGGCACATAACTGAGGACAAAGAAGTTCCCCTCTCTCCTGTGTACACGTATAGCTGGATCCTGATATAGAGTAGGGGCTCACATCTACAGTTTAGAGGCTATAGCTTGAGAAGGTGGCAAAATGTGGGCATTGGTCCCCAAATTTAAAAAAAAAAAAACAACCTCTGCTGCTGATGAATGTTTCCTTTAGTCCCTGAACTTCTAGCATTGCAGAGACTGAGACACTGAAAAACCATTCACACCTGGAACTGTTATATTTTCTGTGCTTGCATTCACTTAGTGACTTTGCCTGTCCCTCTTCTTCGGATGCCTAAACTGTAGTTCTAAATGTTCAGCTGATACCTTAAGTTACTGCAATGGAAGAAAAAGTGGAGACTGCAGGAAAATTTCATGGGGCGGGCAGACTTTTTGTTTGGGGGTGGGCAGTGCTCTTATTTCCTGGCTATGTATATTTTTAAAAATAATGTGAATGCTAATTGTGTGTTTCATCCAGTTTGGTCCTTGAAGTAGTTTTTTTACTACTGTATAAGACAGGTATTTTTCAGTCATGTGATTCAGACTCACTCCCAAACCAACTGATGCTGTGGTATATCTGCTTCTGAAAGTGAATGTGGGAGTACTATTCATATATCTCAAAGGCATTAATCTCCCAGTGTAGGTTTATGCCATAGGCATCCAGAAGGTGCCACCTCCCATCTGAGGTACTAAGCAAGGTGAAGCCTGGCTTGTACTTGGATAGGAGACTGCAGAGTAATACCATATGCTGTAGGCTAGATTTCAGAGGAAGAAACTGGCAAAAAACACCTCTGGATGTTCCTTTCCTAAGAAAACCCTATGAAATTCATAGGGTTGCCATAAGAGACAGGTGACTTGAAGTCATACATGCACACACGCACACATGCACACAAACACAAATATACTTCTCCTATACCTGTATTGAGCAAGTATTTTTATTATATGTCAAAAAGTATGCTTCTGTAGTTTAATGTAAAATCTATATGCTAGAAGGATGTAGCAGTTGAAGTCTAGATTGGCAACCCCAAGAGTTCCAAAATGAGTGACTGAATATCTAGAAAGACTCATAGTCATGCATCCCTTTCTTAAATACATCCTTTGTCTCGGTTCTCAGGAGTACAAGGCACAAGATAAAGATGTCTGAACAAAGGGTAAAGAAATAATAAAATTTATTCTCCTCTGCTAAATCAATTGTATATTTCTCCTCTTATTTTAGACTTGGCTTTGCTCTGACATCTGCCATTCTTTCCAGTGAACAGCAATATTTATATAAAGATTTGTTTCCAATTATTGTTAAGAATCTTGATTTCCATCCGATAGATGATACTTTTGACTTTAGATTCATCTTCATGAAGGCACTAGAGGAAAATGGAATGAAATCTTAATTTTTTGTGACTGAGCCAAGTTCTGAAATCTCTTTTTCTCATTCCTAAGTTTGCCAAGTATTTTAGATAAAGGCCCTTTCCTCATGTGGAGGGAGAAACGGGGAAAACGCACTGAAATGGAGCTTACTGGCAGCCGGGTAAGTCCGTCGCCACGCGGAGCAGCGCGAGTTCGCTGCTCCACACTCCTGCGGTGTCCTGCAGCATCCAAAATGGCGGCTTACGGCTGGTGGAGGCTCTCCATCAACCGAAGAAGCTCGCCAGCTGGAAGCCTGCCCCCAGCAGATCTGCAGGTATGCACTTGCATGCGCCTGCAAATCTACACCAAGGAGCTGCGACGGGGTTGTATGAGGCTCAACACTCTGTGCCACTTAAAAACCTCTTGAAAGAGGTTTTTAAAAAACATGTGGCGCCACCACTTCCGGTTGCTTCAGAGCGGTTTGAGGTGTAGAACCTCAAAATTATAAATGACCCAGCGCACTCCATGGTGTAGACAACCTCCGTTAGAGGTCGCACTACACCGTTTTAATTACCCCGTGTGAAAAGGGCCAAAATCTCCCAGTATGTTGCCATTGATAAATGGAAGCAAACAGTTCCCTGTCCTAAATCAGAGTTGGTACCATGTGGCCCTTCAGATTTGGCTGAACTACAGCTCGCGTCACCTTTCATTGGTTATAATGGCTGGGGCCATGCAGACTGGGGCTGATCAGAATTGGAGCCCAGCAAAATCTGGAGCACCACAAGTTGCCCATCTCTGACCAAATTGGTTGTTTGTCATGGAGAGATGAACTCCCAGTTGATTGTTCTCTAGACAAGGTGGGAAATGAAAGCCTAGCAGTGTGAATAGATAGAAATGATGGAGGTGGGTCAGATGGACAGAAATAAAAGAGTTTCCTGATGGAGTTAAATGAGTGTGAGGGTATAGCCTCTGGTAAGGCTGCAGGTGTTGCTTTCTGAGAATCTGCTGCCTGCGGAATCTGTGTCCATTGGCCTCCTTTATGCACTTCTTATATATTTGTAAATAAAGTAAATACTGCAAATGTGTCACATATCTCCTGTTCACTCTCAACCAAAGGAGTTTAAATCTTGTATTACTCTCCCTGGGATTTTTTGACATTTGGGAGTAAGTTGGTAGCACAAAACAACACCCTCCAGAGCATGTGGGAGTATGCAAGTAACATGTGAGGACAACAATACTTCAGAATAAGACTTTGTGAGGAGGGGGACATCTGAAAAAAAAAGAAGAGAGAGATGAAGTCATTACTGGCAAAGGCTTGCAGAAAGCAGGGTGTTTCAGGAAATATCAGCATCTGTTGTCCATCTTCATTTTTGTGGTATCTTCTCTACTCGCACGATTTTTTTGGTTTACCACTTTCCATTTCTTTTTTATGTCTGCTTTCTGGCCTCCTAAGTCTTGAGAGCTGTTGACTACAGTGAAATGACGCCCTTTGAGGTGATACTTATAACCTTCCTACCTACTTTGTAGTCCAGCTACTTCAGTAACTATAGTGAAATGATATGAAAGGTTAGTGTGGCTGGGGAACGCCAGTGGGTTTGGCAGGGGATTTTCTTGCTTTTGTTGGCCAAGTGTTAAATCAGCTAGGGAAATACCAGACACTGTGAAAATATGCATGCATTTTTGGGGGTGGTGTTTTTTGTCTGCAAAAATCCATTACCTTCTTCTCTTCCCCTTTCACCTTTCATCTTTATCTCATGTGACAGTTGTGGCTTCATCCTCTGGTGATACAAAGAATGACCCTGTGGCTTAACCCCTTGCTCACTGCCTTCAATCTTAAAAAAAAAAAGTTCCCAACTGTGAACTTATTACATTGGCTGTAAATTTTGAACCTCGGCCAGTGAGTACAGTTGGGAATCCATCCTCCATCCTCTAAGTGCAGTAGGATTAACACTTTGGAACATAAGTAGGTTAAACCGCTCCACAGATACTGAGTTTTTTCAACTGTCATCTTTTATTTATTTATTTTCCTTTAAGACCACTTTGAGAACACAGAATCAGGATGGTGAAGGAGACAGAAGAATAGCATTCATGACAGCAATGGCAATCAGTGTTAAATAAAACCCCCATCTTTCATTCTTAAGCTCAGCTCAGGGTGTTAGATGAAGATGGACTTTTCAATTAGACATGCTGTATTTATTCTAAAGTTTCATATATATGAGCCAGTCAGTTGACATCTTCTACAGATTTATTAAGGAAATCAAATGCTTATGGGAGTTCATACAAATTATCTAAATTTATCATTTCTGCAACTAAAAATTATGGTAGCAAGTGGTTTTCTTTCTCTCTTTCTCTCCACACAGTGAATAACAAGATTGTATGTTAGGAAAGCTCTGTCATGATATAAATCATAACACACATGGAATACATTTCCCACTGAAGACAATATTTCTTTCTTAAACAAATGTTGTGCTCCTTAACTGAAGTGAAAGGAAGTTCAGGAAGGTTGGCAAAACAAAGTACCCATTTTTAACACTGTGCAGAACAAAATGTATTCTGCTGCCAATTACCTTTAACTAAAAATGATTGCAACTTCTAAGTGAAACAGCCAAAGGTCGGGAATAGTACAAGGGTTCCCCCATGGATCGGGCGGGGGAGAGAAAAAGAGACAGATTCCACCACCACCACCCCCAGCCCTCTGAAGCACACACTGTTTCAAGAAAAGTTGCACCAAGGGTTGATATGAAGGTATGATGATATGAGCAGTTTTCTTTTCAAATCTTTTCCTAATTGATACCTAGTATGGAACCGGCAGGCAGAGTTCCTATTGCATATTTTGCATGTTTCCTTTAGGGCATAAATTATCACCTCAAGAGGATAACAGGGATTGAACGTACCCACTCACCCACTCACAGTCTGTGGACTGTGTGCATTTTGAGAAAATAAAACTGGCAGAATTTTTGTCACAAAACGGTGATACAAAAAACACGTTTCCTGGAAAATATGTTCTTGTTGAGAACTACTGACAGAAGCTAAAGGTCTGCATGGCATTTCTTTGGATATATTGGTTCTATTAATGCATTTCCTAGTCTGATGGAGCTGTTTGATAACTCACTGTCTGCTGTTTTTACTCTTATTGTTTCTCAGCTATTTCTCACCCCTAAAAATTCACTTTGGGCCTGTGGCAAGCACAGAGAATGTTAATCTATCAGGAGAGGTTTCTAACTGTGAACACCCACAAAGTTTGTCTAGCCTGGCAACCTCAGTGTAGCTGTTGTTTCATGGTTGTTTCATTGTGCTTGAGAAATTTGTATAGATTTGTACAGATATTGAAAATACTTGTATCTGTGTTAATGTGATTAGAGTTAGGCTGGGATTTGCGTTGTACTTCAGTCAGTTTAAATGTCTTTAAAGCTTAGATAGTGGTAAGCTTATGATGAGTTTAATTCAATATTACTGAGGGTGTAAATATACTAAAGGCACCAGATCCTGTCTGATTTTAGAAGCCAAGCAGGGTCAGTTCTGGTTAGTACTTGGATGGGAGACTGCAAACAAATAGCAGGTGTTCTAGGCTATATTTCAGAAGAAGGAACTAGGAAAACCACTTCTGAGTATTCCTTGCCTAAGAAAACCCTATGAAATTAATAGGGTTGCCTTAAGTCAACAGGCAACTTAAAAGCACATACATACAGACTTGGTATATACTTCCCTTTTTACTTTATCTTGACTGAATTTTCAGTGGGCCAGGAGGGAGGGGAGGCAGAAGTAACACAATATTCCTTGGTTCCAAAGAAATAACTGACTTTCATCATTTCCAGACTTGGAAGGTGGTTCTTAGTGGCTTGTAAAACTTCTCCCAATCTCTCAGCCTCCTAACTACATCCTCCTCATTTCTTTTATAGCTGCTATCCCTCTGGTTATCATGGCACTGGAGCGGAGGGCATCTGTCTCTTGACTGCAGCACCAAACCTGCTGATACCTGGGTGAAGTGGAGCTGGAGAAATAAAAAAAATCTAATCTCCTTCCCACTTATCTGCCAAGACAGTGCAGATAAGAGAAGATGATGTATGGAAGATAGAGAAGATGATGTATAGGAGATAGCAGGCTCATGGGGGTAGGGGAAGCTGGAAGAAAGGACTGGGCCCAGTCAAATTCCCACAGCTGATGTAATTGGAGCAGGACAAGTTCAATTTGGCTCATAACAAGCTATTTCTTGATTTGAGGGAAAGGAAAATAGCTTAGTCTGATTAAAAATTAAAAACTGAACTGGGGCTAGAACATCTCTAGTTCCCATGTATCTTTTAATAAACAGAGTTCCTCCGGTCACCTGGCACAGATAATAGGCATATGCATTTCAGCTAGAACCCTGTATGCACTTAAGTGAGACCCAAGTCCCATTAAATTCAACTGCACTTAGTTCTAAGTAACTGTGCTTAGGACTGCACTGTGAGTTTGATAACTCATAATCCTGAAAACAGGCTACCAAACACAGAGTCATGCCTGGGTATATTTGCCTGCACAGAAATAGTTTGCAGACTTTTCCCTTTGACACTTGGGCCATTTCTGCACTACACTGTTATAGTGCTATTATTCCACTTTCAACATCCTGTGGAATTCTGGGATTTTCAGTTTAGGGCTGGGCATTTAGAATTCTCTGCCAGAGAGGTCTTTGGCCTCAGTAAACTATAAACCCTAGAATTCCACAGGATGTTGAAAGTGGAATAATAGCACTATAACAGTGTGGTGCAGAAATGGCGTTGGACAGCTAACATTGCTTTCTATGCCTTGAATATTAACTGCATAAAGAGTCACGTGAAACTTGAAAATATGTTTCTTAATATTGTAAAACTCTCTGTAGTTACAGGAAAGGCACTACAAATCTGATCAGGACAACAGGAAGACAGGATGTTTAACATTAATGACAATTTAAATGCACCACTTGTTCTATAGTAATTTAGTTTAATGGAATTTAAGTCAGGGTAGAATTTCCTAATAGACTGAAGACTTTATTAGAGCTTGTATCATTGCACATGCACTGTGCTAAAGCATACTGAAGTGTATCGAAGAGGACAAAATATACTGAACTATAAGCTAAGAAAGATTCTAAGTAACAAGAAAGCAAATTGCAAACCTGATGAAATCCATTGTCTTTAATGCTATAAAAAAAGACACCTCAGACTTTTAAAACTTGTTCATTGTCTGGTGATGAATAATACTGGGAGGGACCATTTGAGGAGAAAGTCAATTCAGGAAAGATTTCAGTTTGTGTAAGAACTGCAGATTGAAACGGGTCACTTGGGGCTAAATTCTTTGGCAGGAAGCCAGGAGAGGAAAAGTATATTTTCACACTGGGAATATAACCTCAGCAGAAAAGGAAGAAGAAGTGTGTAGTCCATACCATAGAACTGCCCAAGAGCTGGTTACCCCAAACAACTGAGCTGAGTAGTCTTTTTCTCCCATGTTTTAAACTGTACAATGTTAAGGGGCTGATGCTTCCAGGCACTGTGCTAACCTGATTACTTGCAAAAGGCAACAAGAGTTTCTACACCTGTAATAGTTATTTTTTTTATTTTTATTTTTTTTAATAAAAAGCTTTATTCTTTAAAATACACAGACAATGAACAATAAAACACCTGTAATAGTTATGTAGTATAAACATCTTAGCCAAAATATCTCATCATGCAAATTACCTGTGCTGAAATGTCTTATCAAACTATAAAGGTTCGGAACCTTGCCTTCTTTTTATTTCGACCACGTGAGAGTGAGGTGATTTTACCTTATGAAAGAACAATTGGACAATACACTTATTTGTCCACTTTAGTCTACAGATATTTTCCCCAAAAGTGAACAGGGCTTATCAGAGGACTGGAATTGGGAGAAAAAAAGCTTAAGCATTGGATCCAACAAGGGTGGACGAACTGGATCTCACCCCACTGGGATACATGCTTCCATCAGTGGAGCTGGCGGCACATGTGTGAGGAGGAGAAGGAAGGGAAGTGGATTTTTTTAAAATGCTCTCTTCTTTTTTACTATTTACTCGAGAATCTTATCCCTCATGAATTGTACTTTACCATAGTGTGAAGGTGAGCTAAAGCTGCCACTTCCCCTCTCCAAGCAAGAAGAGAAAGTCCTTCCTGCTGAGGTCAGGAAAACTGTGGCAGTGCGAGAGGAATGGAAGGAATGAGTAAGGAGGGAATGCATTGTGTGGGAGAGGTATGTGTGTGTATATCTGTGTGCATGTTTGTAAAAGAGAAAAAGGGAGATGTAGTGATACATGTAGGCATGAGAAGGAAAGAATGTGAAACAGTGAGTAGATGGGGAAGGCCATATCCTTGTTTGTAAATGCTTGTGTGTGAGAAAGAGGTGTGAGAATGAGAATACAGGCCCTCCTACTGTTGGCTTTAGTCATAGCCACTACTAGCATGCAATTCCTGACTTTTGCCTGCTACCAGATATAGCCTCCAGGGACCACCACACCTGCTTTACAGACTACAGGCTGGTATGACATATCCTCATCGTCACCATCTTTGTCATCATCACCATCAATCATCATCATCAGTTTAATTGTTATCATTTGCAATACAATATAAAAATTGACCATCTTTCTGCATAGTGTCCAAGGCAGCAAATCACAATGCAAGTACTAGAGACATACACCAACCCCATGATTTGATCTGGAGATTGATTCTGTTATTTGGAAGGCAACTGAATGGCTGGTTTTGGAAGTTTCCCAATTTGGACTGGGAATTGGATCCAAAATTCATTTGAGAAATCTGAAACTTTGTGCTCCTGAATAGCTGTCATGGAAATCAACCTATTTTTCAAGCTGGATAATACTTGCTGGCTTGATATACTCTTTAGAGGGGTGTGAGAAACATTTTTCACTAATTTTGTTCTTGAAGGAAGTAATGAGTAACTTTAGCAGTTTTCTTCCCACTATGAAAAAGTCTGACAAATTTAAGACACATAGGTAGAGAGGTTCTTGTGCCACAAACCCAGTGGGTACAGATGCTCAACAGTGCCCAGGGCAAGGGGGCGGTGCAAGTGGTGGTGGGTGGGGGCAGGGCAAGCAGGGGGCAGGTGGGAGAGGGGCAACTGGCAGGTGGGGAGTGGGGTGAGTGGTGGGCTGGTGGGGGTGAATGGTGGGCGGGTGGGGGCAAGTGGTGGGCAGGTGGGGGAGGAGTGAGCAGCAGTGGAGGGTCAGGCAGGGGTTCTTCTTTTTTTGCCCCCCCCGACACTGGCACCTGGGGCACAAGCCCCAGTTGCCCCACCCTAGATCTGCCTCTGCACATACTTTTAACCTTTTCCTTTTTGTTTTGGAAAATGGAACTGGCAATAGCTTTTTTATTTCTTGGCAGAACTCAATGACATTGCAGGGATAGTTGCCCCTTTTCAGGGGATCATACCAGTTTAGTTTCAGAAGGATGTATATAGGAGCTTTGTGAAAGACCAACCTATATGAATTGTACCTCTCCAAAAGGATATGACATCACCCTAGTTTTGTGTGCATTTGTTATAGATATTGCATACACCACAGAGGAGGTTCTACCTGAGAGACCTGCAAAATTTGACGAAGGATAAGTACAGTGTGTTTTGTGGAAGGAGAATAATAAATGGTTATAGACTGAGAAAATATTTCGTACTGTGGCTTTTTTGGAGAGCACAATTTATGAAGGTGTTGTATGGTATAAAACTGTTCCTATGCAAAAAGGTTTACAAAATTTCAGAAAGAGAAGTATAGGGCAGGAGGAGGCACGCTTTGTGGCTCAGAGGACTGCACCATATCACTTCAGGCTCCTTTGGATGGCTGTATGACTGCTATTTTGAATGCCCAGAAGTGACATTGAATCACTTCCAGTTAGTTGGAGGGACTTTTGGAGGTGTCAGAGAAGGTTTCGGACATCCCCTGAAACAACATTATTTGGTGAAGTCTGCACCCTGGAGAAGCGTTTTTCATGCATTTTTTAAAGACGATATAGGGGAGTCCTAAGGGCTGCACTGGACTCCCTCAACCACCCAAAAGGATCAAATGAAATCTGTGGGTGACATTATCTCCTTTCCTGATATGGGATAGGGAGATATAGTTAATGAAAAACAGCTGAAGACTTTTTGTTCTCTGCTCACTTGGTACTAAAGTCAAAATACAGTAAGCACCTGTTCTGCTTTTCATTCTTCCATAGGACAACATTTTTCACTAATTTTGTTCTTGAAGGGAGTAATGAGTAACTTTAGCAGTTTTCTTCCCACTATGAAAATGTCTTCAAAAACTGTGCATATCTTAATCACAGTTCAGGACTAATTCTTACTGAATCCACATATGGTATTTTTGTGAAGAAAACAGCATTTTCTGTGCAGATAAAAATGCTGTTTTCTGTGCTGAAAATGCTTTTTTTTTCCAAAAAGAAGCTATATGTGAACGGGATAAGTCCCAAACTGCAAAGATTTGTGTCAGTCCAAGATGCTTTTCATCAGAGTTTCCCGTTACTTGAGAAACACAATTTTGACCATTTTTAAAACACTGTTTCCACCCCTATCTTTAGTTACTTTTTCACACTAACAACTACTAAAGTGAAGTAGGCAAACATAAGAAAGTAAGAGACAAGATTATGTTATGAACATTTCAAAATCCATGTAAGGTATTTGAACATTTCATCATAAACTTACTTTAATGGTTTCATTCTGGATAATGTACAGTGTAATCTACTTATGCATGTCTACTAATCAGATATAAGCCCCATTAAGTTCAGTGGAGCTATAATTCCAGGGAAGTATAGCTAGGGATTGCTGCCTCAGTATATCACTTGGCATAGACATGGGTCACAATAAAAAAGAAAAATTAGTATAAAACCGGATACATTTTTTGAGGGGTAACACTTTACAATGGCTGTTTCCCTCTTTGCACTTCAACGTACATAACAGAATACTGCCACAAACAAAGCTAGGTCGTACTGAATGTGTTTAAAAATAAAAGGGAAAACCAGTTTGAAGAGAACTTTCCCTAATGAAAACACCCAACGTCAGTCACAGAAGATGCTGAACAACAACGTAGAGTGGAAGTTGCTTGTGTCTGTACTTAATCATTTTCTCCAAAGATAACTTTGTTATAAACATCCTGTTACCATTCATATCAGGAAGATAAGGGCTGGGGTGAAATCCTATCCCATTCTGGGAGCTTATAAAAGCAAAGGCCGGGAATTAAGTATCACTTTCTCCTTGCAGCACACCAAGGAGGAAATCAGGTCAAAAGGGCAGGCTGCAACATTGTAGGCACTTTATCTAGAACATAAACATTACTAGAGTGCATTCTGACCAAATTAACTCTCTCAGATCTGCAGTGTTTGCATTCCTGTAGTACTTAAGTGCATCAGGTTTGCTACTATTCTGGTTTATAGCACTGAAGTTAGAGTTTGGACTGTCTCTTGGGGTGTGTGTTTTTTAAATGGTCTTCTGTCCTTGAACACTTGCGTTATTTCTTGGTTGTCTTTTCTATGAATGTGATTTATTAACAATACTGTTATCCTCCTCCTCCTCCAGTTAACATTCTATGTAATGTTACTGAAGGTAATTCGTGGAACATCAATTGTTCGGGCTTTATAAAAGAATCTAGGAATCAGTGAGGGGTTTGTGTGTGTGTGTGTGTGTGTGTGTGTGTGTGTGCGCGCGCTTTCAAGTCACCTGTCAATTTACAGTGATCCCATGAATTTCATAGGATTTTCTTAGACAGGGGATGTTCAGAGGTGATTTCGCTAATTCCTTGAGATGTTGTCAGATAATGTGGCAGGTCCCAAGGAGTGTGACTTTAATAATGAAACACTAACATTGCTGTTGCTAACAAGGAGCAATGTAAAGGTTGAAATAATAAACATGTGATTACATTCAACATGTCCAGTGCTATGGCTGTTCCCCTGCCCCCCCCAAATTGCTATAAATATGTCATGGGAAATCACTCTGAATCAGAATCATTGCATGTATAGACGGGATATTGACCTTCCCTCTCCCCCTGCAGCCTTCCTTAAGATATCCAGAAATGACAACTTCCCTGCCAGAGAAAACGGAAATTTCAAGAGGTGAGATTTTCTCAGGCCCGAAGTAAGATGTATGATTTCCCCCTCCCCGTATGTCATATGCTGGACCCTGATTAGGAGCCTTACACAGTTTTTTTTAATTTAAATTTGAATTTTAAATGCACACATTTCATTTATCATCACACATTTAGTATAACACCTAGCGTGGCCCAAAGATTCATTGAAGAGAAATATTTGGCAAATACTTGAGGGAAATATTTCAGGTTCAGATAAACCATTAATATTATCACCACCATCATCATCACCACCATATTTATATCCCACTTTTTTCCAAGTCCAAGACTCATAGGAGGCTCTTAAAAAGGAAGACCTTTTGTTGTTGTTGATTTTACTCTCCACATACAGTACTCTTTATCCTCAAAAAGAGTACTACTCAAAGTAGGGGTCCTTGGACTGGTACTAGCTCTTGAACCATTAGCTGTCAGTCCCTGGAGAGCTTCTGGGAAAGAAAGAAACAACTGTAGTCAATAGACACAAAAATGGTGCTCATCCTTGGAACAATGGCAGGAAAGCTGCCAATGCCTCACATCAGATAGCTTAAGAACCACTGCTTTAAAACATTCGTTAGAGTGTCGGTGAACTTTCTGGAACATCAGGAGTGGGCACACGGAGGTCCTGGAGGTACCTGAGGTCTCCCGTGGCTATTTGGTGGGTCCTGACTCTCCTGGACTTCTTTTAATTTTGCCAGAAGAAGAGGGAGTGTCTCATGGAAGACACTTTGGTTTCTAAATAGTTGCAAGGGGTTCTTGCAGTTTTTAACATTTTTAAATGTAGTGGGTTTTTCCCCCAAACTACAACATTTTTACATTTAGAGGGTATATTTGGCAAACTATGCAGCTTCCCAGATGAGTCCATGGGCAGCAAGTTGATGATTAGACCCACCTAAGTTGCCCACCCCTTCAGAACAGTGTGAGAGGTACCACTGGAAAATGAAAGGGGAATACTCAAAACTGGCCTTCCTGCTATTTTCTCCTGTGAATATGCAGAATCCCACATCAGTTCAAACCCTTTGGTATTCTCCCCCTTTAGATAGGGATTGCTGTTCCCAATGTATTATACAAACACTACAAATGGGTTTAACAATGTTAAGATACCAAATGCAGTGAATTTACATAACCTTTACCATAGCCTTCTGGATATCTACATTCTGAGGGAAATAACGGGAATGTAATTAGAGATTTGCCATAAAAATATTGACACACCTATACCTCTACACACTTAGAAGATTTCCGCACTAGACGGTTATAGCGCTGTTATTCCGCTTTCAGCATCCTATGGAATCCTGGGGTTTGCAGTTTCGGGAGGGGCCGGCCAGCCCCTCCCGAAACAGCAAACCCCAGGATTCCATAGGATGTTGAAAGCAGAATAACAGCGCTATAACCGTCTAGTGCGGAAATGGCCTTAATTGGGAGTACATCCAACTGAGCTCAGTGGGACTTACTTCAGAGTAGACATTCTTAGGATTCTGCTCTTATCTAAATCAATATGCTTTTTTTTACCTGTAGAGTTCCAAACGGTCATGGTTAAAAAACAAACAAACCTCTCTTTAATTCTTTTCCTTGGCCTGTGGCTGGGGGTGGCGGGGGGAGAGTTTTGATAGAACTACTTGATACATCCTTACAGTTCTTTGAAGCCAGTTCAGTCAGGTCAGTTTACACCATGAAAACCGTACAATGAAATCACAAAACTCTTCAGAGCTTCACACTTGCCAGCTAACAAAGCGGTTAGTATTCAGTCAGGATCACAAACTGTGTGTTAATCCCGCACAGGACCCCATTCAGTACAAGATCTGTTTTCTTTCCAATAGGTTCCTTTCAGTTTTCTTTTCAAACCACAATCAAACTCGCTTATATTTTGTTTTAGATTTAAAACAGCTACTACTTCACCGAGTGCACATAAAGGACTTGTTGTGCACTGCAGCATATACCTATGGAATGACTAAGAACCAGATCATTCCTTCCTGCACTCAGGCCTCCACAGTGGGGATAAGGAGTTTCCACTACACCCCTCTCTTGGCTCAGGATGGGGGAGAGATGGAAAGCTTTCGATTCCTCTGTACCTGTGACAAATTGCTGACGTGCTCCAAGTTCCAAGGTACTCAAAAGGGATTTGGTGAGGTAGGAGAGCAATACCCAGTGTCTCCTGTACCTATTATACTTTTCCCAGTAAACTCTATACTAAGGATGGGCTGTGACTGCATTTCCCATAATCTGTTATTCTAGCTCCCACATTCCTAACTTCAGGGTAGGAGTGAAAAAGTAATTCTCATAATCCTAGCATAGGTTATTCTGGTTGGAGCTGCTGAGAGTTTTATGCCCCAAATGCCCAGAGACTCATGGTTGCCTGTCTGTACTGTAAACAGATGAATCTTAGGCCATTTCCACACTACACTGTTATAGTGCTATTATTCCACTTTCAACCTCCTATGGAATCCTGGCACTTGCAGTTTAGGGAGGGGGCATTTAGAATTCTCAGCCAAAGAGCTCTTTGGCCTCAGTAAACTACAAACCCCAGAATTCCACGGGATGTTGAAAGTGGAATAATAGCATTATAACAGTGTAGTGCAGAAAGGCTCTTACCTTGGGTAGCCAAGTAGTTTCAGGGACTTCCGAAGATGCTGGTGAGGGAATTCTAGGGATTTTACTGCCAAAAAAGGTAAGCCTTTGAAGGTCTAGTCTTAGTCACCCCTTAGTGAATAATTTTTCCCCTCCTCTCCCCTTTCCCAACTCCTTCAGAAAGGCAGTTCCTTAGAAGAGAGAGGCAGAGAGGCAAACAATTGGGGAATCCATTCAGTGGCTCCTCCTCCATGGTGCATGATTTCTGTCACCTCCAGCTTTCTCTTTAGATTTTGTAGCAGGCCGTGTTCTGCCGTGGTGGGCGCGCTCTCTGGTAATTAAGTGTAACAAGACGCCAGGCTCTCAGTATGTAATTAACTGGGCAGTAAGAAGGGAGGTTGGAGCCTTGCCATAACATAACTCAGAATATATCACCTTGGCTTTCCCCAGGTCATGCACAATGAGAACCTTTTCTCCATGAAGGCTGAAACTTTGTTACAGGTGAATTTTAGTCACATGTGATTTTTTTTTTTAAAAAAAAAAGAATCACAGAATCATAAAGTTGGAAAAGGTCTCATGAGCCATCAGGGGTCCAGTCCCTTGTTCACTGCAGGATCTGCAGCTATAGCATCCCTGGCAGGTGGTTGTCCAGCTTTTCCATTTTTTTAAGATGTCCAGAAAAGGAGACCCCACCACCTCTCTAGACAATTGGTTCCATTTCCAAACCACTGTCATTGTCAAGTAGTTTCTCCTAATGCTCAACTGAAATCTACACTATTAGACTGAGTTCTACCCTCTGAGGCAGCAGGAATAAGTCTGCACCCTCCTGTGTGGCAGCCCTTGAAGTATTTAAAGACTGTGTTCATGTCACTCCTCAGTCCTCTCTTCACCAGACTGAATGTGCTCAGCTCTTTCATCTTCTCCTCATATATTTTGTTCTCTGTACTTCTTATCATCCTTGTTGGCCTTCTCTGAACTTGCTCCAACTTGTTGATATCATTTTTAAAATGAGGCACCCGGAACTGAACACAGTACTCCAGATGAGGTGTGACCAGTGCAGAATATAGGGGGCTATTACTTCCCTTGACTTGGAAGCTATGCTTCTATTAAGGCAGGCTAAGATATCATTTGCTTTCTTTGCTGCAGCCTCACACTCCTGGCTTGCATTCAGCTTATGATCAGCAGTAAGCCCAAGGTCCTTTTCACATTTAGTAATACTGAGCCAAGTATCCCCCAACCTATTACTGTGCAATTAATTTTTGTGGCCTAAATGTAGAATTTTGCATTTGTCTCTATTGAATTTAATTTTGTTACTTTCAGCCCACTTTTCTAGTTTCTCAAGGTCCTTTTGAATTATGGAGCTATCTTCCAGTGTGTTAGCTGCCCCTCCCAGTTTTGCATCATCTGCAAATTAGATAAGTATTCCCTCTACCCCCATCTTCTAAATCATTGATAAAAATGTTGAAGAGTGTTGGCCCGGGGACAGAACCTTGCAGCAGTCCACTTGAGACCTGCTGCCAAGGTGAAGCACAGCCACTGATGACAACTTTTTGAGCATAGTTTTCCAGCCAATTATGGATCCATCTGATGGTTTTTTTTCCCATCTATTCCACATTTAATCAGTTTGCTAATCAAAATATCATGGAAGTCTTTGTCAAATGCTTTGCTGAAATCCAGATAAATGGCACCCATAGCATTCCCACCATCTAATAAACGAGGGATCACAAAAAGATATAAACTTAATTTGGCAGGATTTGTTCTTGACAGACCCATGCTGGTTCCTATTAATCAGTGCATTGTCATCAAGAGACTTGCAGACAAGCTCCTATGTGATCCATCCTAATACTTTTCCTGATATTTAGGCTGGGAAGAGTCGGCATGGTGTAGTGATCTGAGCACTGAACCAGGGTTCAATTTCCTACTCAGCCATGGAAACCCACTGGGTGACCTTGGTGTGTCACACACTCTCAGGCCATTTCCTGATATAGTGCTATTATTCTACTTTCAATATCCTATGGAATCCTGGGCTTTGCACTTTGGGCAGAAGCATTTAGAATTCTCAGTAAACTACAAACCCCGGAATTCCACAGGATGTTGAAAGTAGAATAATAGCACTGCAACAGTGTAATACGAAAATGGCCTCAGTCCCTGAAAACTCCATGATAGGTTCACCTTAGGGTTGCCCTAACTTGGAAATAACTGGAAGGCACATAACAAAAGCATTTTTTTCTTTTTTGGAATAGAGGGACAATGTTTACTCATCTTAAACTCACCTGTTTTCCAGGATTTCTCAAAAATGATAATACATGGTTCTGCAAGGATGCCAACAAATTCCGTTAATACTCTAGGATGCTGTTCACCTGGCCCTGCAAACTTGAACTCATTTAGCTTAAATAGGTGATTCCTGATAAGTGATTCCTTATCTATCCTGATTTGTAACCAAGATTCCTTACCAAGCTCTCTGCCGATGCATAGAAGTATGCAGTCCTCTTTTTGGAAGGAAAAAAACCAAAACACTAGAATAAGTATTGAACAGTTCTGTCTTTTCAAGGTGATCTGTTAGCATTTTACCATCCTTGCTGAGCAATGGCCTCACCTTTTCCTTTGTCACTCTTGGGCTTCAAACATATTTGGAAAAAACCTCCTTGGAGGTTTTTAAGCAAAGGCTAGATGGCCAGCTGTCGGGAGTGCTTTGAGGGTGTTCCTGCATGGCAGGGGGTTGGACTGGATGGCCCATGTGGTGTCTTCCAACTCTACATTTCCATGATTCTATGATTCTATGAAAAAAAATCTGTTGGTTGCTCTTTGCTAACCAGTGTCAGCTCATTTTTGAGATTTTGCTTTCCTCACACCATTCCTGAAAGCTTGGGCTACACATCTGATTTGTCCTTCCTTCCATTCTTTATACATGCCCTTTTTTCCTTTTCACTTTCTCCTGGAGTTTTCTCTACAGCTACATTGGCTTTTTGGATGTTTCTTAGGAAGATGAGAACACCACAAGCTCTCAGCAACATGTGCAGACAGCCATACTATTTTTCATTTTTTTAAAAAGGATAAAATCATCCTATTTATAGCCATTTAATTCTCCAAATTGCTCAGAGTGGTGGTGGTGGGGAAGGAGTTTTCTCACTCTGTTCCTCAGAGCTTTGTGAAATTGATTGCCCTGATAGATACCAGCTGCCATAAGTTGATCAGCAAACAACATGATTATAAAAGAATTTCCTTTATAGGGAGGTTATAATAATTGCTTATTGCATTATTGTATTAACAATGCAGTTCTCTCCATTGGAGAAGATTGTGAGAGCTTTTGTGCATTTTTGTGGATTTTTCTGTGAAATTTTGGAAAGTGTTTAGCACTCATAACAGTTATGTTCATGGCAAGTTGGGGAGTAGGCAGGGAGAGGATTTGACAAAGGCAGTTTGGGATGATGAGACGGCAATGGTTGCAACTTTGTATTTGTTACAGCACGGGTAGGAGACGGTGAAGCAAAGGACATCTATCTCACCATTGGCCAGTTTGCCTGTCTTCCCATCCCAACTTAGGCAACTCAGTCCCATGTTGAGCAGTTGCTGATGGACTTCACACATCATGGGGTCCCCCATTGCTTTGCAGAGTACAAAACCTATTTGCTTCCACAAAATGAATATGGCTGAATGCCCACAACCCTTTATGTGAATGTGCCTGGGGGAAGTGTGAGTGTTAACAACAAAGCCAAAACCTGGAACAGAGGAAGCAAAACTCCTGAGAACAGAGAACCCCTGGGTAACATTCCTCTCCAGCTCCGTTAATGAGGGATTAACAAATATTCATGGCCCAATTTATGGAGTGGCAGCTGGCTAGAGTGAGGATTGCTTCCTCCATCAAATGGTGTACCTTCAGCCATTGTTCGGGTCCTCAGTGGGCCAGCAGGTGTCCTGGCATGACAGACCTCTTTGGCACTGCTAGGAATCTGCCACCGCTGTGCACAGGAATTCCATCTTCTTTCCCATTTGCACACAGACTGCATTGTGCAAGTGAAGAAGCAATATGAGCAGCAGCCTGTACTTGCACCCCTAGCAGCTGGATACAGGATGGATTGGTGGGCATGGGATATGGAAAATAACTGACAAGGAACTGACTTGAACTTGACCACAACTTTTTATTGGTTACAGCATGGGTAAAACAAAGTATAAAGGTGAGCATGAGGTAAGCAAGATCTTTTTTCCCACAAAAACCAACTTTTTTTTTTAACATGCAATACACAACAGTCTTCCCTCCACATTTGTGGATGTGACCTTCAAGAGTTTGATTATTCATGAGGAATGTGCTTGCCTACCCCCACCCCTCATTTTCGTCCTCCTACCCCTTCCATTCCTCACCCCAGGCTTGCAAGGCTTGTGTTTAAAATGGTGTTTTTTCCTTTAGGATGAGTAAAGCCTCCGCCCCACTGTTGAAGGTGTGGCCTTTCTGTCATGTGGTTGCACATTCTGCTGTGTATTGGCTACTGATTGGTCAGGTGTTCCTTTCTCAAGATGGCAGCCAGAAGTAATTAGAAGTCCAGAACTGCCCTCTTCTCTGTCTGAGGGAAAAGTACTGGTAAGCCTTTTAGGTTGTATTTTTTTTCTCCTCTCACTCAGTGCTGGGGGCAGAGGCAAAGGAATGGGAGAAGGAAGCTCCAGAGGAGAATGGGAGGGGAATCGTAGGGGGAGTTAGTAATGGTTTTTCCACTTTCATGAGGGTTCTATGCCCCAACGTTTGCAAATGTGGAGGGGCTACTGTATTTTTTTTTTCTATTGCTGCTGCTAGCAAAAAAGGTTCTAGTCTCTTCTCTCTTATACGGGAATGCAAAATCTCATGGTAATTCACAATATTTTTGACAGTCTTGATCACAATAGAAAAAAGTTTGCAAATATTGTTAATCCCTATGCCTTGGTCTGTCAAGGACCCAACTGATTGCAGACTTCCATGCATGAACACTCTCAGAGTTTCTTGATCCTCGGGAGGCACTTAGAACAACTGCAACCACAAGGTTCTTCATATTTAGTGAAGTCTCTTACCACAGGCTTTGTCTGCACAAAATACACATTTCTTAAAAAACACACTAACTGCATAGAAAACATTATTTCTTCCTTCCTTTTTTTGTCATTTTTGTTAGTTCATGTGGCCCCTGAACGGTCCAAGGGGTAGAAAAAAGACCCCTGAACCACCCTAGGTGCTCACCCCTAATATTCCCCCTATTGGTGGGAACCACAAGGCCTTTCAGGTGTTGTTGCACTGCTAATCCCAGCAGCCTCTGCTGACATAGCCAGCAACAAGGAATGCTGCTACTTGCAGTCCAACCATATCTGGAAAGCAGCATGACTCCTTTGCCATTGCATCTGATGACAGGCAGATGCAACTGGCCTGTGAAATCAATGCTTTCCAAAGTAGCAAGCAACTTTATTTCATCTGTGTTAAACAATAATTGTTTCATGGTGAAAGGAGACTCAAGTCTTTCTTCCTTGGTATGTCTTAACCCCTCTGCTGCAGAGGAGGGAATTGTAAAAGTTCATTCCATGGCTAAAGCCCGGCAATATTGCGTAATTTATCAACAGTAGTCCCAGGGAAAAAAACAGGGAAGCATTTAATGAAAAGATAATTTACTCAAGTCAATAATGTAAGCAGAAATTTAAGCAGAGAAATCCCTTTTGGCAGAATTTGACAGCTCCCTTCATTTTCATCACAAATCTGCTTTGAAAAAGAGTACTGTTCTACTTCAAAAGGGGAGAAAATACAGGAAGGCAGTGGGGAGGAAGGTGGAGACTCTGTGATGTAAAAAATCATTCACTGCAATATTTTCTGGGAAGTCTACCTGCTCTGAAGTCCAAGTTGAAAGGGCTCCTTGGAGAATATTAGGGAAACATTTATAGCACATCTTGCTAGATTCACACTTGATGGCTTTGACTGAACTACCTTGACTTTTTTTTTTTTAATTCATATGTATTTTTGGTAAAGAAAAGAGTTGGACCAAGGCAGCACAGAGGTGATTTTTTCCATACTATTTCCACATTTTGCAGTAACAAAATGTTTTACTGGAAGTATAAGGTTGAAGAAGGAGCTGGTAAGTATGCAATGTACATAAAACATGTTTATAATAATCTTTTAAAAATGTCTTTTAAAAAAAAACAGAACTCAAAGCATTCAAACAAAGAAGTGAAACAAATAAGTAACGTCATTCTGCAGAACAGAACAGAACAGTATGATGAACACATTTGGTAATTCAACCAGCAACTATTCCCTCATGCTCAACTTGTATTCAAGATGGTTAAGGAAAGAAAGCCAATAGATGTCTCCCTGTTTCTAAGGTTCTGTCAAATAGATCAGGGTTTTAAAGCTACATTCCAAAATTATGGTTGAGAGCTAGAAAGTACAATCTGGTATTTTTATTTTTTTTATTTTTTCATGTTCTTCTCTCTCTCTCTCTCTCATTCATTAATTCACTGATCTTGAAAGATGAAGAAATAGAGGGGTTTTTTTAATCAATCCACTTAATGATTTGTTCAATCTTTAAATGATTAGAATATCACCTCAAATTTCTAAAAAACATGATGGGTCAACGTAGCAAGAAACACTGATTGTCTGGCATTCTTTTAACAATCAAAATAATGAATTTTATATTTATGACTGAAAAAAATTGACAAATTAGGGTAGCAAATTTATTTTTAATTAATCATTTTCAAGATCTGGTTTACTTACTGTTGTTGCTTTTGTCTCATATTCTTTAGTGACAGTCGGTTGGCAAGGATGTCACACATCTGTGTTCTTCCTTGCTACATCTCAGGAGCTCTATTCTCTGTCCAGAATCCAGCTGCTGAAGTGATTTACTTCTCTGTTCCTTCAGAACATAGTCTCCTCTGCAAATATTTTCACTAGCTTCCCCACACAGCCTCCTAGAAGCAGCACAGGCTTCTTGTCCTTCCTTACAAAGCCTTACTCCTCTTTCTTTTCACCCATGTTTCTCATTGTAGCCCTTGAATCCAGTCCTCTCGCTGTCTCCCAGCTCTTCACAGCACTCTGCTTTGCTGCCCTTACACTTTCAACCAAAAGCCCCCAAAAACATATATTGTGCCACCCTCCCTTCTTACAAGATGAAAAAGAAAACGAAACCTGCTTTTTCTCTGAATTAGGGATCAGCTAGTTTTGTTCTCAAAGGAAGCAACAAGAAATTGTAGCAGTTTTCTTCCAGCTGCAAGAAAGTCCTTAAAAGCGCCACTGTTTTCAGACTGTTCACATTTTAGGATTTATACTATGCAAAATTAATGTATGATTGCTTCATGATAAAAAGATGCTATTTTCTATAGATTCCTGTCATCTTTCCTGAGCAGAAAAAAACAACACCGCATGTCAATATTGCACAGAATAAATCCCAAAGATTCCAAAGATTTTCATCAGGTCCTCATCAGGGTTTCTTGACATTTGTCAAATATGGTTTCTGACTCCTAAGATTTTCAAGAGAAGCTTTATTGGTTGTCTTGCAACCCAAAGAATTTAGTGTAACATCAAAGTAGGCATTTCGAACACTTTTGTAAATTCCATTGATTCAATGGTTTATTCTAGCTTGAGTTACAATTAGATTTAGATTGCACTGATTTTTGAAAGCCTTCCCAAGATGGAAACGATTAGTCCTCTTGCTCTATCTGTATATTAGTTGTTAATCTGTTATTTTAAAACAGTTCTAACACCCTTACTGTGTGTCTCTTACGAGCAGGAGAATAGCAATAGCATGTGTATTTCTATACAGCTTATCAGCTAAGTGCTCCCTAAGCGGCTTACAATGTGTTAGCTAATTGCCCCCAACAAGCTGGGTACTCATTTTACCGACCTGCAGAAGGATGGAAAACTGAGTCAACCTGGAGCTCAGCAGGATCAAACTCACAACCTTGTGGCTGCAGTACCAGCATCTAACCACTACGCACCAGGTTCAGTGTGTGGCAGAATGCAAGAGAAAGAGTCACAGTCTGTAAATTTGTTCTGACTTTCTTCTACTGTGTGTCTCCCTGGGCAGACAGCATAGGATTTACAGGTTGCAGCCCTGGAACAAGGAAATTACAACGGAAGACTAGAAAAGGACATTGCTGAATTGAATTATATTCACAAATTCCAATCCACTTGCAGAGGTCGGAACAAGGACAGTGACTTCATGGCACACTATATATATTAATACAAGAATTCTTGCTACTGTGCATGTAACAAAAGGAATCTTTTCAGAGGAAATTTTAAACCCTGGGAAACTGACTTTTGGTAAGCAAATGTATTGCTTTTACACATCAACACTAATTAACAAGTATAAAGATCTGAAAGATCTGTATCACTTTATGAAGCCCTTTGAAAATTTAAAGCAAGAACTACAATTTGCACCTTTCTGGATCCTATTACATTCTGTCCCAGTCCCACAACTGTATAAATATGCTTTATACCTGAGGCCTTAATACCACTCAGTATTGCATCTAAAGAAGTGGGTTTATATCCATGAAAGCTCATGCAAAAATAGAATCCAGTTAATCCTAAAGGTACTGCCACATTTCTTTTTTTCCCCTTCCTCTTTCTTCTTCTCTTTTATACATTTCTATGTAAGTCATGTAGACCTTGTGTTATATAGAGTGATAAATAAAAAGCATGAAATTTAAAAATGCCTCTTCTGATGGCTGCGGGTCCTCCTAAAGGTATGGAATGTGGCCCAGTTAGGTTGCTGTACCACCCAGTTAATATAGTTTTCGCCCAGTTCCTTGGCATGCCATCCAGTGTCCATTTGGACTATCATCTGGTTTAGATTCCAAGCTTTCTTATTTTTAAAAGTCGGTCTCTAGATCTTGTAGGACAAAATGTGAGATCACTCTTCTGTCCAATTCTTTTGTAAGAGGCAAGCATGCCTCTTCCTTCGGTTGTATTTAGCCAATGAGTGACGTGTCACCTGTGGGTGATCTTTGTGACACAGCTTCCTTTCATTCCAGTTTCCATTTCCTGTTTCATGAGGGGAATGAGGATCTTCCCATTCCCTGATAAGGTAGGAGAAGAACAATCTTCATTTTTCTCTTAGGACCAGGAGAAGTAAGTTCAATGTGTGGCAGAGTGCAGGGGAAGGAGTCATGATCTGTAAATTTGTTTTGACTTTCCTCTGCATTTTCCCATGTGAATCAGTTGACAGTCCTTTCAAGAGCTTCTTGTGATATTTTCATAAATGTGTACCTTTCTGTGTCAGTAAAAAAAAGGGAGGGGCAAAAAAATTGTGATCTGATGAGAATTCAGCAGCATTGCAAGTGCCTGAGCAGCACGGTAAAATGTTTTTGTTGTTGATTGTTGTTCCCATACCAGGAATGCACATAGATGCTTTACTTGGTTCCTGTCTTTCTCTTAATCCCCACAACAACCCTGTGAGGTAGGTTTGCTGACAGACAGTATAGCCTAACATTACATGAAATATGCCAAGCCAAACGTTATTCCTTTTTTTTTGGCCTTAATTTGACATGTTAACTTATTATTAATTGCAATTTTCCACACTTCTTTTATACCAATCCTCTATTTGAAAATCTCCATGAATTTTCCATTTTCTTGATATAATTAACCTTGCTGCAGTTAATAAATTTGTAATTACATCCTTCATTGCCTGGGTACAATTAACCTTATCAAATATAGATAATAATGCTATACCTGGACATATTTGTAAATCAATTTCTGTTATGTCTTTTATCTCTTTAAACACCTTTTGCCAAAATTCCTGTACACCTTCACAATTCCACCACATATGAAATTATGTACCATTCTCTTGACAACCCTTCCAACACAACCTTGAGCAATTCTTATCTATATAATTTAACCTTACTGGTGTTAGGTACCATCTCCAAACCAATTTATAATAGTTCTCTTTTATCCTTACATACAAGTTTTTTAAATAACGCTGATTCCAAATTTTTCCCCAGTCATGAATATCTATTTTTTATGTTAATTCTTCCCCCATATTTTTCTAAGGTATTCATCTTCATCTTCAAATTTTGGCAACATTTTGTACAGAGAAAGTAGTTCTTTCAGAGTATGAAGCAGCCTTTGACAACATTATTTATTTTCACTAAGGCCTTTTCTGCACTTTGTTTTTGCAACGGGGCAGAGCGTCCTCCAGCAAGGATGTTTGCACTTGGGGGCAGACTGGGTCCGGACTACTTTCTGTAGTTCCGGACTTCAGCCTGCTCCGGAATGAGCAGAAGTGGTCACCCGCCGTGCTATTGAAAGACCGCTTAAAACAGGTCTTTCAACAGCGCGGCACTCCCCACTCCGTGGCTGCGCTCCGGTGTGCACCAGCGCGAGCCTGCAGATCTTCTGGGGGCGGGCTTTAGGCTGGCGAGCATCACCAGTTGGTTGGTGAAGAGCCTCCATCAACCAGAAGCTGCCATTTTCGTCCCCGGAGCAGTGTGTAATGTGACCACGCACTGCTCCGGATCAGCCTGGATCCTCCGAGGGAGCACTCCAATCCGGTGAGTACCAGAACAGGGCGATTTCTTCACCAAGTGTGAAAAAGCCCTAAGCTTCAGATGAGTTTAAACAAGTCAATTGTTTCCAGATTCTGTTTCAAATGTGTAACTGGGTAAACAGCATGGACAGCCAGCTTGAACACAGAAGATCTTGCATAGCTGAATGATAAATTTTGTGAGAAGGAGAAAAGGGGATAAAAATGAACACAATCTTAATTGTATAAATGTGAATGAAATTGTAGATCTCATTAGCACAGTTAGTTTCTGAGATCTGCGCAGGATATGAGTGCTTACAAAAAATAGACAGGTTTTTTTAAAAAAAACCTTCATTCATGGAAGAAAGGAAATGCAATATTGGTAGCTCCTTGGGGATTCAAAGTTGCCACAAAGTTACAGTCATGGGGACTGCTGGATAGCTGGTTTGTGGGGCTGTGGTTCATGATGTAAAGGAGTGGCAGTTTATTCTCATATTTACAGAACTTTCCCCAGGAGGCAGAAGAAGTGCTTTTGTCAAGAAGAAAGTCATATGTTCTCTAGTTTTATTTGGCAGAATGGAATGGAATTCATCCAAGTACTTTTCAAATGAAAGGTGTACACATGACTAGAGAACTTAGAGTTTATACCTGACTTTGCATTTAATTAGAGTACAGTAGATGTACACCACAAAAACTTTGAGGTCTCAAAATACTGTGGTTATGAAATCTTAGTAAACATACATAATAGGCTTCTGACCAAAACAGGTGCAGTACTTGGACTCATCTCATATTGTGCTAATTTAGGCGATGCGCATGTTACCTAAATAGCCATGATTTTATTTATATCATCCCATCCCAACACAAATCAGATCTTTCTGGAACTGGAATTGCAGTGAGAAACAGTAGAAGAAACAGAACTTCTGTGCGACTTTGCATTTCCCTTAATCTTCCTGTGACCTGTTTTAAAGTCAATTAACAAAGGCCTATGGACTATCTGTGGTTGCTACCATGAGAGGAAATATTCTTTCACAGCTTCAGACAGTTATTTTCTGACATAAGGAATGAAATCTTTACCTATGTGTCATAATGGGAAATGATGTAGTTACATTTGAAGTCTTTACTGTATTGAGTTGGACTTGCTTCTAGACTACCTTTATACTTTAGTTTCATTTTCCTAATCAGTTCTGTTTGCTTGTTTATCAATCAATAGCTCATGACTTGGACCTTAGAAGAGTAAATAGATTCCATTAGAAGAAGAAGAAGAAGTAAGGAACTTGACACTATGGCCAGAATCCTGTTGTGGATTGATGCTTGGATAATTGTGTAAGTTGTTAGACTTTATACCAGCTCATGTAAGAAGGTATCTGAGAGCTTTTTATGAAAGTATTCCCCTGGACTGTACAATAGTCCATGGTGCTTCTGGAAATTCACAGTCACAGGTCTTCCCTCTCCCCCTGCACTGCCCAATTTGGACGCCTCAGTTCTCTCCATCATCCCATGGAGTTATGCCAACGCAGTGCTACTGTACGTCAGCTCTCAACAAGACTTTGGCCATTTTATCTGGATGCTTGTAGTTAATGTTTTCATTTGGCTGCCATTCCCACTCCTCTGCATTGTCTTTTGTGCATTTTAATCAATGGAAAAAAATAATCTCCTGGATGGTTACAGCATTCACTTAAAAGTGAGACTGGTTTCACATGTATTTTAGCATGGTTCCAACAGCAGAAAACAGATGATGTTCAGGAAGAAGCATACTCAGAGATGATTTCATTTCCCCTCTCTAACTGGAGAACTGTAGCAAGAATTTAAGACAGTCACCATGCTCAGTTGCTTCTCCTCCCTTCCAACAGCTGTAGCAGTGCCCCCCAAGTTTATCAACAGCTAGTGGGGAGGACAGAGGTGCACAGCTATAGGCATGAAGCATACTATTTCATGCCCATGATGTAAGATCTTAGCTAAGATCTTGGGGCAAGACATTTTCATTATCATAAAGAGATCACAAATGCTAATCACAGAAGATATATTGGGGTGGCTGAAGACATTCAACAAAACAAAGCCCACTGTCTGACAGCTGTTAAAAAGATGAGTTCCCATATTACAGATTGTTAGGAAGGGGATCAAAAGAAAATTGCTGGTTTCATAATGCCTTTATACAGCTCAAAAGCATGATAACACTATGGATTCTGTGTGCCTTTCTGGTTGTTGAGTCTTAAAAAGTCCACTAAATAAGGGGTTAGAACCACATGGTCTGCAAATTACCTCTAGGGCTTCAGCACTGATTATTATGGTACTCAATAACTAGTGGTGTTACCAAAGTTGCCACACTGGCAGTGCCACAAGAAAGGTTTCACAATTAAAAGGATTACTTCCCTGTTAGAATGATGTATGCACTCACTGTATGCCTTATTTACAAGTAGCTTTTTTTTCTGACCCTATTTTACTAAATAACAGCGTTAAACATGGTTGTTTGTGCACCCCTTTCCTATTTAATTTCTATGTTAGTTATATTGTTGAGAATATGGAGTCACAGATTTGTTTTCCTCCTTTGTGAAAGTTCCAATATTGTTGTTTGCTGATTACGTGATACTTATGTCCTCTGCTGAAACTGGACATAGAGGAGATGGTTGGATTGACTGATTAATTTGCAAGGAAGCAATTAATGATTAATTATGTCAAAACAAAAATTGTGGCCTTTGGCAATAGGAGAGCCAACACAAATGGACAAGCACTGCTGGGGAAATAACTTCCTTGAAAAATATTGGGGTGTTTTACTTCCAGAATCCTTGTTCTGGAAGGAACATCTTAATGTAGCTTCAACAATTGCTCAAGCCAGCCAAGGGATGTGTACTGGTGGGAAGGAGTGTTTGAATTTTAATTTGCTTCTTTTCTAAGAATGGTCAGCTAAAAGATCCTTCACTTAAACAATTGCTAGGCAAAGTGTTTACACAGCTCTCATAGAAACTGAAATTTGAGGAGGGAAGGAGAAGGTGGTTGTCCAGCTGAAAATAGTCTACAATAACTTTTAAAGGAAAAATCTGGTTCTCCTTTTTGATACCTCTGCAGTGTATTTGATGATGGGGAGAAGGTTGCCCTTAGTTACTTTAAGAGTTCACCTGACATTGTTAAAATATTTTAAGAAGCTTCATAGCCTCCTGGAATATAGTTAAATTCTGCTATTGGTATTACTGGAAAGGGTACGAGTAGAGAAACTACTGCCCCATATCCTGCAAATGTATTTAGTGCCCTTGCTGTTGCTGTTGTGTGGCTTCAAGTCATTTCCAACTCTAAGTGCTTTTCCTCACAATACTGGAAGAGTGCTATGATTTCACTTTCAACATCCCATGGAATTCTGGGGTTTGCAGTTTAAGGAGGGACCTTTAGAATTCTCAGCCAGAGAGCTCTTTGGCCTCAGGAAACTACACACCCCAGAATTCCACAGGAGGTTGAAAGTGGAATCATAGCACTATAACAGTGTAGGGCGGAAAGGCCGTAAGCTGAACACGTCATGGAGTTTTCTTGCCAAGATTTGTTTGGGAGGGGGGTTGCTTTTGCATTCCTCTGAGGCTAAGACAATGTGGCTGGCCCAAAGTTACCCAGTGGGTTTCCATGGCTGAGTGGAGATTTGAACCCTGGTCTCCAGAGTCATAGTATAGTGCTCTAACCACTGCACTATGTTGGCTCATACTGTCTTTGTTGGAAGATGCTAAGTCTCCAGACATTGGGGGAAAAAATCTGCTACTTGTTTCTTGAACTGGATGTCAATTGAGACTCTGGTCTGATCTAGCATTTGAAGTTCTTACTGTGGTACCCTCTCACACACACACACACACACACACACACACACACACACACACAGGAAAGAGAGAAAGGAAGGAAGGAAGGAAGGAAGGAAGGAAGGAAGGAAATTGCACAGCAGCTACTCTACACCAAGAGTGCAGTATTAAGATGGGCTTAAATTTCCAGCTTATCTTTTCAAACTTACGTTTTAAGTTTATTTTTATCAGTTTATGTATAAGTTTGTTTGATTATTAAAATATTTGAATCCCACCCTCTATCTAGAGATCTAAATACAATGTTTATCAGCTTATGTTTATCTTCTTACCAGCTTACATAAGTTTATCAGTTTATGCTTTCAAATTATGTCTTTGGTAGATCTTGAGGGCAGCTGTAGCAAAATCACCAGGGAGGAGTTCCTTCACCAATGTGGTCGGGGAGGACGTTAAACACTGGCCAGTGGGGGCACTGAGAGTAGTGGGAGTACGGGAGTTGTGGGAATGAGGTGAGGGTGTTTTGTGTGTTTTCCAGCATTTGGGAGATTTTTGAGTAGTTTACAGGAAGAAACTGCCCCAAAATCGCACATTTTTGTTTTAAAAAAGAATGGGGATCTTTGGGGTACTGATGGAGGTTTCAGGGGCTGCAGAATTGGGATCCAACCCCCATTCTGCTCATCCCTGCTGTGTTAGATAGGGTTTTTGTCTGGTCCAGTAGGGCTTTTATATTCTTAAGTAGTTCTTCATTGTTAGCAAAGGTGATATTCTTTAAAAGCTTGATCCACAAGTTGTACAAATCCTTTGTGCAGTAGGACCCAATTCTATGACTGTGGTCCTGGTCAAATTGTCCCTGAAAAGGACAGCTCTAAATTGAAAGAAAAGTGGGCTCTGCTAGAAATGTCAGGATAAATAAGTGACTGCTTTTTGTGTGTGTGTGTGTTATACATTTTATAGCTCACAGAAGGGTGCAAAAGTCTAAGTGCATGGCTAATGTATCTGTTACTTTGCATTAATAGCATAAGGAAGCAGATGCTAGAGAAATCACTTCAAGGGGATGCCTTCCTTCTTCTCTCAGAGCAGCAGCAGCAGAAAATTAAACAGATGGGGGCTGGAAAAAGGCATCGGGGAAATGAATGAAGGAATAGAAAACAGGGGGATGCTGTTAGCATTTGTGCTCACATATATACCTGGAGACTGGAAATGTTACCTCTTTGGACCACAACTCTTAGAATCTCTTAACCACCATAACCTGTAGCCTATAAGGGATTTGGAAAGTTTTCTAAAAAGGAATTTGTCCAAGTTCTTTATGTGTTCCATGGCAAATTTTGCAGCAATAAGCGAACCTTACGAAAACAGTAGAGCAGTGCTCCTTGGGCTTTCTGATGTGGGGACCAGTGGGGTTTTCTTGCCTTATGTGCCAGGGATTGGCACCATATTTATGCCTATTAATTCCAATTGCTTCTTCCTTTCCTAGAAACTCATGGTAGACCAGCAGCCATTAGCTTGTATGGTGGCACTGGTCCAAGCACCTCCCCTTTGAGTAGCATTGTCATAGAGCTCACATATATACAGTGGCTAGAAAGGTAATATATTTCTAGGAGAATACTAAGAATACAAGAAGGGCCCTGCTGGATCTGACCAACGGCTTATCTAGTCCAACATGCTCTTTCCATAATAGCTGACCTGTTTTCTGTACTGTCCATCTCATGCTCAAACCAACAACTTAGATTCAGAATCAGGACTGAAGCTTCATTTTGAAAGGCCCAGTATAAACTTCCCAAACTAACACCAGTTTCTGAACCCATATATAAATCTCAACAGCATGAAAAGTTGTCTTTTTTAAAAAAATAAATAAATCTGGAATCAGTGTCAGATGACCTACATTTCAGAAAAATATCAACCTCTTGCTACTTTTGTTTAATAACAACACACACCCTGCGAGTCTTAAAAGCTTGCTAGCTATGATATAACAATTTGATCGTGAATAAAGAAATTGCCCTGTCAGTGTCTTGATTTTTTTTTTATTCTAATAGACCGAAATGCCTGCAAACATTAGGCCAACTAACCCGATTGTTTTTTTTTCTCTGGCATTTTTCACCACAGTCACCCCATCAATTGCTTTTGCAAGTTCACATTCAGTAGACAGGAGGGGTAGTATGGCATTCCTTGGCTGGAGATCCTGCATTGACCAGGGGTTGGATTAGATGGCCCATGAGAGCCCTGCCAACTCTCTCCATTTTCACACTACACTGTTATAGTGCTATTATTACACTTTCAATATTCTATGGAATCCTGGGGTATGCAGTTTAGGGAGGGGCCTTTAGAATTCTCAGCCAGAGAGCTCTTTGGCCCCAGGAAACTACAAACCCCAGAATTCCACAGGAAGCTGAAAGCAGAATAATAGAGAAGAAAAACTATATAGAAAGAAGTTTGTTTCATAGTGTTACAGAGAATCATAGAGGCCATTTCCTCCATACACTGTTATAGTGCTATTATTCTGCTAATAGCACTATAACAGTGTATGGAGGAAATGGCCTCTATGATTCTCTGTGACACTATGAAACAAACTTCTGTCTATATAGTTTCTCTTCTTGTTGATGGTTATGTATGCCTTCAAGTCATTTTTAACTCAAGGTGACCTGAAGATGAAACGGTCATGGGGTTATCTAGGCAAGATTTATTCAGAGGTGATGTGTCATTGCCTTCCTTTGAGGCTGAGATTATGTGACTTATCCAATAGGTCTCCAAACCTGAGCAGGGATTTGAATCCTGGTTTCCCAGAGTTCTAATCCAATGCTCAAACCATTACACTATGGTGGTTCTCCACAATGCATATTCACCCCATAGTCACCTTTATTTTAAGCGGAACACTTGCTACAACCAGCGCAGCATGGAGTTGTTTATCCTTGGCCAGATTCAGATCATACCATTTACGTTTTGCTTCCTAACTTCATGCTTCCTTTTTTTCCCTAGAGCTGCAGGCCAAACCCCTGTTGATCTAACCAAAAGCATAGCCAATATACAGTAGTTGTACCTCAAATCCCTTGTGCAAGATTTGTAACATAAAATCATCATATGCATATCATACTGAAGAACAGAGTCAGTATGAAGCAAAGTTACTACTAAAGCCTCTGTTTAATCAATCAACTCCTTCTTTTAACTCTGACAGCTTTTGTACACAGGAAAAATATCTACTACGTAGAGTATTTGAACCTGTGGAAATGACCCACTGGAAACACGAAATGTCTGTCCACACATCAAAATGATCCAGGCTTAAAGGAAGCTGAAAACCCAAATGCACTGAGGAATTGTCAGATGGAAAAATGGAAACTTTGTTATTAATTCCCATGGAATATTGGCTAATTAATTTTGGGGTTAGTATAAACTAACCAAAGGATATTTGGGAACTGGAGAGAATGAGGTAACCTCCCTCTTTTCCTGATGAGTGGCAGCTATGGAAACACTTTCAATGAGTGCCCCTTATTTATGAACTCATAAGGTTATCCATCTAATAACAGCGATTTCCAAAAGAAGTTTTAGATTAGTGCTACATCTTACCTGTTACAAGTGACCCTTTGTCACTTCGCAAAGCTCTTGCTCACAGGCTCTGATTTCAGTACCTCTAAGGGTGGAAAAGCCAAGACTGCTCACAAACAGAATGAAAGGTGAGGGGCAAGGGAAGGGAGTGGCATGTTTCAAATATTTATTGGACTGGGAAAACAGATCTTCCTTGTAATATATTTCAAAATCTGCTGTAGTGCTCCCCTGTTTATAAGACATGTTAGATGCACATAAAATAGTTCCATAATTCATTTATTTTAAAAGATTTTGATGCACACAGTTGGCTGGAGAAGAACATATACCATCTTTGAGCCAGAGATAGGAAAGTTGTGGGAAAGGATTAACACATTCAATTTATAATTAATATGCAATATATATATTTAATTTTTAAGGACATTTTTAGAATCATAACATCAGTTTTTCAAGTTTGTGCCATTCTTATTTGTCCTAAGGGCTTTTTCTAATGGAATGAAAAGTTGCAAAAATGAAAAGCAATGCAGTAAATAACACAATGACTGGACTGCTATTAATGACATGGTGCATATAATAGGGATGGGATGAATCCAGAGTTTTCCGGATCGGATCCCTGGAAGGTTTTGGGAATCCACGAATCTCATGAATCTCAAATCTTTCAAATCCTTTTTTTTTAAGAGTTTAAAAAGCAAGGGAAAGAAGGATAATCTTGGGCAAGACACACTCTCTCAGCCTCAGCAATAGCCTAGGCAAAGGCAAACCTCCCTCTGAAGAAATCTGGCCAGGACAATTGCCATAGTTTTGCCTCAGGATCTCCCCAGATTGAAAAGGACATGAAGGCACTTTCTACACAGACAGGAAAATGTGGATTAATCCCACATTTTCCTGCCTGTGTAAACAGGGCCACATACTACAGTACAGAGATAATTCAGGTCAAACCTGGCTTTTCTTTGCATAGCTCCTTATGGCATCCTGGGGTTTGTAGTTTGATGATGCAGCAGCACACTTTGGCAGAGAAGGCTGTGACACCTTGTAAAACTACAAATCCCAGAACTGTGTATGAAAGAGCTTTGCAAGGGAGCTATGCAAAGGAATCTTTCAGCTGTCCTTGATATCTCAAGCCTGTGTACTTCAGATTTAGACAAAAAGAAAAAATTAGAAGCTTACCTAGAAGAACGAAATATTCTTAAGTTAACTGAGAAGCAAAACAACAGTTTGAATTCTACAATATCTATAATGGAAATTACAGAGGTGATTAAAAAACTGAAAATAGCACAATCTCCTGGCCCAGATGGATTGACAGCATTATATTACAAA